>CAKLNU010001114.1:1487500-1820986 GCA_922788865.1 Poeciliopsis turneri
ATACATGTCAGTGTGTGTTTGTATGTGTGTGTATGTGTGTGTGTGTGTGAATGGATGATTGTGTGCATAGAAATTATTATGTTTACCCTGAGTGTGCATATGAAAAAAGTACATATGCTTTTTTGATATATTTGAGAATGAAACGGTCAACTTGAGGCTATCCAGTGGCTAAAAACTCTGGGATGGGAATTATAACATCGTTGTCCGAGGAGGAGGCCGACTGCAGAAAGGTGTGACCCTTTGGAAAAGGACAACAGAGGATTGCAGGCAGGGACTGTAGATCCAGCCACTCCTCCACCTCTCTCCATGCAGGTCAAACCTGGAACCCACCCCTTCAACCTGCTGCCCATGTGAACTTGGTTTCACATAGTTTTAATTGGTTTGATTCATCCTGTGGCTTATGATCCCTCAGTGGACACAGTTGTCAAGTCACCTGATCTTGAGCAACTCAAATCATCACCTCTATAAAGCCGAACACGGTGATAACTGGGAGCAGGATCAGTGAATTGGGACGTTTCTGCCACTGAGGACAAGGAAGAACTGAGGGCAGAAAACTCGGGTGAGTTGCACCAAAACTGACACACATCAACCAGAAAACTGTCGGAGCCCAACAAAACCCAACACAGAGTCCAAATACAAACCAAAAGGTGACAAAGAAACCAGGAAACAGAAACTCAGAACTCAGTCAGGATATTAACCACCAAACCATAACAAGGTTACAAAGTGAAGACTTAAGTCCGAAGGAGGATGACAGAAGTGTTATGTGTGCGACTCTATTAGTATAAATGAATCATCTAAATGTTCACATCAGACCAGGGCTGTCAAACTCCAGTCCTCCAGGGTCGCTGTCCTGCAGTTTTTAGATGTGCCATAGGTACAAAACACTGAAATGAAATGGCTTAATTACCTCCTTCTGGTGTAGATAAGTTCTCCAGAGCTTATCTACACAAGATAAACTCCTCTCTTAGAGTTCAGAATTCTACACAGTCCCCAGAAACAATGTTGCTGAAGATATATTTTTTACATTTTCTGTGAATAAAAGAACAAATCTGTCTCCCGATGCACAAAGGGACATTGTCTCAGGTCCTTCCTCCCAGCAGATTCTGTAACCATCACTGCTCCAACAAACTCAAGAGTTTACATCCCTCCTGGTTTCTGTTTTTCATTGAATTTTATTTTCAGTGAAATTATTTGTTGGTGTTTTGTTTTTTTTCTTCTTTTTGTCTTTTTATTGCACAAACACACATGCACATTTTGTACAATTTTAAACTGATTCTTCTCAGTTCTCTTTTCAGTTCTACATTTCTTTTGGATTAGAGAACTTTATTTAATGTGTCTGTAATTTATGTATTTTCACATAAATTTCTTCACAGTTTGTCCCATAAAATGATCATAGAGTTCAGGCAGTAAAGAGATCTCCTGACACCTAAAAGCATTGCATCTGACTTAAGGCACTAAATATTACACACATCATATTTTGAGCTGGGTGGCGGTAATAATAATTTCATGATGATATTTATGCATTCATTTAATAAATAATTGGAGAAATATATGCCATTGAAAAACAAGCATTACAATCTGGAAGGTTGCAAATCTGGCTTGTTGCAGAGAGCTTCAGTCTGGCCAGAAAACTCCACAGTAGTTTGAGTTTTACCAAATTAAAACAAACCTTTAATTATGTAAACCTTTCAGCCTCTTTTCTTGGTGCCAACCCTCCTCCTTGGTTCTTGCTTATTTTAAACAGTCACTTTACGACTCATTTGACCAGCGCAGTGGGGACTTGAGGACCAATTGAGCTCGGGGACAATTTACTGTCCAGCATCCAGCCCTGTCTGTCTCCTCACACTTCTCGACTGGCCATATTAAGAAAGTCACTCAGGCTGAAGCAGAGCAGCGCTGACACATGGAGAAGGAAAGATTCAGGGAGACCTGGCTCTCTTCCCAGACCTTCAGTTCCTGTTGGCTAATGAGAACAGGAGGCCGAGTGTGTCTGTGTGAATGTTCGTGTAATCGGCTCACCTTGGTGACTGAGTTACAGGACGACCGCCGTTCTGTCAGTTTTTGTGCTGAATGTTTGCGCTTTGTGCATCCCACAAGGATGTTAGATGTCGGTGCTGCAGCAACATCCTTCACTCTGCTGACCCTTTTGACACACACACACACACACACACACACACACACACACACACACACACACACACACACACACACACACACACACACACACACACACACACACACACACACACCTTACAATCTTGCACCCTATATCACCCATGAGCCTGAACCCCCTATGAAGTTTTGTCCACATCCCAGTTTATAAACCTCCCGAATCCACTCCAGCACGGGGACATTTAACAACCTAGTAACACACACACACACACACACACACACACACACACACACACACACACACACACACACACACATTTAAACACTCTCACGCCCTTCTCCATCTCCAAACACAGCCTTTTAAGGTAAGCTCTCCCTTCCTCTGCCTTCCTGGCTTCTCTTTCTTTGCCTCCTCTTTGCAACATTGTTTCTCTATTTCAGACTGCCTTTGCCTTCCCCTCCTTCCCACCCTTCAGACCTCTGCTAACACCCCCCACCCCACAACCCCCATTACCCGTACCCTCCTTAGTTTTTCTGTTGCTCTGACTGGGAACTGCTGAATTCCCTTGCGACCAGAGTTCCTCTCTCAGGTTTTCTTTTCCCTTCGTTTAAACTGAGTTGATTTCTGCAAGAAATGATGAGCAGGCCAAACAAAGCAAAGGAAGGGAAAGAGCAAACAAACAGAGGCTCACGGGATTCAGAGCGAGACGGGTTCTGTTGGGTCAGACGGAGCTTTAACTGCTACAAACACATCTAATTGAACAATTCTAGCGATTCCTATACCTTGATCAGAGGCATAAGAGTTTGGTGAACTATGTCTCTGTGTAAAGTAAAAATGGGCTCAGATTGTCTTGTCCATATAAGGAGGGAGGAATTTTTTGCTCTGACTGACTGATCTTCCATTCTCCCTCCCTGCCTCCCACTATCTACCATCTTTTTTTCTCTCTCTTCTGCTAAATGCTCTGAGTTTGTTTGTTTTTGTTGTTTTTTTTTCATCTATGTCATTTCATGCACAAAAGCTCTGTCAAGTGTGGATCCACATATTGGTAAGGTCACACTCCTGGAAACTCTCCTACAGTCATTTCAAGGTCAGACGCAGTCGTGTTTTGGGAGCTGATCCAAACCCAGCATTGGCTCACTGCCTCGTCAGTGTTTAGTTGAGTGTTTAATGCTGCTGTTGCTCACCCGGTTGACTTGCAGTTCATTATGGCAACGCGTCACTGCTAAAAAAAAAGCCAGCGCGCGCACACACATACACACACACACACACACACACACACACACACACACACACCTGTGCAGTCTCGTGAAACAATCGATGACAGCCATCCTCTTCTGCTCCGTCTCGACCGGATTCAGTGAAAACAGATGTTTGAAGAAACAAATAATGACATCAACCAAGATGCTCTGCGGCTGAAAGTATTTCAAAATGATGCATTCCTTGTCTGTGTGCTGGGGTGTTTGAAATCTGAAACCATTTTAAGTTTGAGAGGACAAAGCCAGACCGTGTAAGGCTCTGGAGATCCTCTACACACCACAAACGTCTGTTTGTTTCTTACCTTTCCTGTCAGCTTTTAACCCTGTTTTTATTTTGCTCGCACCTCCCTGTCTCAGGGTAGTTGACTTCTCAAGCATACAGCCAGTAAAGCCAGAATCGTCTTTTACAGATCACTTTGTTATTCACATTGAACAAGCTTATCCTCCAAGATGACAGGCTGTGTAAACTTTGCAGCTGATTTGCAGGGTGTGGCCTACAAGGTGGCATCTCAGGCTAGATTTACACAAGACCGCTTTCTGGAAACTGCCAGTACCTTCAGATGTTGGTTGGTGAAACGTTCCATGTTTAGACAAGATCACAGAAAAACTTTGAGTCAAGCCAGCCATCTAAATGGTGCTGTGATTATGTATGGGGTCAATGTCAGTGTTTGGGACCTTTCAGCCGATTGTGTCTAGATCCTGGGTTGAAAAGATAGACTTTGGATTGTTGTGAGGAATAGGAAATGAACTGAAGGTATTCAGCACTTTTCCAATCACAGAGTCACATTCACCCCTACTAATACATAGATCACTAGGCAGTGTTGGGTTAAGTACTTTGCCCACAGAGAAAGCTAGAATCAAACCTGCAACCTCCTGATCACAAGACAACTTCTCTACCCACACCACTGCAGTCGCCCATATTGGATTACATGGAGGAGACCCAGATGTCTTTCAACACTCCGGTTCATATTCGGATCACAAGGTGTCTAGAAATTAACCTGGATAACCTCACCAATAAATTCAGGGTGTACCCCAGGGTCTCCTGTTGGGTCACCTGTTCAATGTTTTGAACCCATTTAGTTTCGTTTCTAATAATGTTTCCTAAACCTGATCCACATATCCTGCTTTAACCCAGCTGATCCAAACTGTTTGGCGATTAAAACACTCCCATAATGGCAAACTTATCAATAATGTACTCTTGTGTGTTAGAGCAAGGAAATATCTAAAAAACGCAGGGCTGCACTCGGGTTATCTCTGGATACTCACCTCTGTGCCGTGTAAATTTTGGCTTTAAGCAAAACAAGCAGTTTTTTTAAAACAATAATGTGTTTGCATGACACACGACAGACTATCTCGTATTTTCTCAGCTAGATTAATTTTTGAAGGATCGTCTGGTCCGTTGCTGCTCCTAAACAAACCTTGTTTTTGTGAAGGACTAGAGCCGTTTTACCATAAGTTATCTGTATTTACCATTTTCAGGGTTTCTGGTTCAGGTTGTCAATATTTGTTCTTGTCCCCATCCTACGTCATTCTGCCACTCCCATACTTCACAGTGAAAATGATTTACAACATTTGATCTACAATTGTGTTTTCCTTGAGGAGCAAATTGTTTACTTCAATTCTCATCAGATTAGAGCCGTAAACAAATTTTTATCTCCAAACCCACATGGAAACAGTAATGGTAAACATATTTCAGGAGTACCTCATGATTCTAAAATCAATTTCCTCTTTTGTCCTCATATTGATGTATTTAAAGTCCAGCATTTTATTCGGTTTATTTCAGTTCAGTTTCTGAGTATAGTGGCAATTCACACCATATCATCTCGAGCCATTTCAGTTTACATTCAAGTTAGCAACTCTTAACTATTGTACAGACACATAACAGTGTCCTCATAATTCACCATTCAAATGCTCTCAGGTCAGAACCATTGTCTGACATGAAAGCATTTTAGGGGTGACGGTTAAGGGGTTAAATATTTTTGTATCCAAGGAAACCCAGCAGAGCATCAAGTCGTTGACATGCAGCATTCTCTCCTCCCAAACAACGCAGCAGCAGCAGACAATCACTCGAATTGTGTCCTTAACTTTTCAGCGATCCCTCATACAAAGCATGCACATGGAAGAAACCTCCAGCAGAACCAGAACCGGGCTTAGTACAAGCGGTGGCCAGCAACAACTGACTGGAGATTGAAAAGACAAGGCAGAGACACAAAAAACAAACAAACAAACAAACAAAACCCAGAAAAACTGATCCAGGAGTACCTTCTATGTCAATGAAAAGTAGAAAGTTAATAGCTGTCTTCCAGCAGTCGAAGCCCATAGCAGCATTACTACAGAGATATAATCAAGATAATCTAAGCCCCTAGAAAAAGGCATGAGAGAGGAAGAGTCCATAGAGTTCAAGTCATCCTTTAAACCGTTATCTGTGCTCTGGAGCTTGGAGGTTTTCTCGAGGTTACGTTTTGTCGTTTTGGTACTCGTCTGATTAACACCCTTATCGCCGTCTCTGAGCTTCAGCAGTCTGAAACTTATTATTACTCCGACCGCAAACTGGACTTCTGCCTGGGTACGCTTTTGCTGCGCCGTCATTTAATCATGTTTGGTCCTTTGCTTGTCCTGCATTTTGTTTGACAACTCTATTCAAGATGGAATTTGAAAACCAGAGCTCATCTTACCATTTCACCTCGCATTGGATGCAATGAGGATCTGCAACAACCTGCTCATTAACAGAGGTTGGGCACTTCTGTGAGTTTGACTGATGTACTGAGATTGAAATGCACAGAAGTGTTTGTACATAGCTGCAGCTGCGGTTGCTCTCTGTGTAAGAAGTGGCCATTATGGGTCCTGAAGTCAACTCTGCTGAGTAACCTCTGGCATGCTGGGTTCAGAGAGGCAGTCCATTGCATTTTTACAGCTTTGAAAATTTACAGTTTGATTCCAGTGGAAATGATAACACTTGCATTGCACACAGTTGGTCATGTAACTTTTGAAAGAAATTGCTGTATCCTATTTAAAGTTTCAAAGCAGGAAATAATCATTAGTTTTTATATACTTTTGACTCATATTTCTTTTAGGAATTTTTAGAGAAAGTCTGCAAGACACAATCCTGAAATGAGCCGATTTTAATTGCAGGTTTTGATCTACACACACATTCACACTCATCCCCACATGGGGCTTAAGCCAGGCTGCTCCTGGGTGAACTGCATGACATCATATGATCTCATTACTGAAGCATTTGAGCCTGACAGACAGACCTGCAGAGACAAGACGAGCAGAGATACAGGCCTGGCGCGCGGCGCAGTTCGGTGATTTATAAGATATTTTAAAAAACCAAAACAGTCGGAGCAGTAAAAGTGAACCAACAAAAAGTACAATATTTTCAGATTCATTTCGTACAAAAAAAGTTTCGAAACAAGTTTCGATAACTTCTTTAATCTTTTTTATTGTTGTTTTTATCCTCTTTGTTTCAGAACTTCACTGAGTCTGTTTATGCAGATGCAAAGTATGTGTGTGAAAGAATGAAATGAAACACCGCAGCTGACTGTGTTGTTTACCTGCTGAAGCAACCTCAGGCTCCACAGATTGCCTGGAAATATTGCTAAACCTGCAGAAAAAGGCAAGGCAGTCATTTCACGTGGACTCAGCCTGTCCTCAAGCCATTCTTTCCTTTCAGATTTCACTGATATCGGAGGTCGATTTATTGAACAAATGAGCAGGAATGTCAAAGAGTAAACAGATAAATGATAAGCATGATGGCAAGAAGGGATGAGTCAGATTGGAGTGTTTTGTTTTTCTGGAGCTCGGTCTCTATGGCGACGCGTCGATTTCACTTCTCAGACTACAGTTTGGACACAGAAGGGCTCAGTCAGCAAATCCAGTCTTGATATTACACAATCTGATGGAGAGAGAGAGAGCTGTGTGCCATCATGCATCTTCCAGGAAATGTGTTCTTACTTGGAAAACATCCACTATTCTTATTATTCTATTCTTTTTTATTGTTTGTGTCTCTGAATTACTTCATTTCTTGTCCCAAAATACTTAACAGCCATTATTTCCTGATATACCAGCTGGTCACCATAGTTTCCAAACACTGTAGCCCAGGCAGTGGGGAAGGTTGCATTATTCTGAAGTACAAACTAATACACATAAATTTACTGTGTTACTTATTCCAAAATCTCATACTCACTATTCAAAATGAAAAATAATTAGATGAGAATAAAGAAACTTTCCAGTGGTGGAAACCTTGCAAGCCAGGCATGGCTGGAAAGTCTTTATACACACACAGTTTGTGAGAAATCTCGTCAGTAATTATTACAATCGGTGGATTTGACACTGATGACGTCGTGGGAACTTTCACAGTCAGTTTTCATCAAAGTGGCTCCAGAATTTTTTTCTTTTCATGTTTCCGGAAAACATTTAGTCGATCACATAAATACATTTTCCTGAAGCTCCAGCTTGGCTGGCTTGTCTGATGAAAGAGAGAAACACTCTGGAACTGAACAAAAATGCTGCGTATGCCAGTGCCAGAGAACATTGCAGATAGTGCTTCTCCATTGCTGCTGCAGGACATGGATTGAGAGTAAGTCATCTGGAGCCGGTGTTGGTTCCGCCCAGGTACGATCTAAATATCTACCAGTACACATTCTCCTCCTCAGGCCAAACAGCTCTTCAGGTTTACCCCCCCACCAGGGGTCCCACCTTGCCCCCATAACCTGTATGTGCCGCCCTGCTCTTCCTTCACCACAGTGAGTATCAGGTCTGCGCCTCAGTCACATCTCCATCCTCCTCCATCATTACCTGTCCCACTGCTGTTGTTTCCTTGTCCTCACGCCAACTCTTGAGTTGTCCATTATTGATAGAATATCCTTCTATGTTCAAATTATTATTCCTTTGTGTTTAGTTTCTTAGCTATAAATTGTGTTCTGTTCTTTTATTGCAGTATATTCTCTTACATTTTTCACCTTGTTTTTGTTGTTTCCTTTGCGTGGAGCTCAGCTCTGTGTTCTTTATTCGCCTGCCCTCCATCCGTCTGCCCACAATCTGTGTTCTGTTCTGTCCTCATGTAAGTTTTCTGTCACACCAGCTAATGATCTGTAACCATGCTCATTCCAAGGTACTGACTCACAAAACATGATACTCAATGGCGAAGTTATGTTCCTGTGTATCTATTGCTGGTCCGTTTCTGGCCATCAAACTGACTTACGAGGTACTAGCGGTTAATGTAGGGATCAGTTTATACTGTAAAACCTGAGCAATTCAACAGCTCAGAAAAAGTGATCCAGCAATGACAATAAATGTAATATTTTTACCATGTAATGCCGTGTAGAAACAAATGTCATAATATTGAACATAAAACCATAAACTTTCATTTAAACTTATTTGAGATGTATTCATTCCATCTATTTACTCTAACACAATAGTGACATTAAAAAGTTAAAAACTCGCCACCTCACTTATTTTTTCTCTTAATCCTAATCTTGAGATCTTCATCAATCTTGAAATCCAAAATATGAATAAAAAAGTTTAAGTTTTTTTTTTTCCTGAACTTCATTTGATCATCATTGTGGATCTTCCTATAATAGCCACAACCACAACAACCTGGCTCTGTCAGAGTTGTGCTGTTAAGTACAGTAACTAAGGAAGCAGGATTGTTTGGACGATGCAATGATTAAAATGTAAACAGACTAAGCCTTAGTCAGGGCTGTTCTTTGTTTTCTACTACTGCTTTTTTTAAAAACCTACACCTGCTCTGATTAAAGCACATATAATGCTGATGACTACTGTATTTAAAAATCTGCCTAATATAAAAATGTACTTTTTTTATTGCATACAAACGTGCTTATCATTAGGGCACCTTGTCATCTTTAAAATCTGAAAGACGAGAGAATTTATTACAGTGACTGGAACGATGAGAAGCTGGTGTTGACCTCTCTTTTGGACAGCGCGCTCCTCCCAGACACACTTCCGTTCTGTCGGCGCTTCGCTGGGTGTTAACTAACACACCCTTCTGCATCATAAAAACTGTCCAGAGACAGATGAGTGATAATGTGAATGTGTGTTTCAGAGTGTGTAACTGCATTATAAATTTAATTGAACAATCCCCTTGAGAAACAAGAGGAGGCTGCGTAAATGATCAAAGTATTAAAATAATAAAGTTGACGCTTTGGCTCGCAGAAGTTGTGGTTCCTGTGCTTCCTGTGCTCGTCACTTCCTGACGAGCACGAATCCAGGCAGCATGCTCTGCAGCGACAGCTCAGGAGTGTGCATGTGTGAGGGTGTGGTTGGCACCATGAGCCTCTTGGTGCTGACCTCGTGTTTCTGTTTTTAGGTTACGGTTTAAGCAGCATGAACAGTCGTCGTTCCGAGATCCGAATCACAATATTGTTGCTTGTTGCTCTGACCGCCGTGTTTACAACTCCTCTCGGTAACAGTGCGGTCACCAAAACAAAACATTTCTAAACATGAGTCACAAAATGGTCGACTTAGCGTGAAAAACCAACGGAAACAAAATTCTCAGTCGGTACTAAATACCCATCCTATTGTTTATGCTGCAGCAAAATTGCAGTCTGCATTTAGTAGACATCTTGTGCTCATTTTTGGAACAAAAACTGCTGAAAATGATGTGAAGACCACAGTACTAAACATCATTTCGAAATATGATCTAAAAACAATTGCCAGAAACAAGCACATGAGATTTTCTGGAGACATTTTGCAACACAGAAAGCAGGAGTTCCCATCTGGATATTTACTGCTCCACAGGAAACATCGCTGAGCAGTTCCAGGTCAACAGCAGATGACACTGGAAAAGCTGGAATAATAGTGGAGTGAAAATGGTTTACTCATAACACAGCATTAATGTCAGAAGACGCTCATTGAGGTCTGAGATAAGGCTTTTAAAGCTGGGTCCGTGGTGGGGAGGATGAGGACTGATGGACATTTTGGGATCTAGTCCAACCTTGAAACAAAGCTTTTGACATACAATTCTGATCATATATGCATATAAATACATGTTTATATGCAGCTTTCTGAAGAGCGTGACGTCACGTGGGTCAGTAGGATTAATGGTCAGGTCTTGGTACGTTTATAAGCTCGAGACGCACAAGAGGACTTTTGAATTTAAACAGCAAGCTTTCCTCACACTGTTTAACACTTTTAGGTCACTTCCCTGCCGTCGGCCTCCAAATGGAAAAAAATGACCTTGCTTTTAAGCCCTGTGTCAAAAACCCTCTTTCTGTTCTACTTCATGTCTTGGTGTGTATGACTATCAGAGCATCGCCGTCATCAGTCACCAGAAAGAGGCGAATGTGCTCTGACCTTTTTTGGTCCCTGTTCTTGTCCCATTGTGTCGCCATCATCGCTGGCCTTCAGGGCCCTGAGACAGGAAAGGATTTGTGGAGACTCAGTCAAAACAGCAGGGCAGAGGAGATAAGGAGCTGACAGCTGACCTTCACATGATGCTGCGCAGGAATCGAGGTCAAAGCTCAAACGCCTCTCCTGACTGAGCGATCTGCTTTGGGTTTGAGTCTTTCACAAGTTGCCCTGCGTCGCCCTGCTCTTATCAAGCTCTGCTGACAGGAACAAAGTCCAAAGACATGAAAAGACCCTAAAAATGATGAGACACGTCCCTCAGCTGTTCCTCAGATGTAATGTGTAGTTACTGTGTGTCAGGATGATGTCAGAGAAATTTTAAAATGAGAAGCAAATGATTCCTCACATTTCTAAAAAACATTTGCTTTTCATTTACTGGACGTGAAGGATGTGAGCTCATTGCTGCCTTTTAGGAATTACTGAAGCAGCAGCCAACGACAGAGGATTTTATATCTTGTTCAATGCTGCCCCCTACTGGGAACATTTGAGAAGCACTTCTTGGAACCATTAAAATCTAATACTGGCCAGTAGATGATGCTTTAATTTACACTGCCATGATCAACGGTCTCAATGTTTTATCCCTGAGTGAATAAAAGATTTCTGATTCAGTTTAATTTAGTTTATTCAATTCTACAAACATCAACCGACCCATTTCTAAAGACAGGATTAATTAGTACCCTAAAAGTGTTCTCAAGTGTTAATAGGCTACTCCAAAATATTTAGCCAAGTCAAAATAAGAAGTAGACATCCAAGAATTTACTTAGGTAAGAGTAGAAAACAATATTTGGTAAAAGATGCCAAATTGTCAAATGCCAAATTGATGTGACAAGGGCCCTTTAAGACGCTCTATGGAACCCTCGACTGAAAAACTATATTTCCCAGCATTCCATTTCATACGTTTACTTTTTTTTTAAAATAAAAATGTATATTAATCTGTTAGTTACAATACAATTCGGCCAAGAAACACATTACTACAAAAATTATTTTATTAATATATATATATTTTTTAAATCCGCCCCATCTGACCTCTGCCCTCATGACGCAGCGGAAGTAGATTCTCCTTCCTTTCCTCCATTAGGTGAGTGCGTGGTGGCAGCGCGTTTTCTGGGTCTGCTCGCTTAAAAACACATTTTAAAGTTATTTATCTCTAAAGTTAACCTAGAGTGAACCGAAGTAACTCGATTTTATTTACTATTTCACAGATTGTAACCATGGGCCGCCGACCTGCTCGCTGGTAAGTCCTGCGGGGTTTTTTCTCTTTCGTCGGGCCGATTTTAGTGTCAGTCTGAGGAAAATGGCAGCTGCGGTGAGTCCGCTCCATGTGGACGGAGCAGGACGCCGGCAGGCCTCGGTACTCACTGCTGGTGCGAAAATAAATGCTGAACGCCTCCTGAAAGCTTTTTTTGGAACATTTAGCGCCCGTCTGAATCACTTTAATGCTCTCAGTCATTATATTAAATGGTAGCGTTAGTTTGGGCTAACGTTAGCTATTAAGATGCTAGCATTAGCACTGAAGCCAAACTGAGGTTCATGTGGGAGTTTGTGAAGCTACATTTTATCAGTTGACACAATATTTATTGCAGTGGTTGAGATGTTATAATTCATTTTCTGAGGAAAAACTAATTTGCCTAACTTCCCAAAGTGAGCAAGCAAATGTTGACTTAAAATAAATGAATCAGGTTTATTTAGGCCAGTTCAACCTATTTTTTTGTCTTCAGAGCCAACAGTCTGGGCAAATCAGGTTGTGTGTGTGACCCTCCAGATGTTTAGCTTCATTCACATTAATAATATGAATCTGCATTAGTTCTACGTGTGAATGACTTGTTAGGGATGGATTTAAGAAACAACAAAACAAGTACTGCATAGTTTGTGTGGATTTTTTTTAATTTTTGTTGACGCCCTCCTCTTGATGAGCTCAGCCGCTCAAAGTAAAATGAATGTGTTTGAACTGATGCAGTAGGTCTGATGAGAAACCTGCTTTCTCTCTTTCAGCTACCGTTACTGCAAGAACAAGCCTTACCCCAAGTCTCGCTTCTGCAGGGGTGTTCCTGGTGAGAATGGACATTTAATGTTGCTCTGCAGAATGTTTCAGGACCTGCTGAATGACTGCTGCTCAGCCTTAAACCTTCTCTTCACTGTTTTCCTCTAAATGAGTGAGAAGATGCTAATAATTTCAGCTAAAAGATTTAGTTTAACGTAAACTGAAAAATTAAGAGGGGTTTCCCTTAATAAAGGAAAATCTTAGATTAAAACCTAGATTATGGAACACAATCAGTTGTGTTTCAGGGAATAACAGGTAGGATCAGTGTGTAGCAAACTTGATCAGATTAAGTCAGGAAGTTCTTCATTTAAAAATGTCTGAATAGCTTTTCAGATATCAGTTTTTGTACATTTCTGTCTTTTTAGGCACATAATATAACAGCAGAAATCATTTGAAGGAATACTTGTATACTTTATAAGGTGCAAATTTGTCATGCACGATATTTGTATGGATACAAATGATTGAAAATGTGAATGCAGTGTCTGAATGTCATAATCATAGTCTAAAGCAGAGTTTGTTGTGCAGAAATCCTTAGAATCAGTTTGCAGTGGCACCACAATGCGTTCCACTGCTGGTTCTGCAGCTTATTAAGCCGACCAGTTCCTCTGCTGTGTGGTTCTGGTGTGCAAAGGCTGCAGACAGCAACTCTCTGGTTGTGTATGTCCTCAGCTGGGAGGTGCTGAGTGCTTTAAGGGACCACTGAGACAGTTCTGTCCTGTGTGGGGTAAATCGGCTCGTCCCCCAGATCTGCTCTTCATCTTCTTTTCTCTCTTTTTGCAGATCCTAAGATCAGGATCTTTGACCTGGGCAGGAAGAAGGCCAAGGTGGACGAGTTTCCTCTCTGCGCCCACATGGTATCTGATGAGTATGAGCAGCTGTCCTCAGAAGGTAAAAATGTTCTTCTAGTTTCTCCTGATAGTTTTTTTTTTTTAATGACAGGATTGGTACTAAGTATACTTCTACAGTTTAGCACGCTGTTCTGTTCAGAAGAGTTGTTGTTTCATTAGCCAGCTCTCATCCTCCTGTTTTGTCCCAGCAGAACCTGAAAAACCGTCCTCATAAAGTGTGTTAATGATTGATGTATTGTGATGTGTTTTTAAAGTTAAACATGTGGAATATTCTGGGGATGCTGGAGATGTCAGTGAAGTCATTTGACTCACTCAGAGGGAGACACGGTCCAATGACTGCAAACAGAAATAAAATAAAAGAAATTTGATAAAAGTTTATTTTTTTATATACTAAAGCCGCTAAAAGTGGGTCAAACTAAAATATTTACTCCATTTAAGAACTGCATCTAGGTTCAGCTGTGAATTTGTGGTGTTTCATTTCATTGGACTTTAATGAAATGAGGTAGTATTTTTTTTCCCTGCTGATCATAAAAGTGAAGGAAGGCTAATGAATTTGGAGACAAATGTTGAACAATTGGATCTGGAATCAGTGCAGAATGATTCAGTGTAGGTTTCATCAGAACTGAAATTAATCAACCTGTTAGTTTACAACCACAAGCTCCATTTTAGTTCCTCCAATCCACTGAGAAACCTTCTGAATCCAGACCTGCTTCTGCAGGTTCAGGATGGCATTCCTACAAACCTGATCAGCTTGTCACCAGTCCACAAATAGTGAAAGTTACAGATCAAATGGATATATACAGAACTTCTCTTCAGTGTCTGAAATGTTTCAGTGACCTATGTTTAAGGTGCAGGTCCTGTCTGGGTATAAGTTATAGAACATCGTCCCTCCACTGAAACAGCCATCCAATAGGACTTCCATTTGGTCGTCATGGCGCCCCAGCCCATTAACCATCCTTTTCTGTCCTCTAGCTCTGGAGGCGGCTCGTATCTGTGCTAACAAGTACATGGTGAAGACCTGCGGTAAAGATGGCTTCCACATCCGCATGCGCCTGCATCCCTTCCACGTCATCCGCATCAACAAAATGTTGTCCTGCGCCGGAGCTGATAGGTGATCACGCACACACACACACACACACA
Organism: Poeciliopsis turneri; assembly: GCA_922788865.1. Classification (NCBI taxonomy): domain Eukaryota; kingdom Metazoa; phylum Chordata; class Actinopteri; order Cyprinodontiformes; family Poeciliidae; genus Poeciliopsis; species Poeciliopsis turneri. The sequence continues at coordinate 1,502,267 of CAKLNU010001114.1, forward strand.
CACACACTCTTTCATACATGCTCAGTGTGTGGAGGATTCCAGTCTGATGGTTATTGTTGTTCCCAGGCTCCAGACTGGAATGCGTGGTGCGTTCGGTAAACCGCAGGGCACAGTGGCCCGGGTGCACATCGGCCAGGTCATCATGTCTGTGAGGACCAAGGCTCAGAACAAGGAGCATGTGGTGGAGGCTCTGCGCAGAGCCAAGTTCAAGTTCCCCGGACGCCAAAAGGTAAATAGGAAAAAAAACTGGAATCTGAGGGAAATTTGAACTCTGCAGCTTATTAAGCCGACCAGTTCCTCTGCTGTGTGGTTCTGGTGTGCAAAGGCTGCAGACAGCAACTCTCTGGTTGTGTATGTCCTCAGCTGGGAGGTGCTGAGTGCTTTAAGGGACCACTGAGACAAACGCGTCGTGGTTTTTACTGCCTAATTTTGCTGTTGAGCTGTAATAACACATCGTCACTCTGATCTGCAGATCCACATTTCCAAGAAGTACGGCTTCACCAAATTCAACGCCTGCGACTTCGACGAGATGATGGCCGAGAAACGCCTGATCCCCGATGGCTGCGGGGTGAAGTACATCCCCAGCAGGGGGCCCCTGTCCCACTGGAAGGCCCTTCATGCCAACTAATCCTCCTGCACACTTTCTGTGCGCCGGAAACCAATAAATGGATTTGAGTACAAAAATAATGTGTTTCAGTTTTTATTACGAAAGTGAAATCCAGAATTATGGAACTGATTTCACTGGTGCAAATGAAACCAAACTAGTTAATCTTGTTAACTTGTGCATGGCTTTGTTGAAATATGTAACTGTATATACATAAATACACTAGGGACCTCATGCATAAAAGTGCGCAGTTTTCACGCTAAAACTTGGCATATGGAAAAATCTAGAAAAGTGCGGCGCACTTGGAGGTGCACGTTTCCTTTGTACATCCAAATTTGCGGGAAATAGAGCGCAGCTGATACCTCCATAAACATGTAAATTAGTATAAATACCTGGAAGTCTGCCACCACGAGAAGCAATTACCATGGCAACGTGCTTGTTTGTAGCAATATAACTATAATAATTATACATACTATTTAAAGGGTGCTTTCAGGGAACATAAGGTAACCTCACAAAAATAAATACACGTTTCAAAGAAAAATTAACTTTGACGCGAAGTTCATTTGTATACATGCTGACGTGCGTGAAATATGGCACCGCACATATTTTATGCACAAGCTCGCTTTATGCATGAGGCCCCTGATCTCTAGGCTGAGATCTGGCATATTTGTGTATATACACAGTAAAATTATGAGTCAAATTTCAGAGTATTGTATAAAAATAACAATGTAAAATGAAGTAGTAAAAAGAGACAAGTTGTCCAGAGCAGAGCAAAATACTGCTGTGCAGATATTCTAGATCAGAATCTACACTAAAGGATCTAATTTACATTTCTTCATTTCATTCTTTTTTAATGGAAATTCAACTTTCTAGATTAATCTTTGAAGAGCTTTTCAATCGTAGTGACGACCCGTCAAATCAGGTTGATTCGTGCTGCTGATCCAGGTCTGCTTATATGTTTTGTGTTGGTTTTTATTGCTGGCTTGGGTTGCCTTCAGAACTTAGTCAGTAGAGTACAACATCAGCACAGCTCCAGAAGTATTCTTGACCTCAGAGGTTTGCTGTGAACAAACAGCATCATAAAAACACAAGAACCCAGCTCAGGTCAGAGAGGAGGGACCTTTAGGCCCTGAGGGACCTTTACAGGACATTTCACTGTGGATAATGACTCTGTCTTGTCAGTTATTGCCCCCAAATTTGGGGGCATTGATTCCAAGAGACTTGAGAGAACAAAAGGTGTTAAATCATCTGAAAATTGTTCCCGGAACTGAACCAGAATGCTGCTCCTGATTCTCATCCTGATCTCTTGGCTGATTTCTTTTAACTTTCTCATCTTGTCAAACCAGAAACCAAAGAGTTCCAGGTGTGGCCTGGAAATAAATCTCCAGGTGAGCCTCCAATTAGGTGTCAGGTAACCTATTAGAAGCTTCCGAAGCCATGACATCGTCATTTGGGCTTTTTTTTGTTTGTTTTGTTTTGTTTAAAGACATAGTAATTATTTTGTATGTAAACTTCTGATTTTGTAGACAATAGTGAATATATCTGACATATTCTGTCTCTCAGTGTTGTGACGTTTACCTAATAGAAATAATATTAGTAAATCTGCCTGACACAAACGAGAGCAGTTCGGTCTGATTTCACTTACAGCGAGACAGTAATGTATGTCAACTTCTAATTGTTAATTGTATGTGTATGTGTAACGGGTATTGGATACAGATGAAACTCTCGCTAAAATCTGTTTCATAATTGCCCTGTAATGAGTGGTTTTTGGCGCCCCCTACTGGTTGCTTTTAAATAGGACAACAGCGCTCTACTGTGGTTAAGTCATCAAATCTAATTCTTTTCTGAACAGTAATGGTAGTTGTGCTCAAGGACTAACATGGAGTTTTAGTACAGTGGACCGGTAGGGAAGCTCACTGTGCTGTTTGTTATTAGCCATTCATTACAGGTAATTATGTCACATTAAATGTCAGAAATTTATGTTTGTCAGTTTTTTTTCAGTTAAGCTTGTCAGTTACGTTGCTGTATTTGCCAGTCTGTCAGTTAGTTTATTCCCTGTTTCTATGACGACATGACGTGGCCAGCTTTGCTTTCTGTGAAACACTAGAGGTTGCTGTTCAATAGTTTAATAGTTACATTTGACTGCTGTCTATGTTTACTTTTCTGATTTGTTTCATTTATGAAAGAAATACCAAATTGTATGAAATTCATGTTCAAGATGAATTTCATCAATCAATCAAAAATCACTATATGATCACCTATTAGAAAAATATGTTGTTAAACCCGATTGTAATAATTATTTGGAAGACACAGTCTGTTCAGCGCTCTACTGTGTACACAGAACCAGTGGACCAGTAGGGAGGCTCACTGTGCTGTTTGTTATTAACCATTCATTACAGAAAATTCAACCAACCGGCCTCTGCTGTGTGCATGACAGGACGGGTAGGGGAAGATGTCAGATATATATACCAAAAAAGAAAGTCTCATGATTTTCTAGGGACACTTGAGTCTGCAGAATATGCATCACAAGGAGTGAAATAAGGAAATGTGGCTTTCTTATGCCTAAAATAAAAAGCGAAACCTCAGCAAATGAAGCCTGTGTGACAATATCCAGTAGCTAAACTCAAATCAGTATTTTGCATCTTGTCATATCTCACCAGGATGAGGTCAGTTCATTAGGTAGTGAGTGAGTTTTCTTTGACTGTTCTCTAGCTGAAAATAACCAGCAGCAGCTGTGAATGTGGACCATGTTTTAGTCCCACCCACAGGAAATAAAGAAGGCCGCCCAGTTTTGAGTTTCAGCGGAGAGGAGAGGACAGAGAGAAAACAAGGTAAGTTACGTTCTGCTGCTTTGCTTTGAGTTAATCTTCATTCTTCCGAAGTTTGAGGCAGGGGAACTTCCAGAGGAACCTGGTGATTAACCTGAATCACTGGGAGAATATTCCTGACTGCAGCTGGAAAACAGAGCAGGAGGGAGGAAAAGAGTGTACACGTTCTGTCAGATATGTTCTATTGTGGACACAACAGAACGCCTTTATGAAAGATGAGAAAGCATACTCACTTTTTATAGTTTTGTTTTGATCTGGGACAGAACTTTGAGCAGGTCTGTTCCACTAACCTATAGTTCACAGGAATGACTTTCTTACAATAGAGATGTTTTTTCCTTAAGGAAATGGACACACACACACACACACACACACTGTTCCATACAGTGTATGCTTCAGAGTTGCCTGGATCTACACACTCTTTGGGGAAACAGAAGTGAAACCCTAAGTCCAGCTGTTGAGTGTTAATCGTATGTTTTGATCTGAGATGTTTTCCACAGCAACAGGATCGTCTGTCGTTGGCTTCATTTAGGAGAAATGCACTGACAGCACCTTGCGAAACTGCTCATATCATCTTTGTCTCTTCTTGTTTTCTTTGCAAACACTGACTTAAAGTTTACAGTGGTTTTATGCAACAGACCAACACTTTGCAGTGCATTATTGCAAAGTAAAACCTAAATGATTGACACATCTCACACTTTTTAACATTGTGGAAGTAAAAAAAAAACGATGTGTGTTTGTATACATCCTCTTTTACACTAAGCAGGACTTTGAAATCCAAATTTATTATGATGTATTTGTAAACCAAATGCTGTGTGTCTCCAGCTGTAGCGATGACGTCCGGGTCCCTCCTGCTGTCCCTCCTGCTGTCCCTCCTGCTGGGTGTGGCTGATGTTCAAGGAGGATCAGAGTTCAGAATCTGCGCCTTCAATCTTCATCATTTCGGGGAATCCAAATCTCTCAAGAACGAGATCATGATAACTCTGGCCAGGGTGAGGACTTGGTCGTGCTGTTGCGATATTGTTGTGATGGCAGAATATTGCCATGCAAAGTATCTATGTCATGTCATTCAAGAAGATCTAAAGTGCTTGAAAATAAAAGATAACACTGATCTTGACATTTTCCTTGTGATTGCTGCAGTTTTACATTGACACTGAGGTCCAGTTAAATTGGTTGCAGTTTGCTTTTATAAACTTCACTGGATTCAAATAGAAAATGTATTTATTTGAAAAAAAAAAAAAAAGCACAGACACAAACATGACGCATTTTTAGAGCTTTGATGAACAAAGGTTTGTGTCAGCCTTAGATGCTATATACACCGTGTTCCAAATTATTCTGCATATTGGATTTAAGTGCCACACAGATAAAATTTTTCATTGTGCTATTAAATTTATAGATGGTATTGTGTGTCAGGGCTCTTTGAATCACTATAATTAATTCCAGAGATCTGGGTTGATTAGTTTGTCTGGTCAGTCGAATTAAAGGAAATCTACTTAAGAAGGATGTTCCACATTATTAAGCAGGCCACAGGTTTCAAGCAATATAGGACAGAGAAAGGATCTATGCTGATGAAAATCATCAGAGCTTTGTTCAGTAAAATTTGATTTATACTGTCTACTTGAAAATTATACTGACCATCATTTGAATTAACCATTTAAAATTAAGAAAATTTGAGAAAATATCACTTGCATAATAATTTGGAACACGATGTAATTTTTCAACACAAAGAATCTTGACGTCTAATGATCCTCTTATTAGCTTGGCCTTGTAATTGAAAGTGACATGCTATGAAATTTGCGACAGACTGGCGACCTGTCCAGGGTGACCCCGCCTCTCGCCCGGAATGCAGCTGGAGAGGCACCAGCACCTCCCGACCCCACTAGGGACAAGGGTGAACAGATAATGGATGGATGCTATGAAATTGAACTAATATAGCAGAAACAGTCAAAACTTGTAGACACCGGCTTCATGGTCAGTAGGCTAAGTGATAGTTACTGATTGAGAAGTAACTATCTCCAGATGAGGAGGTTTTAACTTCTCATTATCAATTTAGATACAAAAAGATACAGATGTGGCGATGGACAGCATTCACCCTGTCGGCGTCCACACCGAGCCGTAACTCTGCCGTTTCCCGTCTGTTTCAGATCATTACTCGCTGTGACGTGTGTTTGCTTCAGGAGGTCAGAGACCGTAAAGGAACAGCCGTATCAAAGCTGCTCCAAACCATCAGAAGGTTAGTGAACCAGCTGACTGGCTTTTTTTCTTACTAATGATATTAGTAACAATTGATGGCTCTGCTTTATGTGTGGGTTATTCAGGTATGACACGAGGAACCAGTATGACCTTTTGGCCAGTGAGAGGCTGGGCAGGACGGAGTCATACCAGGAGCAGTACGTGTTCGTCTACAGGTAAGCTGTACTGCTTCATGCGCCAATGTACTACAATTTGTATTAAACATAAATATCGCTCCTTTCTTCATCTGAATGGATGTAGGACCAACACTGTGACGGTTACTGATCAGTATCAGTACCCAGACAATCTGCCTGGAGACGAAGATGCTTTCTCCAGAGAACCTTTTGTTGTTCGCTTCAAAGCCCCAAAGACCTGTGAGGTTTTTTTTTTTCTTTTAAACATTTATTCCTTTATACCTTTTTTTTTCTCCATCCTTATTTATTTTCCCTTCTGCCTGTTTCCAGCTATACAGGAGTTTGTTCTCATCCCTCAACACACCACTCCGACTAACACCACTAAAGAGCTGGATGCCCTGTATGACGTTCTGCAGAAAGTAAGAAGGATGTGGAAAACCGAGGTAAGTGCCAATGCCGGCCATTGTGAAGAACGGTTTAAATCTGCTGCAGTCGATAAATCTCGCGTGATTCTGAATGTTACGTGAGCAGAACGTGATGCTTCTCGGGGACTTCAACGCCGACTGCGGTTACCTGGCAAAGAAGAACCGGGACAAAGTGCGTCTGATTACAGACAGGAACCTCCATTGGCTGATAGGAGAAAACACTGACACCACCGTGAAGCTCAGCACGTCCTGCTCCTACGACAGGTGAACTCTGCATGATCCTGCAGGTTTAATCTGCTCATATAATAAAACTAATCCTTTGTTGTTGTTTTTCTCAGATCAGAATAACCAAAACATTATTATATATCAACTAGAATGATGATATATCCGTCTGTTTGGACACAATCTGGCATTGTGTTGCATTTCTGCTCGCTTAAATGCTACACAATTTACAATCCACATTGATTAGCAGACATTTCACTTTGTGTACAGAAAATCTATATTACTAAAAAAGCATATGTGATCATACCTCTTCTGACCACTTATGATTTTCCAACAGAATTGTCATCCATGGAGAAAAGTTTAGCGGAGAAGTTGTTCCTTCCTCAGCCCAGCCATTTAACTTCCAACAGGAGTACAGACTAACAGAAGAAGAGGTGTGGAGTTTTTATTTTATTTTTATGTAAATGTTCATCCTGGCTTTACATCCACAACCAAAAGAGCAAATCCATGTGTCGAAACGTTTCCATCATCACAAATTAAAAAAATGTGGGTGTTTTCTCTGTTTCTCCTCTTTTCCATGCAGGCGCTAGATGTGAGCGACCATTACCCAGTGGAGGTCCTGCTGAAGGTCAGCATTTCCAAATCCCGCAACGGAGTCACTTCCTTTACCAGCAGCTTTACTGTGTTTCAGTGTTACTGCCTTATAATCTATCATGTGTTGTCATAGCAGATGGACAACGAATGTATTGAGATGTTTTATACCTCACCTCTGTGTTTTATTACATATGCTAAAAAAATAACGATGACTTGCATGCTTACTACAGTATTTCAAAGAACTTTTGAACATATTCAACCTGAGTTCAACTTTAAAACATTATAATTTCTAATTCTAGAAAATGAAATAAGATACATGTTTTTTTTCTCTCTTGTTTGTCTCTGACTCGTGTTTGTCTTTGCTGATGTCCGTCCCACCGTTTGAAAATCCCCCCCCCAATTTTTTTCACTGTCATCATTTTATCCATAGAGATAAAATAATATATATTTTTTTTAGATGCTATTTATTTTTTGCAGCAAAACCACTTCAGTTCTGTAAATAAAAGTTGGATGTTCTTGGCTACTTTTTGTGGACACATTTTCTCTTCAGTGAGTCCTCAGCACCTTCAGAGTGACTAAACTATATTTAACTAGAAACCCTGGAATTATATCTGGATATAAAAGTACAAGATTTTAATATGTGTGCCTCTACTTGACTTCAAAGTGCAGTGACATAAAACACCAAAAGGTAAAGTAGGAACCAAAATGATTTACCAGAACTACACACAGAAGAAAAATACAAAATTATGAAAATCGGGGGTAAGCCACATAAATCAGAACCTACGCATGATAATAAATATGAAAGAATTAAAAATAATAAAAAATGTAATGAGCTGAAAATTAAAACAACATGTTGTGCTTTGTATTTGATTTTGGAGGACATTAATTTTTGTTTCCCTTTTCCAATTAATTTTTATAAGTTATTTTCCCATTTTTTAAATTTTTTGTTTATTGTGCTTTCTTAAACTTTTTATTTACTAACTACACTGATATATATTTTTTGCAGCTAAGACCATTTGCCATGCTGTGAGAGAAAAAAAAGCTGTCCCCAAAAGTATGACTGTTCTCACAGGACAGCTTTGATTTCCAAATTAGCTATTAGTGAACACTTCTGTTAATTTTCTCCATCTTGGAACTTGTGTTTTGTGAATATCTAACTAACAGGCTCCTGGTAGCCCATAATGTTCCAGCACTGACTTTCTGATTGACAGTTTCAGTATTCCATACAGGACAGCTCTCACTCTGCTTCTTTCCTTCTGCAGAGCAATGGCTCTATTTGTCTTTCAGTAGTCGGTTCAGTAGAGATAACGTACAAACACATCTATGGATTTCATGAACCCGTACAGGCAGATGATGATCAGCAGGGCATTTCCCACTAAAACGAGCACCAGTGTGGTGGTCCAGAAAGCAAACAAGTACACGGTTCTGTTGCAGTACGGTGACACAGGCGCAACTTGATGTTGCTGTCGTTGGGCGCTGGTCGGGTTTCTGTTTGTCCCTCCGTTTGTGTTGTTGAGGGTTTGAATCATCTCCCACAAGCTCTGGCTGCGGTTGCGGCTGTGAAGGCTCTGGTTCTCTGAGGTCAGGAGGTCAGGAACGCTGATCCTCCTGGTGGAGCCTGTGGTGTTCCTCTCATAGTTGGGTGGATATATGGAGTAAACGTGGTAGCTGCCTGTGAGGGTGCAGAGAGAGTTGGCAGACAAACATACAATTGATTCATGTTCATCTTAGCAATCGAACAAAACGCGACATCACAGACAAGCCCGGAGATTGGTTCTCAGCTGGGACTGACCGACGAGAAGCCAGACGAAAAACAAGAATAACAGGATGGTGAAGAGGACGAGCCAGGTGCTGTGACTCTGCGGTGCTGGAGAGAGGAGCTTCAGCAGGCTGAGCAGGGCCATCATCAGCAGGACCAAGATCCCAAACACCATCATATAAAGTGGAACACCTGGTCCCGCTGGACACTCACGTATGTAAACTGCACCTGTTAAAAAATAACACTGTTAAATTTCATCCTAAACTACAACCGTCAAGAACTTGTCTAAGTCTGTGACACTGTATACATGAAGTATAAATAGTTAAATGATATTTTATAGAATCATGTCTAAATTATATCAGAATCACTGGCAGAATCATACCGAATAGAAAGCAGCTGGTGATCAAGAAAAAGCTTTGAAATGGAAGCTCTTAATCAAGGAGTCTTTCAAAGGTTGCAAAAACCGACTGGTGGCTTCAGAGGATTTTATGGAAAAATTGGCTACAAAAGAAAGGTTTTCCACCATTACGGCATGTTCATATTCATTCACAAACACATGCTGAGCATTAATGCCACCACTGCTCAGGAAATGCTCCCAGCAAGTATGGTTTTGTTAATATTTTATGTTTTATTGTTACAGTACAACTCTAATAAATTCTCTGCATTGCCCACTCAAGCATTCCAGTATGTATGAAGTGATATTTTTTTTCCTACCAAGAATGGAAAGTAATGTTTCATAGCAACACCCAATGATCTACTGGTTGTGTAAAGATTTGACTTCCCGGTCTAGGTCTAGGTGACGAAAGTGATATGCCCCAAAGAATAACAAATTATGCCGACATATCTATCAGTAATAAGTTGATTTAAAAAAACAAAACATCCAGGGCAGGAGAAATGTGTTTGAAACAAACACAAAGTCCAAATTTGAAAAGAAAATAATGTCTGACTTACCCAAAGCAATCTGAACAACGGGGAACGCAGCCAGAATGAGGCAGGCACATCCTAAACACCAGACAGGAGATCTTGTCAGTACATCATGTTGCTCTGCTTTCCCCTCCTCCCCAAGATCTTTACAGCGCTTACCTGCCAGACACACGCCAGCACCGACAACGCCGCACAGACAGTTCCCCCGAAACATACCTGCCATTGTGCTAAACAGAATATAAAGTTACTCTGATTAAAGCTCCCGTCTAGAACTAGTAAGCTGCTCACTACAGAGATTGCAGGCAGCTTGACGTCTGCTAGAGTGAGTAAAACTGTCTTAGACAGCATGTGCTCAACTCCTCACCAGAGTGTTCAAAGAATCTATTTCAACACTCTAAAACAGAACCTGTAAATGAGGAGGTTCCTCTGTTGCATCACTGCATTACTTGAAGGCCGTGCGTTGCCATCAGTCCTGATGCTGCCACTGGCAAGAAAGTAAATGGCATGCAAGTTCCTCTGAAGCAACAGGATGTGCTTAGAAACTCAGGTGTTCAGTGGTATCGAAATATGGTTATATTGATTGTCTCTGTAAGAGTCACCACATGACTGAATGTGTTACTGTCTGCTTTCATTCACATCGCTCATATGCTGATATCCAGAGGGACCCAGAGGAGGAAGGGAGACGCCCTGCTGCGCAATCTGTGTTAGGGCTGAGCACAGTGTGTCAGAGGCAAGAGCTGGGTATGTCTGGGAGATCCCCCGAATTTATGTTCACCTTGTCAGAGATCAAATTAATGAGCAAATTACAACGTTCACCAATCTGATGCTCTTTTATCAAAAAAACAACTAATTGTCCTGCTTTTTTTTTTTCATGATTCATTGGTTGATTCACAGCTTCATTCATTTTAAGTTTGACCCTCCGTTTAGTCATCGGTGCCTTCTTGTGCTTTTTTGTTAAAGACAGAATGTGGTTTATTTTTTTTATACAATACCTGACTTAGAAACAATTCATTTGATCTCATTTTAACTTTTTTATTTAAACCAGTGAGTTGAAGAACAAATTCTTATTCAGAATATATTCTCTCAGAATAGAGTGGCTCTTATAGGAAAGCACAAGCGGGCTTTCGTTTTTAAATCCCTGAGTTCACCTAAGAATTTCATCCAATCTCTCTTTTTGGCCATATAATTAAAAATATTTTATGTTGTATATGTTTATTGTTTAGCCTGAGCAGAAACTTTTGAATATGAGAGCTTCTGGCTTTGAAATTTTTTTTTTTTTTTTTTTTTTTTAGTGTCTTTGATTTGCAGCTGAGTATCCCTGACCTATCATATCAAGAATCCATCCATCCATCCATTTTCCGTCACCCTTCTCCCTAACGGGGTCGGGAGTTGCTGGTGCCTATCTCCAGCTGCGTTCCGGGCGAGAGGCGGGGTTCAGTATCAGCCAAAAACGTAGTCAAGAATGGGACAAAAATATGAGTCACGCATCAAAATGGATCAGGAGTGTCCTTCTGTACAGGCAGGGGGCGCTGTGGAGTCGCCCTGATGTACATGGTAGTTTATAATTATTGTTGGCTTAAACAACAATTAAGCCAACATTTGGCTTAATTGTACATAACTCGTCATATATGTGCTCGTTATGACACATAACTCCTGAAGGCTGCTGGCCTTCAGCGAACTAAATGTAAATAGTTGCGAATCCCCGGACCTGCTCGGCTCTGATTGGCTGTTTATTTTCCCTTCCTGCGGCGTCATGTGATCAACACAAGCAACGGAGCTGATCCAGAGCAGACAGGCGGACCGCGGCTGGACCTGCAGGTAAAAACTGTCCTTTAACACAGCAGCGTTTCGAAACGCAGAGAGCCAACATCTCACTCGTTTAATCTCCAGGACGGATTAGGATTAGGCAGAGTTTTCTGTTTGCGCTTCAAGCGGCTTGAATAATCTCTAGTCCGCTGTCAGGTTATCATGAGGCTTTAAATCCCACAGGATCAGATCTGAATTCTTAGAACTTTACATTTAAATCAGGACTGAAGATGGTGAATAAATGAAACATTTCGTCTTTGACAGCATCACTTTTAGGAGGTTGCAATAACTCGACAACATTAGAATGAACATGCAGGCAGGAACTGAGCTCAGCAAAATCTGGAATAAGATGTCAGCAGTTTTTTGGGTTAGAAGGTGTCATTTGAATTGGCTTGTGTGCGTGTGTGTGTCATTTCTAGGATTTATTAGCCACAACAGCATCAGTTTGACTGCTCTTCTGGAAGTGCATTTTTGGGGACAGACACTGATGTTGGACATAGAGACAAATGTCTGTCAAATCAAACTGCTCTCTTACCAGTTATCACTCAATTTTTATTACCCAAATATTTATTAGGTGAATACTTTTCTTGGAATCATTTGAACATTAAAAGGAGTAAAGAGTAAAGTGACTAAAGAAAAAAAAAATGGAGAAAATGAAATGCGAGAAAGTGGGAATGTGGTAAATGTAGGGGTGTACAGATTGCATTTTTCTGGCCAATCACCGATTACCGATCTTTTAAAAAGCTTAGCCTGCCTATTCCGATTTTGGCTGATACTGATTTTTTTTATCTGAATTGTTGCTCAATATAGCAAACAATATAGCTCAAACTTATTGACATCTACAGAAAAACTTATAGAAGCGGCCATTTTCACACTTTTGTTCTTCTGAATGTAATAAAAACGTAGAATGATGAATGAAGCGCAGCTGCAGCTACAGAGTCAGCATGCAGTTGGTCCTGGTTGTTGATCTCGCCATGCTGTCTGTCAGGAAGCATGTCTGATGGGAAGCTGGAAGAGTGCCGGCAGCACATGCGGGCGCAGCTGGACGCTGTCGTGGAATTCTGGCTCAAATATTCCCACGACACTGTACACGGGTACCGTAGCTACACATCTGCTCTACTGCTGGTCACAGTGCATTCAGTTATGGCTTCTGTGACAAACGTGTCTCACTTCCTGCTTCAGAGGCTTCTTCACTTGCATTGGGAGGGACGGTAATATTTATGATGAGCTGAAGTATGTGTGGCTCCAGGGAAGACAGGTCAGTCTCTGCAATGGATGTTTCAATATATTCTCCTCCCAGTGAACTTTCTTCCAGACTTAACATCTGGATTTTTTTTTTTTCTAGGTGTGGATGTACTGCCGTCTCTATCGCAGCATGGACCGCTTCCGCAGGCCTGACATCCTGGAAGCAGCAAAGGCCGGTAAGTTTGAGGCTCCTGTGAGTCGAAACATTTGAAACGTTAAAAGTTGGCAGTTTTTTTTCTGATAGGATAAACACACACACACCTCTTGGTGTGATGAAGCTTTTTGTCCCATTTTGGGCCGGGGTCTGTGATCAGTCTAGTTCAGGGCAGAGGTTTTGTTTGCTCTGAGCTGCTTTCTGATAACCTCCCGCAGGACCAAGCTGGTAGGATTTTACAGTCCGACAGTTATCTGTCATGCGCCTCAGCAAATTATTGACCAGAATTAGATTGCTTCTTTTGTCAACAACAGCATACGTCCTCTTTTCTTAAAACAATGTTGGAGCGTAACATTTAAGAGCCGTCGAAAAAGGCTCAAAACGTAAACCACACTGATCTGTTTGCTTCGCAGGGGGAGAATTCCTCAGAAAGTTTGCACGTGTGTCCACTAATGGAAATCAGTGGAAATGTGCCTTTTGCCTAACAAGAGATGGCAAAGCTGTCAAAGTTCAGAGGACCATATTCAGTGAGTGTTTCTATATAATGGCCATGGATGAACTGAGCAGAGTCACTGGCGACATGGAAATGCAGGTAGGAATAAATCTGTCCCAATCTGTGAACTTTGACTTATTTACATTTTGTCTTAAATTTCTAAGTCCGTAGCTAAATGATGCTTCACCGCTGTTTACCTAACAGGGAATGTAAAAAAAAAAATCTTTATGCCAGTGGATTTTTTTGCCATTAATAACATTATAATAACTTGTTTACTGTAACTGAAGTGTTTATTAGCTGATGTCATGTTCAAGTAGTAAAAACAATATGGCACCTTTAAACACCATTTATTCGGAGGCACATTCCTGGTGGTTTTCACACAGCGTGTGTGTGCCCGTGCTCCATTGCGGTGCGTTTCAGCTGGAGGCCGAGCAGATGATGGAGCAGCTGATCTACTGGGTCCGGGAGGATGCGTCGGGTCTGGGAAGGCCTCAGCTTCCAGGGGACGTTCCCACCAACAGCATGGCAGTTCCCATGATGCTGCTGTGCCTGGTCCAGCAGCTGTCCGAAGGCCGGCCCGAGGCCGGGAAGAAGTACGCAGAACTGGGAAGTTGGTGTGTGAGTGAGATTCAGCGACATGTCCAGGTGTGTGTCCAGTGAACACAGGTTTTTCATGCAAACATTTCAAAATTAACATATAGATCTAGGCTGATTCTGGTGTATTAATTGCTACAAAGGGACAATTTTCAACATTTACTAAAGGTGTACATACATACTTCTTTCAGAATTAATTTTTTTTTAAATCGGTATCTCATTTACTGTTTTAAGGAATTTTAGAAGCTTATCTATTTATGTACTTCTAGTAAAATAATATCTTATAATGTTTACCATCATTTCTTCCATTTTTGCCACATAGAAATTAAGATGATTAATCCCTGTTTTGATGATATTACTGCTTTACCACAACTGGAAAAATAAATGTATAAATAAATGAGATAATACAATATTTGTTTAATGTTTAATCAAATGAAGATGTTTCTGTTTATGCTTTCTTGCACTTTAAAATAACTTACTGTTTTCTTTTCTTAGTCTAAATCTATGAAGACATATAGGTCTATATCTTGGCCTCAGGTAGATACATAATTGCTCTATAAATGACGGTTGCATAAAACTTTCATGTTGAATTCGGGTCTATTGGTCAGATGACAAATGAAGAGTTATATATGCTTAGTCATTAGCTTTGAGGTTATTCTAATAAAATATATAATATGATTGTTAATTCTTGTAAGAATGAGCAAGAATCATTTCTTTAAAACACAAAGAAATAAAGCGTTGTCTAAAAGTTGTTTTATACAAGGACCAGACTGAAATCAGCTGGAGTTAAAGGACAGATCAGCAGAAAGCCTGACGGTTTACTGACGACAGTAAAATCTAAAATCTAAAAGAAATGAAGGTTGACTGACTTTGCGCAGGAGAGCGTGCTTTTTATTTTACATTAGGTTAATTATTATTAATTCTGGAGCAGAATAGGGTTGAAGCCTTCTGTTGTTTTATTGCGTGTGATCCGGCACAGAGAGACGGCACAGCGATCCTGGAGAACGTGTCTGTGACCGGAGCAGAGCTGCCTGGATGTCTGGGCCGGCTGCAGAACCCAGGTGACACTCAGTGTTAGTGAATGTTGGAGCATAAGGTTAGTTATAAGAGCGTTGTAATATAAAAGGAGTCGAATTTAAAACAAAACAAAACAAAACAAAACAATATATATATATATATCAGTGTGTGGCATCGATTATGGAATGGATTAAAAGATGAGTTTAAATAAAGTACAAACCATCTTAAAAAACTGTTCAAAAAGGAGCTTATTGGGACTATGTTGCATAGAATGGGTGAATCAAAGACCAAAAATGTTATTGTTGAAACTAAAAATGTATAAATAATTGCACAATTATGGATCAAAATGTGAGGTGTAATTGTCATAAAGTGTGGGGATAATTTAAGAGTTTATCTGGTGTGGAGAGACTGAAACGTCTGCAGGTTGATGAGTATGAGAGGGGCAGGAAATCACAAGGTCTTATGTTTTCTACCTGCTCCTTTTCAAACAAATTATGTAAAATTGCATGATCATTTGTTTTATTTTTTTTCTCCTGTTTTTGCTTTTAGTCAGTTTGAAATAAATGAGTTTCCTGGTTCCCAGCTGCTTGCTCAACAGTCTCCTCTGCTGTGTCTCGTGCGCTGATACAGGCCACGCCCTGGAAGCAGGCTGGTTCCTGCTGCGCTATGCTGCGGATAACGATAACAAGGAGATCCAGAGAACTGCCGTTGAAAAGTTTGTGGAGCTTCCTTTCAAGAGTGGCTGGGATAAAGCTCACGGTGGCCTCTTCTACTTCCTGGACGTGGATGGTCACTGCCCCACTCAGGTCAGTGTGCACGCAGAAACTGCTGCGATGCACTTTGCCTTTCACATGAAGGTCCGTGTCCGTAAAGGCGCCAGATTGGACCTTGTGTTTGTGTGAGCAGCTGGAGTGGAGCATGAAGCTGTGGTGGCCTCACAGCGAGGCGCTCATCGCCTTCCTCATGGCCTACAGTCAGACCAAGAACCCTGAGATGCTGCAGAACTTCTTCAGGGTCTACGACTACACCTTTAGCCATGTGAGTGAACCCTGAAGGTGAAGCAGCCGCAACAACAAAAACCTTTCATTTCTAATTCTGAAACCCATGTCAGACCTAAAGAAGTCTATCACCATCTTTAGAACCAAAGTGGACTTTTATATTTTAGGAATTTCTAGATGATACGATCCACTAAACTTTTTTTTTCCATTTTTTTTTCCATTTTGAAGAATCTGAAGTGTACTTTTTTCTTCTTCTTAGATGTCAGATGTTTTATGTCGGTTTTTAAAACACATTTTCTCTTTGCTAACATGAGGACAAGAGTGCAACTGTTAGGCCGGTGGGCTTTGGAAACAACTAGTGAAGCTCACCCAATAAAACCTTTACAAAAACCATCAAATAATGAACTAAAAAACAACAAAAAAACTGAAACAGTTCTTATAAAGTCTCCTAAATCCAAACAAATTATACACTGCAATAGATGTACTTATTCAGGAATATTGAATGTTGCTTCAAATCACTTCTAAGGCACCGAATTTATGTACAATTTGCTGTATTGGTATGTTCTTTCACCTTTAGTATCCAATCATGTTGGGTTAGCAGATAAATTCCAAACCCAATCCTTTAAACTCCAAAACTGTAGAAACTACCACAGCTTATCTCCTATTCTGACAATCTCTGAACCTGTTTTGAAACTTTGATTTTGAATGTCCAACAAATTCTGTGACTCTCCATCCACTGGGGTGTTTCTGTCTTTGTCCAGTTTCCTGACCCTGAGAGCGGTGAGTGGTTTGGCTACCTGACCCAAGAAGGGAAAGTAGCTTTGGATTTTAAAGGAGGACCGTTTAAGGGTAAGCAGAAAACACGTGCCATTCAAAGTCACACATGCTGCTTAAAATAACAAGAAATCAGTCAGACAAGACAGTATAATTCTGAACATATATTGAACACAATCGTCATGGGCTCGGGTGTGCTGCTGCTTTAATTTTCTTTCACATTATAATCTGTGTGTGGTCTCTTCTCCAGGCTTCTTCCACGTACCTCGCTGCCTGTACATGTGTGAGAGTCTCCTGGATGATCTGCTGGGAAAACATGCCTGAGTATTTGGTGTTCAGATTAAATGGGAACTCATCTGACTTGTAGTCCAGATTTCTGACTTAAGGCACTCACACACACGCACACACAAAATTTATTTGGTCAGTATTTTCATTTCTGTCTGAAATCAAAAAGATCAACAGAAAAATGATCTCTACTGTGAATTTAGGGTAAGATTCTTTTAGTACTTTGTTGCTCGGCTAATCTAACTTCCAAACACATCCATGATGGACGGGTACACGGTAGACATTTGTTGTTTGTATTACTACTGCAGCTGCTCTGTTTTTATCAATAGAATTAATGCTGTTTTGAATGAAGGGATGACCACTACTGAAGAGTCCGAGTGAAGACCTCCATCAACAAACTCATCCATTGACGCACAAAACTGAACTTTCTTGTTAAAACGTGCCTTGTTCTTTAAATGATTGTATCTTTCCAACCTTCTCATTCTGCGTCTTAGTGGCAGTTTTGGATTGACATGTCTTTCACAGTCTCAAAAATATGAAATAAAATCTCACATTTTAGCGTTGTCCAACCGCTCATTGATTATGAATTTCAAAATATCAAATATTTCAATCACCGAAAGGTTTTTTTCAGTAGTGACACCAAATGCAAAGACTAAAAGCTGTTGTAACTGTTGGTTTTACAGTGGACCCAAATGCAGCGAGGCAAGATGATGAAGTTTTTAATAAAAAGTTAAGAAACTAACTGAAAAAAAAAAAAAAAAATCACAAGACCACAGGCAACCAGGGTAAAAGAACAGCAAGGACTCAATGGGTGGAAGCAGAGAGATAACAGGAGGAACTAGTGAGGAGTGATGGAGATCGGGTTGTATACATATATATGTATACAATTAACCGTTTATTGCCATGCATATTAATACTCATGAGATATTTCTATTCATTTGTTCATGCTGGGTTAAAATTCAAAATTGTGAACATGGATAATTTGTTTCATTTTAGAAGCAGTGTGGTAAAACTTGAACATATGGTGTTACTCTTACCTATTTGGTGACATCTACGTAAAAAAGGTAAACATTGACTATTGAAAAGAGTACAATCTATTTTACCTAACAGCTATCCAGCCAAGACACAGAAACAGTAAAATACTCCTCTGACTTTTGCGTGTTGTTAGTGTTGAGGCAGCATGAAGGAGAATAGGACTGGGACGATGGACTAAGACAAACACCAAACCAAGAAGTTATGCCCTACCAGTTTCACCAAGCCTAGAATGACATGACTAAAATTTCATTTGCACTGTTTTGTACCCTTCAGACAGATAAGATTGTTGGTAGATTTTACTCTGATACAATTATTATGAATTTGAACATGTAAGTTTTTTTGCATTATAGTTAAATCAGTTATCACTTGCTACAGTTCATGACGTACTGCTTATGAGTCCTATCATTTAATGACATATTAATCCTACCATTACATTATGTGTAAACTTTAGTGAGACATTATCCACTCAGTGCATAGATATTCATATTCACCCCCTTAAAGTGACTCACTGATCAGAGGTCAATGTTGGTGATTACCTGACTGCATAAATTATATTACTTTGTAATTATTTCTTAGTAGGTAAATAAGTAAGTCTCCTCCATTTTATAAATAAGCGATATAACAATGTGATGCACATTCTTTTCCTTTGCCACCTCGCAGTCGGCTGATTAAAAACATATAAATTCTCTAAGAGCACATCAATGTAATGTGTTTCTCAGCACATTGAGGTATGTATGTCATCTGCATAGAAAGGCTGTGGTGAGGCAAACGTTCTTTTAAAAGATGTAAAAGTTTCATAAAATTTTATTTATAAAATATTATTCTGCAGGTGTAACTTTTTTTTTTTTTTTTTTTTTTTTTTTGAAACTTTGGAAACATCTACAGATGTCCAAGCAATAATTCTGACGCAAGTTAAATTAAAAAATTATAACATGATAGAATTTGATGCTTTTTTTGTTTTTGTTTTTTACCCCCAGGGGGCAATAGTTCAACAAAATCATAATGCCTTTAATTTTAAAGACAAAATATATGCTTGAAATAAAATAAAAATAATGCCATTTCTCAATTTAATTAAATTATAAATAATGTATTTCAGTCCCGAATGCGAATGAAGTGAAAGGTGAAAATTATTCATTCAATTCATCTAAAAAATAAAAATAATAAAAAAAAGAAAACCTAAAACGCGAAACAAATCGTCCTAAACCTCCAGCCTGCAGGTGGCAGCAGCACGACAGGCAAACATTAAAGTCGGAGAAGAAGAAGAAGAAGAAGAAGGGACTTCAGTTAACGGTGTGCTTTGGAAGAAAAGCCACCGGCGTTTATTCAGATATAAGCTGCAAAGTGTCGATGAACGGGTGTTTCTGGCACGTCAGTGATGGATGCCGTCAGAAGATGCGCTGACCTGTGACCCGCATCCAGCAGAAAGCAGGAAGTAGCCTGTTCCTGGAGGCTCGCTCCATCCTTCCCTTTCATTGTAAAGCAGGTTTTTATCAGTTTAGGAGAGCGACATGGACAGGTATGTTGGAGACAACTCTTTTACTGTTCAGGCACCAATAAAGTAACAGAAACGAAAAGAGCATTGACTCTCTCCTTTATATCATTAATAAGGGACTCAGACAAATTTAAACTTGATTAGGCCTGATAGAGATTTAAACTTTATTAGGCTGCTGCTCTAATAAAGTGCTAAAATATTAAGATGACTTGAACTCTTGAAATGAGTATTTTGAAATCGTTTCTGTAGAATCTTCATGTTAAAATTAAATAACTAGCTGCCATTCATGCTGCATTCTATAATGAATTATTTCAGTGGAATGAATTGTATGAATGTGCAACACCATTTTGCACATTTGCACACCATGTGTAAGCACACAAAGGTCTTGGGATGTTCTGCAGAACTCTGGAACAAGAGCAGCAGAGCCTGAAGGTTTCTCCGAAATCCCACATCTGTCGGAGAAGCTCACAAATTAATTTCCACCTGTTTTGAATCACTGAAGCTCTGTGAGATTTTCTAAAGCTCAAAATCTACTCATTTGGCTGCAGTTCAGCTTTACAACCAGGCTTTTTAGTTGATCTGCTGATTAATGAAGCAACAATAACTGCTGAACAGCAGAATGTTTCTTGGAGATTAAAATGTGTCATTTTTACATTTCTGTTTTTTTATTTTTGTTTTTTGTTTTTTGCGGGTATTAGGAGTGTCCACTACCAGGTCATGCCTGCTGTTGGAGACGATGGGAAGGATATTATGAAGCTGATTCCTGTCCAACAGAGCAACAGGCAGACTCCCCCGATCCAGCAGGACGTCCAAAGGAGTAACAGACAGTCCTGCTTGACTCAGGTAATCAATGGACAGTCGTTCCCCACTCAGACGCCCGTCCTGAGGACCAGCGGACTTTCTGACCTGACCCTGATGCCTGTTCAGTTACTCAATGTACAGTTCTTCCCGACTCAGATCCCTGTCCAGTCTTTTCCCATCCAGATACCTGACCAGATAATTAATGGACAGTCTGCCCCTATGCAGATGCCTTTACAGAAGACCGATGAACGGTCCTACCTGACTGCGGTTCCTCAGGAAGTCTTTACAGTGTTTAAGCCCCTGCTCCAGAGTGCCTCTCCACCGTTTGTTTCTCCGCTGAATGTGTTGGCTGGTCAAATGGACTCCTTAAAAACCCCAAACCCTCAGCAGCAGACCGGGGCCAGGATTCCCCAGACCGGATCCCATTCAGTAGGAGGCTTCAGTCAGATTTCAGCATCAGAGACATCTCTAGCACTTTGTAAGTCAGAAGTCCCAAATTTTCCTACTGAAGCACATGTCCCGAGTGTCTCCGTGTCCAAGAATCAGCCAGTTGTCAAGGATCAGACCTTTTCTCCCACTGCAAGATTCTCTGCCAAATGCAGCTCCCCTATTGTCATCTACGTGTCACCAGACAGGACAGAGAACCCAGAGGTGACCCAAACCATCGGCTCTGCGGCTCAGAGGCTGAGAGAACTGGCAGCGATGGTAGACACTTGTGATTCACTGTGCAAGAGTGCAGGTTCAGAACCATTCACCTGTGACTCACCTTTAAAGAAAGGACCAGCCCCCAAGTTAAAACTGATTCCAAAGGCATCGGGGAGACCTTACAGTCCAACACGGTGGGTCATAGAGGAGATGGGTAGCTGTTTAGCCACAAAGTCGCCAACTTCTGAATCTGCCCACTTCTCCAATAAGCAAGACATTCCCAATCAAACCCTGCCGGAAAATCCAAATCCTTGGGTGATGTATGATGGAAGGATGTTTTATGGAACCAAAGTGAACCACTCGTCTTCTGAGCCCCCCACTGCCACACAGTCGCTTCCTCCATCTTCATTTTCGTCTTTACAACAGCCAGTCGGGTCAGCGGGATCGCTAACAAACGAAGTGATTGATCTTTGTGACGACGACTGCTCTCCGTCCTCTAGCATGTCCTCCGTTTACTGTGAAGAGGAAGACCATGTGATCTTTGTGTCTTATGTTCCACCCAAGGCCAGGTCTGGCTCTGGCCTGAAGGATGGGCTGGGCAGTGGAAGCTCCAGCAGCAGGAGTAATGCTACGGGAGGAAGAGACACAGGTTGGGTCCAGAGCCCCCCCATCAGCCTCGATGGTTCCGGTCCAGCAGAGCTGGTCATAGTCGAGAGTTTAAACCCAAAGTGTCTGATAGGAATCACTGAGCAGTGTCCAGATAATCTGGAGATGAACACTGAAGCGGGAAGCTCAGGGAGTCCCAGCAAGGAAGAACATCCTGCAGCAGTACAGGTGAGGTCACTTCTGATCATGTAGCTGTCTTGGAGCACTGCCTTGATCCCAGTGGATCCTTTATGGATCCAGAAAACATTTGGAAATACTGACCTGATAGTGATTCGGTGCATTTATTGTCTTCTGTTTAGATTAGGTGCTTAGAAGATGGCTTCCCATTGAAGCGGAAACAAAATCAGGATTAGCTGCTTAGCTAGTTTCTGTGGAAAAACCTGATCATCAACCAGACCATTCATACTAGAAAGATGAATAAGTATTCAGAGCTTCAGCAAGACTTGTAGCAAGTCCTGGCTTGTTCTTCCCAGAGGCAGTTTTCTCTTGTTTTCAAATATCTCAGATGATAACGGGTCTTCTTTGAAACTTTTACCTCTCGGCAGGTTTAAAAAATTTAAAACACAACTCGCATGCACAAACTCAGACATGAAATTGACGTCTTGAGATTTTTCCGCTCTGGGTTCCATTTTCAAAAGCAATTATTTGAGGTCATTTAGACACAGCCTAAATTACGAAGTATTTTTGCAGATACATCTAATCTGGTCTCCGTGTGGACTGAGTCTTAGAAGGACAGAGTTATGTATTTTCTGGGCATATAGTGGCATTTTATAGCACAATCACCTCTGCAAAGAAGGATTCTGCATGAGGAACATCATGGAAAATCCTGAGCATCTGATCTGTGAGACAAAGTCTGTCAAAGTGTAGCAGAATGTAGCAGAATGTCTTCAGCTGGGGGTTTGAGAACTGATGTTGTATTGACTGCTGTAGGGGATTCCTGACACCCATAAACAGAACTATTTATAATGACTGAAGAAAGTTAGAGAGTGTTACTAAAATTGTGTTCAGAATTTAAATCCTAAAATCTTTGTGTGTATGCAATTATATTTTGGATATGTTAGTAGTTCATAACCGATCCCTTGTAGAATAATTGTGTTGTTTTTTCTAACCAGCACATCTCTGAACTTCCTGTTCCTGTGGGGACATCTTCATCAGCACCAGAACCCTGTCAAAAGTCCGACAACCAGCTCAGGAACATTTTTGGGATTACAGCTGATGTGAAAATTTCCCTTGAAAAGATTGATGAAATGCCACGTTGGTGTGTCTCAGCAAGCGTGGTACAAACAAAGTCTGAATGTCCAGTGGACGGAAGTGACCTGTCGAGAGATGTTCTAAAAGCCAAAGAGGTTTCTCTGCAGGATTTTCCCAGTCCAGATAAACTGGACGTTAACGTCCGGACTGAAGGGGAGCACTCACCGTCTCCTCACTCCAGAACTCTGAGAAGTCCGCGTGTCTCAAAGGAGAACTGCTGCTCCTTTTCACCTCAAGCCAACTCTGTGTTCAGCTACATTGAACCCATTGATGAGGACTTCCCCGACGAAAACGACCTTCCCCAGTTACAGGACACGCCCGAGGATCCTCAGACGCAGACATATGTGGAAGTCAACGCGAACACTAGGAGAATGGGGCGGACAAGGAAACGCACCATGTGTCTGTGCTGTGTCCCCCCTACTCTTCTTCCCGTTATCAAATCCGGCACCAGTTTGGAAGAATTGGAGATGTGGATGTCAGCGACAGAGCCGGCAAGTAAACGAGTAGGGCGAACGAAGGCTGCGAGGAAAACCTCCTCGAGGATCAGCCACCCCAACTGTGGGGTACACAAGCCTCCTGCTGGCAGTGACCCCTCCACTGTCCCTGAGGGGTTAAAAAGACACGAACAGATCAGGAGACCCAATGAACATCAGGCGAAAAAGCAACACAAATAACCCAAAGCAGTGCTGGGACACTACAACATTACACACTACAACACCAGACAGGAGCTTCATGTTCTTCCTAGTGGAAGGAATAGTTAGTCATGTAACATCTTTGCTCCGTTTCTAAACACTCTTCTGAAATATGCAACATGTTTTTATAAACTTGGTTGTATGTGAACACGACTCTACAAATAGCTGCACTAATTGGTTTCTATTAAGGCAATGTTAGTATTTTACTGTTAATGTAGGTTTAGAGTTTGAGTTTATTGTTGGTTTCTCATTGCCTCTTAATTGTTCGTTTATTTAGGAGTCATGCAACACTTACTAACCTCAGAGATGTAGTGTGGCATACAAGACTCCTAAATCACAGACCTAAACACTCCTTTTCTAAGGGAATGTGAAAGTTTTCGGGTTTTTAAGGTTGCACATTACTGAGAAAATGGCACGAATCTGTACTGATGCATAATGCATTAATATTTTAACAGTTGGTTCTGGTCCTATGGATTAAAGCTCCACCCAAAGTGCTTTCTGATGTGGTTATGTGTGCCAGAAAAGTTTCTGCTGTATCTAATTTGCCAGTAAAATAAGAAGTCTACCTCTGTTGTAACATCAGATTGCCCATCCAGTCTGTCTGTACTGGATCTGCAAAGTTAGCTGTGTTTGTACTAACTTTTTTCTAACAACTATTAAAGTGCAAATGTTGTCATTCCAATTTCCATTAATGCTTAAAGGAAAGCACACACTTTGTGAATTCACTGTTTTAATGTTCTTACGGTGGTGCGACTTTATTCCATTTAATTGGTAAAGAGAAAGCCAAAGTAAAAAAGTTGGTGTAAAATACTAAATACCAAAACTTTACATGTACAAAGTATTCATCTACTTTCATTTAGCCCACATTTCTGTTTTTATTGGTCTAATTTCCTCTGAGGACAGCCTAAATATTCCTAAACCAATGTACATTCATATTGAAGTAATTAGATTTTTTTTTTATCCCAGAAACTCAATTACTAAATGAAACACATTTTAATTCCATAAAGCCTTTATTTATGTTGATTGTGATTGAGTCCTGCTAATGAAAAAACAGTTAAGATTACAGTGTTAGATCAGACCTTTAAACAATTCAATACATAAATGTAGGCTTAAGAAAAAGTATGTTTCATATCCACCTCCACTTTATTTTCAGAAGGTGCTTTTAATCTGAAATTCTAATCCAAAGGTTCCCAACTTTTCTAATCTTCTGAATCATTTTACCCTCAGTCCACCAACACAAATCATCTTGCGGATACAAAACAACTTATGTTCTTTTTTTTCTTTAAATGAATTTTTTTTGTCATTTTTGAGGAACCAAATTGTTCTTTCTACTTTTAAGTTTTAGAAAAATGAAAAACTGACAGAATAACTTTTTTTCTATAGAATAGAATTTCTATAGAATATATATATATCTATGTGAATGAGTTGGGACTACCGTGACCATGGTGTTCCTGTTTTTCAATATTATTAGGAATTATATTCTTATGATTGGAATATTACATCAGACCTCTAAACATTTTCAAAACAATATGAAATTCATTGCCACATTGATGCATTAAGTCGTGCAACACTCCACAGAAAATCTCTGGGCTGTTGTCAAGAGGAAGATGAGAAACACCAAAAGCAACAAGGCAGATGAAGGCTGATCAAAGCAATCTGGGCTCCCTGCGTCGATGCAGTAATTCATGCAAGAGGAGGCTCAACAAAGTAGAGTGCGTAGAAATGAACAGTTTTGAAGCCTGACATTTGTGCTTAAAACGTTCGTTTTTGATTGGTCCAATGTAATATTCTAATTGATCATTTTTTAATTTTTTTTTTTTACCTGTAAGCAACACTCATTAAAAATGCACAGAAGTTCAATCTTGATTTATTTTTCCTTAGTTTGATGAATCGGTATATAAGAACTGATTCGTATATAAGAATTATGGCACTTATATACAATATTCCAGTTTTTTTAGATGGAATATATTTTAAAAGTGCATATGTTCAAACGAATGACAGAAAGAATAGATGTAAAAAAAAAACGAAAAAAAAAAACATATCTGGTATTTTTTTGTCATTCTGATGTGTTACTAAAATTTAAAGCGATTATTCCATAAAAATTAAAAACTACTCTAACCTGCGGAAATATATATTTTTAATCATACCTATAGTTAAAAAGACTGGATTTACCAACTTGCAATGTCTCCGGATTCAACTTCCGGCTCCGGAGCTGCAGGTTTTATGCGCTTTTATTCTGAAAAGGTTTGCACCGGAAGTTTGTTATTTTTCCTTGGGAAATTGAAACTGTACTGTCGTGAACGTGTTAGTGCTTAACTCGTCTGCTTCCGCGCTCATCAAGGTAAGTGGAAAAGGTCGCGATGGTTCTTATGAGAAGAGCTTTTTGGGAATATTTAGCTTGATAACAGCTCATATTGGTTCGACGAGGAGCCCTCCTTTTGCTCAGTGTAACCTTTGATTGTGAAAGAGATTTTCGTTTCTTTCTGTCTCGTGTCTGTCTGGCTTATTAAATTGAGCTGACAGAGAATACTGAAGGCTTTTAGGCAGAAGGAGTCTTGGATATGTTAGCTTTATCAAAAACCGAAGTCAGACTTATTTGCTGGGTGGGAACAGCAGAGGGCGACAAAGAGCTAACATCCCAGTTCACATCTACTTTTCCGGGTTAGACACTAAAGGCGTTTCAAACGTCATTTCCCTTTCACCTGTTCAATATTTAAAGCCTATTATATTTATTTGAACTTATATAAACGTTATCTTCAGGAGCTGTATTGTAAAACTCCTCACTGATGCAAAACAAATTTTGTTTCAAGTCTTCTTCGTTGAATCTGTGCATCCTGCTATAGGCCACACCTGGGCACAGGAGAAACCTTAAAACAAAAGTATGTTTGATTTTTTTTTTCTTGAATCAGTGCAAGGCAGTAATCATGTTTTCTGAGTCAGGATTTAGTTGACATGAAAAGTGGATTAATTGTGATTTATTCTTTTCTTCCTAGATAAATCTAAACATGGAAGAGTGTGGAGATTGGGAAATTAACATTCCTGTGCAGGCCGAGGTGAAAACCGTTCCTCTGAAGAGCTTACCAAAGTCAGTCATCGGAAAAATAGGCCTCCCCGTCTCTGAGGGCGACCCAGCCCGGAAGCAGAGTGACTCAACAGATGTGACGTGGATCTGTCCAGCGGTGGTCAGAAGGAAAGGACAGGAATCTGTCTCAGGCTCAGGAAGACATTTGACTGACGAGGTGCTCTCGTTCGTTGGCTCGCAGGTTCCAGGATGTCCTTTGAAAATGTCTTTTATTTCCTCCAACCAAGCAGCCAGGGACGTGCTCAAGAACATCTCTCCTGGGAGACGTTCGTCCAAAGAAGAGCTTTTGAGTCGGGACTCAGCTCTGCTGGCCGATAAAGATGCTATTGTCATCTACAAAGGGCAGATTTATCTGTGCATCAGAAGGACCAAGAAAAGAAATCAGAGGACAAAGAAACGGCAGCAGGTATGTCTTTTTTCCTTAGGCTGCCATGCCTTCAACATCGGGCCAGCCATCTACAAGCCACACCAGGATAAATAGTTTAGTAAAACAGGAAATATCGTCTGTGAAAACTGAATGGTTCTCTCTTACCTCTGGAACCCACAACCAACCTAAGGTCACACCGGTAGATCTGGTCTGAACTTTTCTCTATTTGCATGCCCAGCCTAGTCTATCCTACTTCCCTCAGACTACAGGAAACAGACATTGAAAGGTTCAAGGATCCCACCCTTTACTGTCTCTGATTACTTTATGGGCTCAATGTGTCCCTTTTATGAATCTTACGGAGTTTAATTTTTGTTTGTTTTTTTGTCCCTGCTGTGTGTTTACAGTAGAGGGATTTGAGATTTTTTTCCAGATGTACTATTGAGAAATCCGGTCGCATTTGTGACCAAATCAGTTGCACTCCAGAGCACTGAAATCCAGACTGAAACTTTATAGACATGTAATTTTCCTGGACCTTAGACAGAAAAGACAGTTTGCACATGAGATGGAGATGAAAAGACTTTTTACATTTTTCTATTGAACACACCACGCTTAAGCCAGGCTGGGTGGGTCTTGATGTGCATTTTCTCCTTACTTCACTTCCACAATGTACATCGAAGACAATAAACAGAAGTGAAACTTTTCCTGTTATAAAACAATTTTAGCCTGATGTTCTGTTTGCCTGTTTTCCAGAAGCGTGACAGACAGAAGATAAAAACCAATGCAGGTAAAGTGAAACGCTGTGAGAAGACTGAGCTGAAAACAAAAGCCGTTCCCTCGGTCAGGGATGAGTCCTTGGCCCCTCGGCCTTCTGACAGCACACGCAGAGCAGACGGGAACAGTCCAGGAAGAGACCAGGAAGAGGCTTCTGTCCGGACCAATCACACGAATGGGAGTCAGGCGAACAGTCAGGAGGATGCGCACAGTGGCAGCCAGTGGTGGACATCGGGGGAGCCTGTTGGGGGCGCTGCTGCCTCCATATCCAGAGATTCAGAATATGAAGAGCTGGAGCGGGAGGAGGAGATAGCTAAACTCTATCAACTAGTTTAGATATTAATGAATGAGATGGTCTGGCATTTGTTTTTTGTACACTGGGTTTTTTCTGCTCATTCTGGACTCGTTTCAAACCCATGACCACCAGAGTCAGACTTGGAGGATGTCTCCACAGAAACTTTACAAGGACAAACTCTTTATTTAATGCTGTGACAGCTACTCTTATGTTCAGATTAATAGACAGTGGTTTGAATATTTTGAAATGAGCATAAATAAACTGTCTGATGAGCTGACCTCTTCAGATATTTGGGTGTTTTTTTTCAAACATCCAATTACTTAAACATACAGTTCATGTAAATGATGTTTAAACACTCAATTTAGCAGTAGTTTTATCTTAACATTAAGATTCATGTAAGGACAGATGGATTTATTTAGGTCTTTCTGCATACCTTTCTGGTCAGTAAATTGTTATTGTGATAAACATCATTTTGACACCATATTCTACAAATACAACTTTAATAGCATACTATTGCAAGTATGCCTTCTCAAAAAGGGTATCGGCTTAACCCTCTGATGTGTAAGTGGGTCTTTTTGAACAGGGGTGTCATTGTTTTGCAAAATCTTTGTAATGAAAAGTTCTCATCACTTCATGTTCCAGGTTTTCCTCAGGTCAACTCAGCCCTCCAGGACTGTCAGCAGCAGAAACAGTAACTTTATACCTGCTGGGGAAAATATAGACTATATTTGCTTTGCATTTCCCTGCACGATGACAATGATATAGTATGATCTAATTAGATTCTTGATTAATATGGGTTGTTGCTTTGTTGTTGTATAGTGTTTTTGTTCAGTGTGCCCCTTATTTAAATCTGAGCCCCTGCCCCTCCAAAGGTCTCTGCACGGCCCTGTTTGTAGCTGTGATTGACAGCATTAAGCCCCTCCTCCTGGCTCCTAATGATTGTTGTTGTTTTTTGTTTTGTTTTGGTCAGCAGTGGTGTGTTTCTCCAGACATCAATAGCAGCTCATGGAGGAGGTGCAGGAGATGGATCTTTTCACAGACGACCTGTCTTCTAGTCTCACGACATGGTGACAGTTTTAACACCATCCATCCATCCATCCATTTTCC
The DNA here is from genome assembly GCA_922788865.1 of Poeciliopsis turneri. Classification (NCBI taxonomy): domain Eukaryota; kingdom Metazoa; phylum Chordata; class Actinopteri; order Cyprinodontiformes; family Poeciliidae; genus Poeciliopsis; species Poeciliopsis turneri. Next base: position 1,531,556 of record CAKLNU010001114.1, read on the forward strand.
GTCACCCTTCTCCCTTAACGGGGTCGGGAGTTGCTGGTGCCTATCTCCAGCTGCGTTCCGGGCGAGAGGCGGGGTCACCCTGGACAGGTCGCCAGTCTGTCGCAGCAGTTTTAACACAAATGTGAAAAAAAATAAATAAAAGTTTCTGAATGCAGTTTTAAGGTTTCTGTTACAGATTGTGACAAATGAGTTTTAAAACACTTTCTAATGCAGTTCAACTTAAACTCACTACGTTTTAGCCACCAGGAGGAGTTAGTGTTATTTCTGCCCTGTTCGATGCCATCACAAGGCCTCATCCAGCAGCTGTGCACTGTGTCACAGTTTTTAATGTGAGGTCAGCCTCACAGTTTGGGCAGCAGGATGTGGAAGAGAGAAAAGCTGACAAATCTCTGTTTCTTCTGTTAATTTCTATAAAGTGCTGCTGTTCTGACTTTAATAAACTGCTGGCCCATCTGGCCCACAAACTGTTTCTAACATTTATTTAATTTATGTTGCGTTCTCCTTCCAGTCCTTCGGCGCTTCTCATCAGCCCTTTGGGTTTTCTGAATCTGATCAATTCTTTTCGTACTTTTTTTTTTCCCACTCTTGTTCTTTATGTTAAACCTTTTTAACACGTCTCTGCAGTTGTAGAGCCAGATACTACACAATTGAGGAAACAAAGATGAGTCCAGCAGTCCATCACTAGCAGATGAGGAGTATTTGAGCAGACTGAGGAAGCAGAGTCAGAGGGATGCTCCATCCTTCAGATTGAGGACGGGATGCCAGGTTGGCAGCTATCTACTCTGCTAAACCAGAGAAAGTAAAAATCCTACTTTCTCTCTGCCAAATGGTTTAATCTTTGGAAAGTCAACAGCCACAGCTGTTGAAACAACCTGGGTCTCTGTGACTGAAAATCCTGTTAAAGGGGCAGTATCATGTGTTTTCAAGGCATATAGTGTCATTTTTAAAGCACAATCAGGTAACTTATCTACCATTGTTATAAAAAGGCTACATCTAGATGTCACATTTTATATGTCCATCCATCCATTTTCCGTCACCCTTCTCCCTAACGGGGTCGGGAGTTGCTGGTGCCTATCTCCAGCTGCGTTCCGGGCGAGAGGCGGGGTACACCCTGGACAGGTCGCCAGTCTGTCGCAGGGCAACACAGAGAGACAAACAGGACAAACAACCATGCACACACACACTCACACCTAGGGAGAATTTGGGAAGGCCAATTAACCTGACAGTCATGAGAACCCAGAGAGAACCCACGCATGCACAGGGAGAACATGCAAACTCCGTGCAGAAAGACCCCAGGCCGGGAATCGAACCCAGGACCTTCTTGCTGCAAGGCAACAGCGCTACCCACTGCGCCACTGCAGCCGTCATTTTATATATATGTATATATATATATATATATATATAAACCCCGAGATCAAAGTGGGAAACACCCCCAAAGGTGGTGGAGAATGCCAGAGCTAAGATCCTGTGGGACTTCCAGATCCAGACAGACAGAATGGTAATGGCGAACCAACCAGACATTGTCATAGTGGATAAACAACAGAGGAAAGCCGTTGTGGTAGATGTAGCAATACCAAGCGATTGCAACATCAGGAAAAAGGAGCACGAGAAACTGGAGAAATACCAGGGCCTCAGGGGAGGAACTGGAGAGGGCCTGAAGGTGAAGACTGCCCTCTCCAGTTCTGTCTGTGGTCATCGGGCCCTCGGGGCAGTCACCCCCAAACTGGAGCAGTGGCTACAACAGATCCCAGGAACAACATCAGACATCTCAGTCCAGAAATGTGCAGTCCTTGGCACAGCCAAGATACTGCGCAGGACCCTCAAGCTCCCAGGCCTCTGGTAGAGGACCCGAGCTCAGAGGATAAGAACCACCCACGGTGGGTGAGAAGGGAATTTTTATATATCTTTTTCCAGGTTTTTGTGGGCCCTGGTGATCCTTATTTGAAAGTAGGCCGACAGGAAAGAGGGGAAAACATGCGGCAAATGTCACCGGGTCTGGGAATCAAACCTGCAACGGCCATGTCGAGGACTAAGGCCTCCAAATGTGGGTTGTGCTAAACTTGTACGCCACCACAGAAAGCCCTATATATATCAAATTTGACTTAAAATTTGACTTTGTAACTCAGTCCCTTGAAATTGGACCTCTGTGTCTTGCTCTTCAAGACTGCAGTGATGACTCCCCCTTCAGCTACAAGACTGCTCTATTAACCCGTTAGCACTGAGAAGCTACAAGGAGCTCAACGGGTGTTATTCGCAAAGACCTAACAAAATGAGGTGTTTGCTAATTTCTGCTGGCTAGTCTGAAGGAGCTCAGTGAGAATTTCTCAAACATGCATGAAAGAATCAGGCAACACTCCAGGTTATGTTTTCTGTGAGTGAATAACATGATATAAATCTAAAAAAAAAAAAAGAAGTCAATTTTACATAAAACTGCATTTTTGAGAATTGGTTCTTTAATGACTTTTCTGTTCTTTTTCTTTCTTTTTTTTTTTTTTTTTTGGACTCAACGCTGGAATTGCTGTTTGTATGATTTTAAACTCGGCTATCCTAAACAAAACAAGTTATTTTAAAAAAATAACCAGGACTGAAATTTCACTGAACACCAGTAAAATGAAGCAATACAATGAAAAACTTTGACAAAGAGTTTTTCAGGTCTGTCAAAATGTTTCATCAAACTGCTTCCTTTCACTCGTGTTCAGTGAAAGTCTGAGTATCTGTTTTACAGGAAAAATGGCTGCTTGTGGTTGGAATCACTAAATAAATGAGTTTACAGCCTGTCCTCACACTGAGGACTTTCCCCCATTAAAAGCCTTTGTGTTGAAGTGAGAAATCTGATTGAATTCCTCTTTTGGAAGACACCCATGAACGGCACACTTAGCCTGCCTGAAGGGGGACAGAACTGACTGACTCCTCTGTGTTCTCGTTCTGATACCGGTTACATGTGGGTGATATGGCCCAGTAAATACTCTGATAGTGGTTTGGGATGAGATCGGAGAAAGAAACTACGTCAGGAGTGAGTGAGGGAGGGAGGCAGAGAGGGAGGACGTCCCCCTGGCTCTCTCTGTATAAGTGTGCCGGTCGGTTGAAGTCCGTCTAGCCAGACAGGATGCACCCCTCATGCCGCCACTCTGCCCCAACACTCACACTCAAGGTAAGCCGTCTCCGCTCCGCTCTGCTGCTCATTCACTACCGAACCAGTCAGGCTCTCTACTGGACATGGTCACTTCTCCTTGGTGCAGGAAGATCAGTGTTTAAATCAATAATATGGTGGTAAAATAAGACAATCTGCTCGGATGGGAGCAGAGGGAGATCAACTGTTAAATTACTGCTAAAACATTCAATGACAGATGAGTTATGAAAGATTACACAAAACAGACAGATGGATGACATTTGTTTCAGTTTGAGGTTGTTTGACCATATGAGGAAAACATCACCTCATTACATTTTTATTAAAGAAAGCCTTTGTTTTTTAAAAAAACAAACAAACAAACAAAACAAAAAAACAGGCTTTTAAATTCAACGAGTCCTGATGATGAGTTGCTGGAGAAACGTTTTGATCCCTGTGGAAAACATGGGTTTTAAATTAAGATGCTGCTGCTGTTTGCTATATTCAATCCCAAATTTAAAATGAAACAAACATCTGATTGTCATTTTATTGATAGCGTTTCAGATTGTCACTAAGATGAGATACTACATAAATATTTTATCCATATTATTATTCTTCATCTTGCTGCTTCAGTTTATTAGATCCAGTTAGTTTCTACCTTTAGTAGAATTTAAAAGTCCATTTCTCTCTCTCTGTGTGCGTGTGCGGACTAACCTTATTATAAATCTTAAGGTGCTATTTATCTTCTGTGTGTAAATTTGATTTGACATGCTGAATAAAACTGTGCTTTATTGTTATTTCAGTATAATCAAAGCACATTAAAAACATTGTTAAAGTTATTCTTATTAATTTCTTTTAGAGTGGGATGGAATAGAAATATCCTTATTTTCCATCTGCAGAGTGGAAATTCTGATGCCACAGCAGCAAAGCGACAGGCGATCTAAGAACACAGACTCACATAAATGTAAAATATATATTTAAAAATGAATAAAAGAAGAGTAGACGGAACAGGAAAAGGAAAATTTCCACATAAATTCTCGGTACTTTTTAAAAATAGTCTATGTAGGTGCAAAGGAATATGCAACTAGGCAAATTAATTAAAAAAAAAAAAAAACATGTACGTCTGCTTGAGGAAATGTTTTTTTCCAAACTAGTGAAGGTAGAAATTTTATGTGAAATGAGTAAAGCTGTGCAGATACCAGCATGGATGTGAATCTTGTCTGGGAGCAGCTGCTCTGCGATCCGGAGCTCATTGAGAAAGCGGCAGTGTGTCACTGAAGGAGCTGCGCAGTCCAGCAGCAGCTTCACGCCTGGGGCTTTTTGTTCTGCTATCACAGTGATGGGAGCGCTGACCTTAAAGGTTCCCCTGTGCTTTCAGGTGTTGTGTGTTCGGATCTGCGTGTTCTACTGCAGCATGTGTCTGGCGGGTTGGCCCCTGTTCTCCGAGGGGGCCCGGCTGCGCTGCGGCTCCGAGCTCCTCAGTGACCTCCTGTTCGTCTGTGGGGAGCGGGGAATCTACTTAGGTGAGTCTTCCATGTGTTTCTTTGTTTTTGTGTGCTTTCTGCAGCTAAGTCACACCCCAAACAAGTGAATAGTTTGGGGTGGGTTTTTAAAAAATTGGTCAACTCAATGAAAAGTAGACGCTTTATCTGACTGTTTTCCTTAGAACACGAGGCTGATGGACTAGGTCATTTTGTTTACAAGAAAAAACTTAGTAAAAATGTATACAAAGGCTGTTTTAGATACATTTTATGGTGAAAAGTCAATTAAGAGAATTTGGAAATTTTACATTTCCAACTTCAGTAAAATTAGACAAAGAGCTTCGACAACATGTCCATTAAATGGATTTTAATACGAACATATTGGGATACTTTCACAACCCAACACTATCACTGATAATATTAGTTTGTGTTAATATGACTGCTTAAATTTATTGATTTTTTTTAACCTTATCTGGTTCACTGTCTGGTTGCTACAGGCACATTCGATTCCAGTCATTTTAATTTAGTGAATATCGTTTTAAAACATTTTGCAAGGCAGTCAGGTTCAACTCGCATCCAGAGATGTTTCAGCAACACAATCCAGTTTAAACTGAGAAAAGAGCAGGCAATTATCCTGCGAGGAAAAATTAGTTTTCTGACTGAAAAAAGGGAGAGAAATGTATCTTGAAAAATGGCAAAAAAAAAAAAAAAACAACAAAAAAAAACAACAACATTTTTTCTAAATAAACCAAAACTTTGTCAATAAAAATGTAAAGTGATAATGAAGATGCTTTGTCAGGATACAACAGGAAGGCAGGCTTATTTTAGTTTGGTTCAAATAAACCAATAAACATTCATTATTGTCTATGTCCGAATCAAAACACATGTAACTCCGAGGAAACTATCAGTTCAACAACACAAACACCAGGCAGCATCTCCCGGCGCCGGACAGTCATCCGGGTTTCCGCTGCCGCGTGCCCAACCAGCCGCTATCGCCTCGACGGGCGCGCGCACAATTACCCACAAGCCCTTTCACCCGATTACCTTTCGCCCCGCTCTGACCAAGGCCGCTTTCTGCCCGCGCTATCAGGCTGCTGCGGGTGGACTCCGCGGAACACTGTGCCTCGGTGGGTGATAGCCGTGTTGTCAAAACAGCCACTATCTGAGAGCAGGAGAAGGTGCAGAAAGAGAAAGAGAGAGAGAGAGAACCGCGGTTCTTTCTGAGCTGAGCGCCGCGTCCACTTGCAGCCAAATACTCCGAAAAGGTCGATAAGAAAACTGTTTACTGAAGCGGGAGTTGTTGTCAGGCGACTCTGAACTGTCTTCTTTGCGGAAAATATTCCAAGTAGCTTTTTTTTTTTTTTGTAACTCCGCGTGAGCAGGTTGTTTTTGTTCTCTCTGCCGCGCAGCTTTTCCCTCTTCGCGAAACACAATTTTGTTACTTTTTTTTTTTTACCCCCCCTGGTGAAACTGCAGAGCGAGCGGGAGGGTCAGAGGAAGCCTGACCGGATGGACTCCAGGAGATCTCCATCTGCGTGCAGAAGATTCAAAAAATAACTTCTGATAATTTGATGATTCAGCAGAATCCGTGCCACAGTTAAAGGAACAAGAGCAACTAAATAAATTAGAGACTGAAAGCATAAGATGTCAAAAAATATCCTTCGGGTTGGATTCAGTTGGATTGCACTGATTTGACATCCTCATCCTAATGCGGCTCTTACTGTAGATTTACACCAACACCCTAAACAGTACATTCAAATGAAGTATTATTATTATTATTATTATTATTAACCATATAACATTGTGTCCTACAAATCTGGGTTTACTCCGTTGTTTTGTTCGTTTGCTGAAGAGGATGTAAGAAAAGAAGGAGCCATAATGCGTCATATTTGCACAAGAGAAGACTGAAACAATTAATCGGGTTAATCATGATGAATTGATGATTGGAATATTCATCGACTAATTTAGTAGTCGCCTAATTGGAGTATACTGACTCAAAAAAATAAGAGGCAATTTAATGAAAGAACAACACAATCAGCAGCAATTCAAGACTATCAAAAAAAACAAAACATTTTGCATTTCAGATTAAACAATCGTCTTTGTCTGTAAATCTGTTTCCAGTTTTAGCTTCACCTGGTTCTGATTCTGGAAGAAAAAAAGAAAAAAAAATCTCATTTAGCGCCTTTCAGTGTCCAATTATTAATTGACTGTATTGACGATCAGCCCAGCAGCAAGGCCTAATCGTTTCACACGCTGAAGTTAGGATTTTTTTTTTTTAGCTGCAGATTCACCCTTTGCTATAAATGATCAAGTGTTCACCAAAGGAATGCTGCTATTGAACTTGAGTCACAAAGTGTTTTCTAATACTGTTTAAAGAAGTTGAAGTAGTTTAAAGGAAAAAAAAATAGCCGAAGTTCTGTTAACCCATTTGTCAGAATGGTGGTTATTTGCAGCCCCTGGTTTGTTTACCTGAGCGTTTTGCTCCAGCTGAGCTGACCTGCGGTGCGTCTCTCCCTGCAGGTAAAGGCTCCTGGTCGGGGTACGGCCCTCGTCCCCGGGGGAAGGGAATAGTGGACCAGTGTTGTAAATCCTCCGGCTGTGAACTTTACCACCTGGAGATGTATTGTGCCAAGCCAAAAGCCATGCAGCTGACCACAAGATCCCCAACCACAACTTCAACCACAGCAACACACACAACCACTGCAGTGGTAGACATGGTGAGACTCTGCTTTTCTTCATTTGGGTTTTTGTTTTTGTTCGTCTTTATTTTAACATCCTCCACTGAGCTTTAAATCTTACCGGTTTTGCAGTTTGAAGATGTGTTTCGGAAGAGGCTTTTGGAGAACCTGGGAGCTCCCAACAGCCCTCGGAGAGAGGCCTACAGAAAGAAAACTCCGTCCTCGCTTCCGTGGAAAAGCAAAACGTCGTCGTCACGCGTCAGGGCGAACATGCAGAACTCGACCAGCTGGCCTCCCGCCGCCTCGGGACGCTCTGTCTGAAGATGGAGTCTGCTCGGCAGTTTCAACATGAAAGATTTTGACGACAGCTCGAACAAATTCTCGTGCGAAGTTGGTACCGGCGGAATCGGATAAGAACCTGGACGTGGAGGGCTGTGAAGATCTTTGTGAGATCTGGAACAAGCAGACTGCTGAGCTGCTTCCAGACCAGCTGTCACTTCCTCTTTGACTCTCCCCCCCCCCCATCCGGTAACACCACGATGAGCCTCTGCTGGCCGTCTGCTCTGGTTTCCTCCTCGTCTTCCCATACAGGATGTCCAGGTCCATGCACTGGTCTGACTGGGAGCTTAGTGTGTGTGAAGCCTGAAGCTGCTCCTGCCAGCCTTGCTTTGGTTTCCATGTCCTCATGTCTAACCTGCTGTTTGCTCTGTAAGTTTGCACATGTTGAGTTACAGGCCAAGACCTGTCCAAGCCACTTTAGCTCACATTTTTTGGTCAGCTCCGTTAGGCTTATAGCTTTGCTGTTTGCGACAAACCGTAGATGCCTAGCGCTGTAGGCCTTCATGTGTGTTTTAGCACTTTTACACCTATGCAAAGAGAGGTTTTTATACTGACTTGTTTTCGTAAACCTTTTTTTTTTCTTTTCTTTTTTTTTTTTTTTGTAATAATTTGTTGCACTCACTTATTTATTTCACCACGACTAGAACAAATGTTGCAGTTTTAATAAAACTTGTAATTCTCAAGGAGAATGTGGCGTTCTTTGTCTCTTGGCTTTCACCTGAGCGTCTGAGCCGGTTTGACCCGAGCTGACGTGACATTTAGCAGAGCCGCAAACATCTGGCTCGCGGCGACTTGGCGTTGGGACGGCGATCTGTTGGGACGGCGATCTGTTTGGAGGCGCTCTGGAGGCCATCACACGTGTCTGCGTGGAGCAGCCCGATAAACCGACGAGCTTAAGTAACATTTTAGAAAGATTAGTGGGGAGGATTATTCTGCTGAAAAGAATGAACAGCTTTGATTTCACTTTCTTATCTGCGCTTTTCAGCGTCGGTAAACTGAAGTGAAAAGAAAACATATTGATAGAAATTGAATTTGTAGCAGCTTGTAGGTTTTCTGCTGAGATAATTCAACCTTGACCACCGTTTTTATTGTGCTTAAATTAAAGTGATTTGATAAAACTAACTAAACAAATATAAATCGTAGCTCCTGAATCTAGTTTTTGACATAGGAAGATAAGCCCGAGATAACACACGGGGTTATGGTTACATAAGCAGTCGCAATTCCTATATCATAACTTTTGCCATATTAGGGCATCATTTTAAGAGCATGCACTGATCAGTTCATGTTTGTAGTTGATAATCTTTTTGCAAACAATAAAAACAAAGCGATAACATTGTTAAAAAAACTGAAACTGATTACGGACAATTTCCACAAACCCTCAGTCGGCCTAACAAAAAGTTGAAGAACTGATCAAGGTGCTAAAAGATACAATATGAAAGATACAGGCTCAAATCCAGAGGTGGATTCATCTCCAGCTGATCTGGTTAAGTCAGTATCTGACTGCTCAGACAGTGTGAAGGCCAGCAGTAAGGTCAGCCTTAAGATGGCCTCCACAAAAGAAAATATAAATAATTTTTTTGCTGGCCTCAAAGCTGTAGTAGATGAAGTTTAGTGGAAAACAGAATCAGTGAAAGAATCCCAGGAGTAGATTCTCTGATCTGGTAGAAGGTGTAAAAGGTCTACCTGTCCTTTTACAGGACAGGTAGAAGGTCCTGTAAAAGGGTCCTTTTACCTTGCTGTAAAAGGATCCTTTTACAGCATTGGTAAAAGGACCCTTTCTAGAGATCTTTCAAATTATTTCTCTGGACTTCATGTGATTTTTTAATTTATTTGTCCTGAATCCAAATGTTTTTCCTTAACGCACCATATTTTATTATTCATTACAAAAAGGTTCCTAAACCCAGTGGATTTCAACTTAGTCTTTGGAGACAATTTGTTCTTAGTGTCTTTAGTTATAGAAGTACCAAACACAACTTAGTTTGGCAGGCAGAAAACAACATCCTAGCTTTCTAAAAACGTGACCTGCAGATGACGATCGACTAAGGAACACTACAGCTCTCAGGTTTTGTTGAGTTTATGCAGAAGGCCAGTCTCACTGCATCAACTCCTGGACTAAGTGGACAGATAAAAGCCGGCTTCTGAAAAGTCAAAATGACTCCAGTGACTGGTCCAAACTACTTACCGGAGCAGATTGTGCAAACAGCAATAATTACAGCTGTTACCTTTTACAAAAGCAATGCAATATAAAAACCACAAATATTATTATTGCAATTCTAGATGATCTCACTCTGCCTTAGCTTAATCCCAGATAATACTAATAGGAAAATGGGCTGGAGATTGGGCTAAAAAAGGAACTTCATTAAGGGGTTTTAGTTTTTCTTTCCATTATAAGTCGAACTGGTGGCCTGAAGATAATTTGATGACATTTATCAACCATACACTTTTATTCTGTTTTCCTTTTTTTTTTGGAAGTTTAAGCGCTTTTCTTTTCTGTCTTTTTTTTTTTTTCTACAACTTTTCAGCCGTTTACAGGCAACAATAATTGTAGTAATCGAGTAATCCCAAGATCAATTCTGTACCGTTGCATACGATGGTTGACGGCGTGGCTCTCTGCGCGACGGCTTCCCTCAAACCCCGAAACGTTTACTGATTTAGAGATGATACACTCAATAAAAATAATCTTGTTCCAAATTTGTTGGCAGAAAGCGGAGATCCATGTGTCAGCTGGAGCATTCCTGGAGAGGCAGCCTGTCAGTGACCCGACATGAACTTGAACTCGCAGCTGGAATCTAACCAGCTGCGAGTTTCCAGTCAGCGGAGTTCAGGAGAGCTGGGATGATGCAGAGGAAACGCAAAACATGACGTCGTTTCACGTCAAATCTATAACTCGACATTCCGAATGCACCACGTGACAAAGAGATCCGGTTAGATTGTTGAACCATTTTTGTCAATGTTATCCTAAATATGTGATTGATTTTCATAAACCGGGGTTGGCATTAGAGTGGACAGGTTGCATAATGAAATGTAAACCGGTGTTGATATGACCTTTGACCTCCAGTATTATGAAGGTGTGAGCATGTGGTGGGGGGCGGTTGTTTGTTTGTGTAACGTGTGTGTGTGTGTGCGCGCAGTACATGCGTCCTACAAGTAACAGAAAACTAACAAAACCAGGCAAAAGGACATTTTTACAAAACAGTTTATTTCAGCATGAAACTTTGGAAACTTTAACAGAAACTGCAGGTGTGTCTCTGTGTCTGGAAAATATTTGTTTTCCCTCTGTGGGTAGAGAATCCAGAAGTTTTAGAATATTACTAATATGTCATAATAAAATGACTCACATAAAAGTAAAAATACAGCAAGGTAAAAGTACTCCTAAAAGTTTTTGTTTGTTTGTTTTGTTTTTTCCAAAAAGTCACTCGATTAAATGAAGCTGAGCAAATACAACAGTGTGTTTTTGTTGTCGTTGTTCTTTTCAGTTCTTACAATCGGACAGACAATCTTCTTCCGACAACACTACTGAAAAGATAAGATTCACCTTTATGAATTCATTGTGGATCAGTGCTGACTGGAGACAGCAGCCCAGCGCTGAAGCTCTTGTGCTCAGAGAGGGTTTTGCAGCTGGGCAGCGATAAGGACCGGGTGGAGAACTCTCTTCTTGGGGCAGCTTGCGTCACACATGATAACAATATTTACTCCCACTTCTTCCCATGCAGCCATGCTCCAAACCCCCCACCACACACACACGCACACGCACGCACGCGCATGCGCACGCCGTTTGATTCTCATGGCCAAGAGGCTGCTGTTGTTTTCAGCTATTTGCTGGTAACATTTTGCACACAACATTTTTATGGCAGCGAATTAGCAAACTTGTGCTCAACGAAAAGTGTAGCCTGTGTCAGTGGCGTCATCAGTTTGCAGCGCTCGGCTTTTAAGCGGTGCGTCTCCGTTTTTGTTTTTCAATAACAGCAGAAGAAGTGAGTCCCTCTGTGCTTTGCATGAAGGCTGAAAGTGTTTCACTCCTTTCATGTCGCAGAATGATACACTCTGACACCGCCACCTGCAAAGGTCACCTGCAGCTCCTGAAACAGAGGCGGGATCATTTTCTGATAGTCTGAAAGGGGCTTGTGTTACAGTTAGAGGGCTCATATTTAGAATTGTGTGATGGTCTTTTAGATATTTCTCTTGTTTTATGAAATAACCAGCTAACTTGAAAGCATAAAAGCACCTTGTGCTGAAACAGGCAAGGGTATTCACAAGGGTTTTTGTCTAATCTATAACTCGACATTCCGAGTTATAGATCCTCCTCCTTTGTCCAAGGGGGACAAAGGAGGAGGATCACAAGACAGATGTGTCATGATTTGATGAAACCAAACTTGACCTTTTGGGCCTAAAGGTATATTTAGACCAAACCAAGACTGTGCATTACCAAAAGAAATGGACCTGATGTTTTAGTCAAGGTGGAGGAAGTTCTGAGCAATCCCTAAAACCTGTGAGTCTGAATCCAGATCCTTAGTATCTGCTGGAATACTGAAGATGAAGAGGAAACGAATTGGTCAGAAAAGCAGTAAATACAAACAAACAAACAAAAAAACAAACAATCAAACAAACAAACAAACAGACAGAAATAGCTCTGAAATAGTCAAGTCAACATCAAGTCAACATCCAGAAGAACAATCTGGCAGAGGTTTGAATGCTGAAATTGATTTTAATTAATTTATTTGTTTGTTTAATTAAAAAAAAAAAAGACCAAAAAACATCCTTTTAAATAGAATCTTACAGCACAAATGTCATGTTACATTTGGCAAAGTCTCCAAAATGGAGACTTTGTCTGTTTTAGCAATTTTGACATATTTCAGTCATGACTGTTTAGTCCATATCAGTGAAATTTGCACTGAAGCGACTAATGTATTTTCATAACGGTATATTTAGATTCCAAAACCAGATGTTTATTATGAAGCTCATGGACACAGAGGGCCTTGGAAATTTTCTGTTTTATTGTCTTGTTTTGTGTGCTGCAGCTGAGTTGCTGCTTCCAGATAAAGGATTTGTGATGGTCTGTGCTGGATTCTGCCCTTTTGTTTGGCATCTCCCGGTTGCAGCTGTTCTACTGCAGATGTGACCCTGCTAACACTGCAGCAGGAAAAAGGAGAGCATTCAGTTCATCCAGCAGCCTTGACAGAGAGATAAAGGTCTGCCTCGGTGGACTATCGCAAGACACGGATAGGTGAACCTCCTGACACGCCGTGCGCAAACCTAAACTGCAACAAAAATGCAGAGAAGCGGTGGAAGTCAACATTGTGTCAGTGCCGAGTGAAGACACATTAGACGGGACTGGATTTGGTCCAATTCCCAAGTAAACACTTTTAAACAGATTAATGCAAAGCAGACAAAATGTTTTTTCTGGACGTACAAATATAAAACCACTCAGTAAAGAAGACCTTGTTCGTGATGAATAATGTAGCTGTGAGTGAAGCAACACAGGGACCGACCGTAGTTTCAGTTCCAAATTCAATAACATATTTCTTAAGAGTCAGACGTCTTCTGAGCACAACTCTAGCTCTGGTTTCCAAATGTCCTTTTAAAGCTACTGAGATGATGGCTAATGGCCATGAATTATGACAAAACTCTTCTTTAATAAAAAACTTCTCCATTATTATATGATATTTCTGTTGGTTTGTAACAAATCATTAAGACAGCAATTTATTTCTGTATTTGGATTCATAGTAGATGTTTTTGTATGTGCGTGTTTGCGTGTGTGTGTGTGTGTGTGTGTGTGTGTGTGTTATTTGCACAAAACTCCAAAAGGGCAAGCAGAACAATTAGTCAGCTTGCTTTCCTCATATAAAGGCAGATTACAGTGGAATAATCCCTCTGTTGCATGCTCTATTTAATGTTTATTTGGGCAACCAGGTAGGCATATCAGACTATTAAAAGGAGAAAAATAAAACACACACACACACATATGCGCGCGCACACACACACACACACACACAGCACACACACACACACACACGCACACACACACACGCACACACACACACACACACACAAATGTTTGCGTGGCCATCATTTGTGGTGATTTTTCATTGACTTCTATTCATTTCTACAGCCTAAACCTTACCCTTATCCTAACCCTAACGGTTACCATTGGTTACCATTGGTTACATACCTAACCCTAACCAAAACTCAATTCACACCTTAGTCCTAAATCTGACCCCTGACCCAGAAACAGTGTTTCCCCTTGTGGGGACCCAGCTGTGGTCCTCACAACATAGTATGTGTCAGGAAAATGGTTCCCGTGAGGTATTACACATCATCTGGGAAAAGTTAAGGTCAGCAGAGGTAAGGTCAGCAGAGTTAAGGTCAGCAAAGGGGGGATCGGAGAGTGTGTTCCAATTATAGAGGGATCACACTCTTAAGCCTCCCTGGCAAGGTCTATTGTATACCTATTGTATACCTGGTAAGGTCTATAGTATACCAATGTACAGCATATAGTTTGTAAATTGTTATGTGACTGATTTGGGGGGAACAAATACTTTTTCTACGGCGCTGTAGCTTTCTGTGACATTCACACCTGATCATAATGCAGCTTATAAATGATAGCAGCATCGTTTCAGAAAAAAGAAAATCTAGCCGGAGAGAACAGAGATCAATAAATGCAGAATATTATCATACTTGCCAGAGAAAAGACAGGACTGGGCACACAGACTTATTCGATTGAATATAAATTGTGCTAAAGACAAACAGTTGTGAAGTGATTTTGTTTGATTTTTGCCAACCTGAAGGAGAAGCTGACATAAATAAACCAAGTGATATTGAAAACAAGTGTTTTTGTCTCATTTCCAGCACAAATATCTTAGTGCACTTGAAATGAAACAAATCTAACTAAACGATTAGTTAGATTTGTTTCCAACTAATCAGTTAGAAACAAATTTAACTGATTTGTTTCTGAAACTAACTAAAAGTAACTTTTCAGCAAGATATCAGATTATTAGGTCAATAGTTTTTGAAAATGTGGACCATGTTCCGTGCCTCCATTGTCGAGGCGGCTAATCGGAGCTGTGGTCGCAAGGTTGTCGGTGCCTGTCGTGGTGGCAACCCTCGAACCCGTTGGTGGACACCTTCGGTGAGGGATGCCGTCAGGCTGAAGAAGGAGTCCTATCGGGCCTTTTTGGCCTGTGGGACTCCGGAAGCAGCTGATGGGGACCGGCGGGCGAAGCCGCTTGCGGCTCTGGCGGTTGCTGAGGCAAAAACTCGGGCGTGGGAGGAGTTCGGAGAGACCATGGAGAAAGACTTCCGTATGGCTTCGAGGCGATTCTGGTCCACCATCCGGCGTCTCAGGAGGGGGAAGCAGTGTAGCACCAACGCTGTTTACAGTGGGGGTGGTGTGCTGCTGACCTCGACTCGGGACGTTGTGGGTCGGTGGGCAGAGTACTTCGAAGACCTCCTCAATCCCACCAACATGCCTTCCATTGAGGAAGCTGAGCCTGAGGACTTTGGGTTGGGCTCGCCAGTCTCTGGGGACGAGGTCGCCGAGGTAGTTAAAAGCTTCTCGGTGGCAGGGCCCCGGGGTGGACGAGATTCGCCCGGAGTATCTCAAGGCTCTGGATGTTGTAGGGTTGTGTTGGTTAATGCGACTCTGCAGTATCGCGTGGACATCGGGGGCAGTCCCCCTGGATTGGCAGACTGGGGTGGTGGTCCCCCTGTTTAAAAAGGGGGATCGGAGAGTGTGTTCCAATTATAGAGGGATCACACTCTTAAGCCTCCCTGGCAAGGTCTATTCGGGGGTACTGGACAGGAGGGTCCGTCGGATAGTCGAACCTCGGATTTTGGAAGAGCAGTGTGGTTTTTCGTCCTGGTCGTGGAACACTGGACCAGCTCTACACCCTCAGCAGGGTCCTGGAGGGTGCATGGGAGTTCGCCCAACCAATCTAACAGTGCTTTGTGGACTTGGAGAAGGCGTTCGACCGTGTCCCTCGGGGTGCCCTGTGGGGGGTTCTCCGGGAGTATGGGGTACCGGGCCCTTTGATACGGGCTGTCAGGTCCCTGTATGACCGGTGTCAGAGTCTGGTCCGCATTGCCGGCAATAAGTCGGGCTCGTTCCCAGTGAGGGTTGGACTCCGCCAGGGCTGCCCTTTGTCACCGATTCTGTTCATTACTTTTATGGACAGAATTTCTAGGCGCAGCCAGGGTGTTGAGGGGATCCGTTTTGGTGGCCTTAGGATTGCATCTCTGCTTTTTGCGGACGATGTGGTCCTATTGGCTTCATCGGGACGTGATCTGCAGCTCTCACTGGAGCGGTTCGCAGCCGAGTGTGAAGCGGCCGGGATGAGGATCAGTGCCTCCAAGTTTGAGACCATGGTCTTGAGTCGGAAAAGGGAAGAGTGCCTTCTCCGGGTCGAGGGAGATGTCCTGCCTCAAGTGGAGGAGTTCAAGTATCTCGGGATCTTGTTCACGAATGAGGGAAGAAGGGAGCGTGAGATCGACAGGCGGATTGGTGCAGCGTCCGCCGTGAAGCGGGCGCTCTACCGGTCCGTCGTGGTGAAGAGGGAGCTGAGTCAAAAAGCGAAGCTCTCGATTTACCGGTCGATCTACATGTCCTACCCTCATCTATGGTCATGAGCTTTGGGTAATGACCGAAAGAACGAGATTGCGGATACAAGCGGCTGAAATGGGTTTTCTCCGTAGGGTGGCTGGGCTCTCCCTTAGAGATAGGGTGAGAAGCTCGGTCATCCGGGAGGGACTCACAGTAGAGCCGCTGCTCCTCCACATCGAGAGGAGCCAGTTGAGGTGGCTCGGGCATCTGGTTAGGATGCCTCCTGGACGCCTCCCTGGTGAGGTGTTTCGGGCACATCCCACCGGGAGGAGGCCCCGGGGAAGACCCAGGACACGCTGGAGGGACTACGTCTCTCGGCTGGCTTGGGAACGCCTCGGGATTCCCCCGGAGGAGCTGGAGGAAGTGGCTGGGGAGAGGGAAGTCTGGGCCTCCCTTCTTAAGCTGCTACCCCCGCGACCCGACCCCGGATAAGCGGCAGAAGATGGATGGATGGATGGATAGTTTTTGAAAATAGATTTAAAAAATGCTTATAACCAGGGAATTCAAGAAGAAATAAATACATTCTGTAATTGAGATTGACTTAAGAACAAGATATTTTTAATTTATTTATGTCTTGATTGAAGTGGAGTGGGCTCCACTGGCCTTTTTTGGAGGGTGACATTGCAAAACAGGGACGAGCTGAAATTCAAAAACAGAAACAAAAATACAGAGGCATACTGATATGCTGGAGAAACCAAAAGGATTTGGTGACAATTGGGACCAAACAAGACCGAAATCTGGAATATCAGCTTCACAGTCACATGACGGATGAAATTAATTCATACAGAGCAGGAAAACAAACAGCAATGGAAACACACTCAAACTGTTCATGTTTGCAAAAAAAAAAAAAAAAACCCCAAAAAACAAGAGAATTATTTTAATGGCACTTTTTCAGATCGGCAGGACCGATCACCTTCAGACGTGTTTAGCATAAGGCTGGTGGTGAGGCTATATTTAAATAAAACACTGGCTGTGTACTGTACAGTAGTAAAACAAAAGCTGGGTCTAATCTGGATTCACATGCTGTTCCTGTGTGAGGCTACAGCTTGTCGTGTCTGTGGTGTCTGATGGAGGCAGTGGGAAAACCTGGCCTCCAACACCTGCTCCGCTCCATTGCCCCCTCATTAGACCCACACCAAGGTAAACACAGCTTTCTGTGTGTTCTTCGCACATCCTGGGCCTTCAGGGCAGCCATATGCTCTTCAGCTCAGGAGATTTCAACTTATGCCTGCGAAATCTCCCTCAGCTAAACTACTGGTTGATAGGCTGATAGAGTCACTACTTGTTGTTATAGTTTTTACAGTAATAAAACCTTTATTTTGGTTGCAAAGATATCAAAGGAGGGAAATAATGACAATAAGGTTTATCTAACCAGGCTTATCTCATTCATCTCATTGTTCAGTAAGAAAGACAAGGCCAAGAATGGCAGCGCACAAAGAGAAAAATTCACAAATTAATGAAAATGGAAATTGCTTTTCTTTTTTCTACAATAAAAATGGATAAGTTTTACAGTAGAAAAGCTTGAGCAGATTCATAGAACAAATCAATGCATGAATGTGTCATAATTTCCTACAGCTGGTCAGTAATAAAACTGTTATTATCTTTGGACCGAAAGAAAAATGATCTATGGTCGCTCAGCATTCAGCCAGAAACTAATCATCAGGCCCCAATATCTGCGCGATGGACTCAGACCTGAACCTTCAGAGCCACATAAAGACGGTTTCAAAGTCGCCCTTCTATCACTTGAAGGACATTTCTGGGAATAAAGGTCAGATGTCCCAGCAATATCCAGAGAGAATCATCCATGCATTTATCATTAGTCACATTGATTACTGCAATATTATCTTCACAGGTCTGCCTAAAAAAGTGAGTAAAATTAAATAAAAATCCAGAACTCTGCTGCTCATGAAAAACAGCACATCATCCCAGTCCTAATGTCCTTCCACTGGCTCCCCGTAGCTCAGAGAATAGATTGTAATATGCTATTGTTAGTTTATAAATCTCTGAACAGCTTAGCACCAACATACAGTGAGGATCTGTTGTTGTTACATTCACCTTCCAGACCAGCCAGGGCTTCGTTCTGTTCTGCTCTGCATCCCCAGAACCAGAACTCAACATGGAAAAGCAGCATTCAGTTTCTATGAAAACATACAAACATTTATGCATCTCTGCTCAACATATAAGTCCCATCCATCCATCCATTTTCCGTCACCCTTCTCCCTAACGGGGTCGGGAGTTGCTGGTGCCTATCTCCAGCTGCGTTCCGGGCGAGAGGCGGGGTACACCCTGGACAGGTCGCCAGTCTGTCGCAGGGCAACACAAAGACAAACAGGACAAACAACCATGCACACACACTCACACCTAGGGAGAATTTGGGAAGGCCAATTAACCTGACAGTCATGTTTTTGGACTGTGGGAGGAAGCCGGAGAACCCGGAGAGAACCCACGCGTGCACAGGGAGAACATGCAAACTCCGTGCAGAAAGACCCCGGGCCGGGAATCGAACCCAGGACCTTCTTGCTGCAAGGCAACAGTGCTACCCACTGCGCCACTGTGCAGCCCTATAAGTCCCATCGAAATGGTAAAAAGTGTGTTTGTACCTGTGAGTAAAATGTTTTTTTTAAGATGGCTTTAGTCTGAATAAAAGCAAGACTCATTTAAACAAAAAGCAAAACGTCGTTAAATGAAGCACTTTCAGAAACAGTTGGAATCATGAATTTGTTGGTTGGTGTTTTCCTAACAAGCCAAATCTCCAGTGATGTGATCTTGATAAGATCCAGAACAAAACTAAGTGGACTCGTCTGTCTGATATGATGCCATGTTTGAGCTTTGCCAAGGGTTGTGTGACGCTTTATCTGTGCTGTGCTCGGTGTTGTGCTGTCGGATGATGGAAACATGATGAAGCATCAGGATGTGGACCAAGGACTCTGTGATTAGTTCTTGTTCTGTGACCCGTTTCTGTAAATGTCCAGACTGTGTGGCTCTGAGTGGCATCTCGGACTGAGCTGCTCCTTATCAAATCTGGACTGCACTGAAAGTTTGACCGACAGAAGCGCCTGGAGGGAGAGATAACTCTGTCTTTGGGATATCTGTGGGGCTTTCATCAACTTTCTCTGCATGACCTATTATCCTATATTACAAATCTGCCATTTGTAATATCCAAAGTGATATACTTCTGCAGCCGAGTTGAAATAAATTAAACTTAGTGATATGTAATGATTTTTTTTAAAGCTTTGAAATTTTTATCTACCTTTTCATTAAAATGTACATTTGTTCATTTTTGGATCAGCTTCTTTTTTCCTTCTTTTAATCTCAATATAAACAATTAATAATCTGACAGAATCAGAACTGGATAAAATTTGCCAGGATTGAAGAGGACTAGATTTTTCATGGAAGGACATTTCAGTTAATGTAAATTAAATGGATTGAATTTTTACTTTATTTTCCTGAATAGCGAGCTGACTGAAGACAGTCGGCAGGGAAAATGGTGCTGTTTGTTGATTATCTGTCGTATGTTGTCCCTGCTCTTCAGGTTCAGTGAAACGTATTATACTAATTACTTTATTAGCATAAGCGTAATGCAATACTAGCCTCTGACCTGAAGTCCCTCCAGGACTTATACAAATCTGAAACATGATTTGTTTAATCATGTTTCAGATTGTAAATGTCTTTACAATTCCACATGTTTGACTTGTACATTGGGCCTGACGTCCTTGTTTTTTGCAGTGTGTTTGATTTAAAGTTGACAACCAACAAACTGAGGATTGCTTTTGATTTTTGACTGAAGTCAAAAACGATCAGGCTGAATAGCTGCTTTATCCAAGTTTTCTATAAAAGAAGCTTTCTTGACTAAATAAACTCCAGTTATGAACACATGAATGATTCCACTTGCAAGCAACTTGCAATATTTGAAATGACCACCAGAGGGCGCGACTACCTGCAGAGACTGAGTGAAAACCTCTAACCGGATAACAATCAGTTTATGGAGTTTGCCAGTTTACAACTCCATGCGTTGGATAACACGGTTGCTCTCATCGCCATGGCAACCAACACCAATGCTCTGATCGTTCCACCTTTTCACCGTCATCCTCATCCCTGGAGCGCATGGGGGGAAAATGATGATGAATCTGCATTGCTGATGAGGGGTTTTTATTGTCACTATCACAGTTAGTAATTGATTTTCTGTTACAAATACAGCAGAATGTGCCAGGACATGTGCCTCCAAAAATACCCTTTGTGCTACATGGATAGGATTTTAAAAGTAGGAAGGAAACTTCTCAAAAAAACAAACAAACAAAAAAACCTAAACAATGGCAGAAGCAAGATGAGGAACAAATGTTATCCGGAAAGAAAACATGTTGTCTTTTCATGTTGGATTCATGTTATCTTAAAAAAAAAAAAATAAATAAAAAAAAAACCTTCTGTTAACGGAACATCCATCCATCCATTTCCTGACCACCCTTCTCCCTAACGGGGTTGCTGGTGCCTATCTCCAGCTGCGTTCCGGGCGAGAGGCGGGGTTCACCCTGGACAGGTCGCCAGTCTGTCGCAGTTAACGGAACAGAAAAATAAAACATTATTAAGGTAAAAACTTTTTTTTCCCTAAAAAATCTTTTAAAAATCTTTTCTTAAAAAAAGACTTTTAAAGACAAAAAAAAAATCTTTAAAGTTGTAAACTCAATGGAGCAGATTTCAACTACTTTTCACATATGCTGCACTATTTTTTTTTTTTTAACAATTTCTATTTTTTTGACATTTAATTAACTCTATTCTTCATTTCTTTCATTCTTTTACTAGCATTTTCTCTATGTGGCCTTAAAAATACAATTATAAAAATATATAAATTTAATTCATTTTCAGGAAAAAAAACCATTCTCCGTTTGCGTCAGCAGATGGCGGTGTTCTTAAACACCTCCACATTGACTTTCTGTCTTTGCAGTGATGTTTTAACTAAGAAACTATTAATATAAATTGAGGCTGCTTCAACCACAGATCCAAAGGCTCTGACACGTTTAAACTGGCTGATGGTGCAGTCAGTTAGAATCTGTTTATTTAACTGATAAAATCAATTTGGCAATGAAAATAACTTTCAAACAAGACTAAGAACTGAGAGGACAGCATCACAGTAAATTTTGTTGATTTGAGAATGTGTAGAATGAATCATCATGCTGTTCACCCTCTCCAGACTCTGCCCTGCGTCGTGGCCCCCTGTCGCTCCAGCAGCTGTGCTGGTTCCGACTGTAATGGTTTCATTTCTAAAACACCTGGACTGACACAACCTGTCCATGCAGCTCTACCCTCTAAGTAGGCCTCAACATGTTCTGTCATGCCTGAGCAGCTAGATAAAGTTTTTTAATTTTTTTTTTTTTTTTTTTACCTTCCCTGCCTTGTGTGCAACCTGTGAGCTGACAGGAACACACCCTGTCCTGTTGTTAGTGGCAGCAACCACTCATTTGCATCAGTTCCTTCTTTCTGCCTAGATCTTATTTAAACATGACAAAACGGATTGAAATAATAACCAGACAAAGTGGGCAAATCGTTGTTTGCTTCCATCGGCTAAGATGCCTTCACACAGTATCGTACAGGAAGAAAAGACCCCAGACTAGAGGCACACATGCTCTGACTGGGAAATGAAAGAAGTTCAGGGAAGTTGGCAGAGACGCGACGTTTACAACCAAACTGAAGAGCAACATGGTCTCCAGGATGTTGTGGCAGCAGCTGCATGACACAGAGGTATCAGGTTACTGCTTCAGATAAGAGATAAAAGAATCTCACATTAGCAGACAGGCTGAATGAAGGCAGGCTCGAACAAACAGCACTGCTGGGAATGATCAGTTGCTTTTTCATGAAGCAAATGCACCAAAAAAATCAATCGTATTTTGCGATACAGTGGTGACTGTAAAAAACTTAACTAAAGTTATATCAACTGTAAGGATCTGATGCATCGATTGAAAATGCCGCTGCACAAATTCAAACTGCGACGACTTTTGATCGAAACACTAAAAAATAAAACAAATATATAAAATTACCTGAGCATCTTATCTGCTTTTGGCCAGGAATGAGAAAACGGTGGTCAACTTGGATTAACTTGAATTAAGTTTACTCTTTTAAAAATATACAAACAATGATCACCTTTTTTTTTTTTTTTGGCTGTCATGTTGCCATAGTTACAATCTCATGCTGTGAATTTAACAATTTCTCTGTGTCTTCAATTCATCCTTTTCTGGCTGAAACTTTTCTTTTCTGGATGATTGCTTCCTCCGGTGTTCATGTTGTGCAACTGGGAGGAATTTTTCTGATACCTTCTCACTTTTGTTATGATGTGTAACCATAGCAACAAGGTGTTTCTCAACAAGAAGCAGCTGAGTCACATCTCAAAAGCTAAAAAAGAAACGAATCTACAGTCTTAAATCCTACATAAGTTTGAAAGAAGACATAGACAGAACAGGAGCAAAGAGAAGAGAGAGAAACAGGAAGTTCAAAGCCCAACAAGGGCTGCAAGAGTGGACTGCAGCACTATGGGTTTCACTGAACATGGCTGTAGGGTCACATCCCTGACTCCAGTGTTTCTCTGACCGTACAAGCAGACAGAAAGGTGACGAGCAGCAGCAAAGGAGGTGGATTAGCAGTGCTTGTGAGTAGCAGACGATGGTGTCATCCATGGCATGAAGTGTTGTTTATGCAGATCAGATGCTGAAATGTTGCCAGTTGGTTTTCTTTCAAATAACTGACCAATAAGTGTTATCACCGGTGTTGTTTTGGCGACCACTTAGATACTGCCAATCAGCTGGTATAGACACTTCATGTGATGTCATTATCACGCTGTGTTTTAGACACAACATCCAAACGTGCTTGTGGAGATGTCTGGGGATTTCAGCCGTGTCCCTGTCTCTGCCACACTCCCAACACGTCAACGGTTTATAAAAACAAAACACCGGATTTGCTTTATTGTAATTTCAGAGATTCATGTTCAGGTTGGTTTTTATCTCAGCAATTTTGAATATGGAGTTATCAGGGTTTTTTTTTCATCAGGTCTTCATTTGCATCTTGGGTTTTAATAGATAACTTTTAAATATCACATTGTTAATATGAATAACAATGTGATTCATATTCATTTAATATTGCCATAAACCTTAAGCATTTTCATTGGCTGCTTTTTTCACTTGGTTTCAAAAACAATTGCCAAGACTGGTTTTGAAAGCGTGATGCGTAATGGCTGTAGACTCAGCTGTATTTGCTCTCATTATCAACTATAAACACAAGGAACGCATGCTAATATCAGCACTGACATTGTTTTTGTAACTGTTACCGTATTACTTCAGTTTTGACCTCAGATCAGCGAGGAAGTGTCACAACTGTAACTGAAGCTCTTTTGTGTTTAGTCGACCAAACGGGTCGTCGCATTGTGAAAACACTTTTTCGCCCAATAATGTGGTGTTGACACATTACACAGTGATTCTGCATTTTAACAAACCATATTGCAGAAGCAAAGGGAAAACATGAAATAGCAGCAACATGCTATGCCACTGACCAAACGCTCACCAGTTTAAGAACTTCTATTAAATGACTGTGTTGGTATTTTGCAGCAACGTGTTGGGACAATGATAGAGTGGGATGACATCAGCGGCGGCACGTGGAGAATCACCTGGAATTGAATATTCCACCTCATACAGTGCTTTGTGAGGATTAGCCGCGCTTTTGTTTGTTTATTTAGGATTTTCTTTTGGCTGAATATAATCTTTGCTTTTAGCGTCAGATAAAAAAAAAAAAAAAAAACAAAAGAAAGAAAACACTACACAGGCTCAGTTGCTGGGCTTTGTTTTTAAGTGTCTCTGCAGCTTTGCAGGCCTTTTTTTTTTAATGCGAGCGCCTTGTTGCACATAAACCTGTGCTTAAGTATGCAGATGGTGTTTGTGAATCCTCTCCGATTAACTAAAGGATAAAAGAAAGACAGCTGTTAGATAATTTTGACTTATACAGACAAATGGTTCACATTGACAAAAATACAAAATGCATTTAAGGCAAGGATGCTGATTGAAAATAATTACAAAAAAAAAAAAAGTTAAATAAAGTAGTCATTTTTAGTAGTCTGACATAGTGATGCTGATGCTGTGGTTGTTATCATTGTTACATCCATGGTTAGGATCAGAGCAACGGGCCGGGTTGCTTAATTTTAAATTTTAAAATTAAACACTTTTGCTTTTAGTCATAATTTGAAATCTGAACACCACATCCATCAAAGTCTGTCCTGCCTGCCTCCCGGCCTTCATCCTCCTCAACACTAGTAATGAGGAAGATTTAGAAAAGCTCAACGCTCACTGATTTCACCTCTCTGTTTTTTTTTTATCTTGTGAAATAGGAAACTTTTTACTTGTTCAAACTCCTAAACTGGCTCTCTACAGTGAATTGTGCAGTTGCTCACCTTGTATGAGTGCGAACAAAAGCAGCCTCAGGGTGAATAAAGACTATTGTGTATTATATGTGCAGTTGTTCGCCAAACTGGATTGAGAAGCTGCTCAACAGGTTTTCTCCTCTCAATACTTTCTCACAACACACCCAGGCTGTGACGCGGCGTATTGGTTTAACATTAAAAGAGGAAATCCTGGCATCAGAGTGAAGTCCACCAACAGCACATTTCATCAGCCGCACTTCCTGATGCGTGTGCACTTGTCTCTTCATTAGCGCTCGAGACAGCTCTGCACGTCCTTTACATTTCTCTACATGTGTCTTGCTGAGCACGTAAAAGCAGACTCATGCCACGGTCGTAGCATTTTCTCTGGATCCAGTGGACACGTTTGTCTCCTCTGCAACCACAGGACAAATGGACAAAGCTTCAGGGAAATCACAGGTGGTGAGTATTCTCCTTCATAGGTCACAGTGCCTAGAGGTCAAGTCTGTTCATTTGTTTCCCAGTAAGCCTGCAGCGTTACTGTCTTTAGAAACTTTGATCGGTTGTCACAGCGAAGTCAGATCGATGCTGTAGAAATCTAAAATAATGATCAATGACACGTTCTGACATTTCCTGCCTCGTATCACATGACACAGGGAACACAGAACTTTGATCTTACCAGACTTTTACTTTCTGTGGTGACAATTACGAGAGCACACTGTGCAGCTGCTGAGATTGGGGAGACAAGTTTAGCTTTCCTACTTCTGGGTGATCACGGATGATTTATTGCTTCCCTCAGTCACTGAATGTTACATTCACCTGCTGAACGAAACCCACGATGAAACCTAACTTTTTAAAATGTTGTCTGGAGATGTAGACCAAATCCAGTGCATATGAATTTGAACCATTTGAGCAACGCTACAGCTCCACCATGCACTGGACTGTCTATGTTCAGAACAGTGAAGGTCAGCGAGACAATCCTCTAATATAAAGTCTGCTGAAAGCATTGGCGTTGGGAATTGGGTCTGTATGGACATTTAGATCAACATTCGCTTTGTGCAGGTGCAGCAAGAGATGCATTAATAAGTAGAAAAACCAAAAGCCATGAAACAGTTGTAGCTGCAGACAAAAAGAACAAATTAATTAATTTATTATTTTTTTGTTCATTCAGAAGCTAGCATTAGCACTGCAACACAGCTAGCATGAAACAGTGCTAGGGAAGTAGTGTGTGAAACTGGACTGTTCTTTTTTTTAAACCATTTTCTATTTTGTTCAAACTACAGGCAGATAATTGCTTGTGTAAATATGCAAGAGACAGCAACTTTCTGAAAAGGTTTTGGCTAGCGCAATAAGTTCCTGAAAAACTTAAATATTACTACTTTGCAGACTTTTTAAACAATAATCTTTGTTGCAGAAAATCAGGAAGGAGTTTTTAGATGACAGAAAGTTACTTTTAATATTTCCTAGATCTACTCTGAAGTACTTGGCTTCTTTGGTTCAAAGTAAAAATCATAAAAGTTGCATTGAAACGACTAAAGTCTGTCCTGAAACACAGAGTTAGTGGATTTGACCTGTTCTCAAACCACAAGTCCAATTCCAGTTCCTTATATCGTGTCAGTATATCCCCAATGACTGCTGGAATATTATTCTATTTAAATAATGAAAATAATTTGGTAACGTTTGCAGCACTGGATAAACACTGCATCTGATGTTCCCCGTTTCACAAAATAATGCTGTGATGCATGAACAACAAGAAAAACAGGAAGAGATGTAGATACAGTACAAAAACTCCAGGAGAAGATTATTTGCTGCTGTTCGGCGTTTTCATTCCTGCATGTTTTTTGCTGTTTTCAAAAGACACAGAAAAAAACCCTTTACATCAGTCACCACTCAGTGATTGTTGTGTTGCGACGCTGTTTCTGCTTCACCCATGAGTCCTGGAACTGAAACTCCTCAAACGCTAAACTTCATTTCAAAATGATCTCAATAAATCTTTGGTGCTGAACTCACAAAATGCAGCTTCAACACAAAATCTACATATATCCATAATGAGCAAATAATTTGAGGCAATTCTGAGATGATCAGTTGTTTTTTTTTTTTTTCTTATTCCTGTTTTTAACATCAACACATTTTAAACAGGTGAATCTTCACCAGCTGCCATCAACAAACTGACCAAATGTAAAGTTTGTTCTTTGACAAGTTAAGCTACTTATTTCCACTACACTTGTTCTCTCCTTCGGCTTGAGGAGATTTTGGATCATTCTGTATTTATTTAGTCAATAATTGTCTACTTATTGACATATTCTTTGTTGAAACAGCATAATATTAACAGATTGACTTTAAATAAATCTTTTAACCTTTCATGTGTGTTTGGTTTTTTTTTTATGTTCAAGGTTAAAAATACTGGAAACTAGGCGCAGCCCTGACCAAGTCCAGGAATTTAAATACAGACTCAGAAGAGTCAGTGGCCTTTTTGAGCTGCTAATTCGCTGCTTTGTTCTGCAACGCCTCGCATAAATAATGACCGGCTGTCATTTACTATCCAGTCCTCTCTCTAAGACCTGCCGCTCAGTAATTCATTCAAAACAAATCCATGCATGCATCCATTTTCTAACACCCTTGTTTCTGGTGGACCGAGTTCACGCAAAAACAAATAAGAAACACAAAACTCATCACTTCCTGCACAGAAAGGAATTTTCCCAAGAATGGTCAAAGATGCACCGAACGGCAAACTGGAACCATTTAAATTGGAAAAGAGAAATAAAGGCGGGAAGGAAGTGAAACACTTTGCTTTTCTTCTGCGTTCCTCTAGCTCTTTGTTTCTTCATCGACGCATTCCATTTGTAGAGTAGTGGTTTATGTCGCCGGGGAGTTTTCCCAGAGGACAGGGACACGTCCTGTCATTTCTGTGCTATAAACAGCGAGAGCGTCTTCTCATCCAGAACCGACGGGGCTCGCTAAAAATGTCGACAGCACAAGCCTTCAGCCGAGAATCTGGCTGAGAAACCCAGTTGAGAGTGAAAGCATCTGCTGCGAAGTGTTTCTTTGCACACAGTTAAGAAATAGTTTGGTGTTACGAATAAGTTCTAACCCACAATTACTGCTTTATGAGACCCTCCGATTAACAGTCATAAAGGTCGGCATAGAAAAGCCTTGCCTTGCTGAGAAGGAAGCATTGCTGGTTATCCAGTTATTTTTGGAAACTTTCCAGAATAAATGAGTAACTGTAGTGGTGGCAGATTTCCAAAGTCAGAACGAGATGACTGGGTCAAACTGAACAAAGCTGAAAATGTTATGACCTCACCGTGTTTCATTTATGACACATTCGTGATCTGATTCGACGTTACGCTTGTGATCTTTTGGTGGAGCATTTACTCCAACATACATAACAAATAAAAAAAAAAGTCTTTTAAGTACATTTTTCTGGGGACTCGTGATATTGCAGTTCTTCTCTCTTGTTTTGGTGCATTTCTCAAAACAGTAAGTGCAAAGCAATTTGCATAAGCAGCAAAACAGCACGGGTTACCTGTAAAAAAACAGCTTCCTTCTCAAAATCCTCAGTTCGTCTCTCAACATTAAATATTTGTGTCAGCGAACATGCAAGTCCTTCAGAATGACAAGTTCTCTCAGATAAGACAGTCAAATTTATTATTCATGTTGTCAATATAATTTTGTTCTCTAGAGGGATATTTTCACACACTTCAGGTAAAGTTTTTATGATCACAACTGTAAATTGTAATTGTGGGAGCTAAATAGAGAATAGACAAGATTCACATGCTGTTACTGCCAACTCCACACTGAGAAAAGTTCCTCAATGGAGTTTAATGAATGAAGTGCTTTATTGTTCCCGAAGGGAAAATACTGTAAATGTTGTTGTATCTTAATTTCTGGTCAGATCCTTGTCCGTCCACTGTCAGAATTGTAACATTTTGTTTATGCGCCATCTTTATACAGTATGTTCAGGCTAGTTGAAGGTTCGTGATGCCTTTGAGTCTTGTTGATCATTGTCTAATCCTTCACACATTTACCTCTGTTCATAAATGACCGACATAAATGACATGAGACATTTGAAATGTGGGGAAAAGCTGAGGATTGTACTTCATAGTTTGCCTTATGTGCAACTTGTTCACATTTTCAACTTGTTCACAAAAATGAGAAACCACTTTTTGATCTGCACAAATCCAATGACATGGAGAAAGATTAATAATACAAAGCACATAGATTGGAATAAAAAGCTTTTTTATTACCATTATATGTAAAAACATTTCTTATTTGGCTCTGAGGCAGTGCATTTTTTTTTAGTTATTTAGTTATTACTGTTAGCTGTCATCACAAGGACAGAAACATCTAGAATTTTATCAAGCACTTCACAATCATCCACTAATTATTTGTTGTGTGATTATTTTCGATGAATGTCCTCCTGCGGGGTTGGCTAAAATATTTCTTTGTTGTTTTTTTTTTGGTCATCAAATTAATTGTAATATTTTGTTTTCCTTTTTTATTTTTCATATCCTTTCAGGAAAGTGGACAAGTCATTTCTCCAAACCATCGAAGGAGTTTCAGTTTTTCATCTCTTCGCATCAAAAGTAAGATGGTGGATCAGCGAGAGGCTCAGTCATGTTGATGTTCTGTTATTCAGTAAAAGCGTCACTCATATTTTCTGTAAACCTGTTTTTTGTTGTTTTTTTTTTTTTTTTGCCTACAGAAAGGCACAACAGTGAGGATGAGGGTGGATTTGAGCGCCGGAGGGGGTTGAGATCTTTTTCATCAGCTCGAGAGACATCCAGGAAAGGTAAAGTGTGAACTCATTTAGATGTGTTAGATTAGCTGATAGCAGTGGTAGTGCAAAAACGCTTCTCAATAATTGCAAAATACTGTACATATTGAGCCTAAAAACATAAAACTGTAACAGACTGAATGTTCTGCTCTTTTAATGAGAAATGTTTGAGTGTTTTTTGGTTGTCAAGGTCAAATAGCTGACCTACTTCCCTCCCTCTTTCTTTTCTTAAATAACACATTTTTCAGACATTATCTAGTTGTTGAAGAGTTGACAGCAATTATTATTAAATACATCAACAATCAAACACAAACTGAGAGTTTGTCAAACGTAAAATAATCAGTAAGCAATATTC
This sequence comes from Poeciliopsis turneri, assembly GCA_922788865.1. Lineage (NCBI taxonomy): Eukaryota > Metazoa > Chordata > Actinopteri > Cyprinodontiformes > Poeciliidae > Poeciliopsis > Poeciliopsis turneri. The sequence goes on from CAKLNU010001114.1 coordinate 1,561,277, forward strand.
TATATTTGTGGCGGTTTGGTTTATGTGTTTGTTTGCATTTTAAAGTTAGACTGAAACAAAACCTGTTCAGATTCTTGTTCTGTGCATTACCTTACGACTTCTGTTAAGTCCTGATTTATGTGTTTCACATGGGAGAGTCTTGATACAAACCGGAGATTAGACACAGACTGACATTCTTCGTTGAGACCATTCACTGCTCTGCATGCAGCCATGCAAAGCAGTAGCGCTCAAAGTCCAAGCCTCATGAGGAAGTGCTGCAGTAAGACTTTCTGAATCAATTTTAAATGTCAAGGCCTTCAGTTCATCCAGTACTTTTTTCTGGCTGATGACAGAATCATCAGCCAGAAACATTCAGTTGTTGTCAATAAATCTGAATATTACAGTCAATTTATGGAATGAAACACGTATCATAGATTAACAGGCTAAAGTTTTCAAACCTTAATTTCTGTTAATTATTATGATTTTCTGCTTAAGGTTAATAAAAACACAACATTTAAGATTAAGAATTGCATTAGGTTTTTCAGACCAATTTCTAATGCAGAAATGTGGCTGCATGAAAAGTATGTTCAATATCTGCTGAAAGGTTAGACTTAGACTTATGTTGTTATTGTAGCACAAAGACCCAACAATGAAACTGGCAACAAAATGTTGTCACTTGGCCACTACAGCTCACAAAAAAAAAAAAAAAAAACACAGGGAAATCACAATTGTCCCTATGAATACATAAATATATATAATTTAGTGTTTTCAAACAGTCTTTGTGGGGTTATTATTGGTGTTGAACAATCTGATGGTCGATGGGAGGTAACTATTCTGTCCTACAGCAGATCCTGTGGAATCTCCCACCAGACGCCAACCGACTGAACAGGCCAGATTATTTTCTAAAGGTGCGTTTAATCTGACGAATGAGCTTCATTGGAAAATTGATTGAAAATGACCCTGTTATGTAAAAATGTTCAACAAGTCACAATAAGAAAAGCCAAAATCTGCGTGTTTTCTCACTTTCAAACCTTGACTCCATTGCAGATGAAAAGGCTCCTGCAGAAGTAAGTCGAGTTCAAGAGCTGCTGAAAAAATTTGGTACGTATGAAGCCAATATATGCCTTTGCTTCGTCAGGGACATAAAATGCCTGTTTTTGTCGACTGAACCTTGTCACTTGAGAAAGAGGTGATGGATATCTGATCTTAGGTGTCTGAGTCTCAGATGCTGTGCATGCCTGTTCTTCACAGTTTGTGGGGTGAAACCCAGCAGACACGGTTACTGAAACATACTGAAGTGTTTTTATTGCCTTACTTTTGAAGGAAATGATTCTCTAAAATAAACAGCGGGAAAAAGACTATATGACCAAATCACAGAAGTTATGGAAATCCATTCAAGACAGAAAAGCTGTGCCAAAATAACACAAGCCTGTTTTCTTGAGTGGTTCGTGTTGAAACACCAAATGATTGGTGTGCAAAGCAGCAAGTGTCAACGCAACAGTCGAAAGTTGAGAAGTGCTGTATTTTACTAAAACCTGTGCGTAAACAAAACTACTTCACAACACAGTTCACCAGTCATTTCAAGGCTCTACAAGACAAGCGGCTTCGTTCCATTTCAGTCAGATTGCAGATGAATTACGGAGCTTGCTGGATTATTAAGAGCGCTATATGTGAGAGGAGAATTTTTAAAAATTGTATTTAGCAACAAAGAGCCAGTGAAGAGAAGCTAAGATATGAGAAATATGATCTCCCTGATTCAATTTTGTCAGAAAACTTGGTGTAACTAAACTAAGGGCTTTAAAATGCCTTCGATCCCCACGCCCTCACCATCAAAGCTACAAAATCACTAAGTTATTAAATGTATCATTCATCAGTAAAGGAGAGAGAGGAGTAACAATCTGACATGATGAGCAGGAGGGAGGAGGAGACTCGGCCAGAGAACAGCATGCTGAGAAAAGCCATTTGTAACACAAATGCAAATATAAAGTGCAGCAACAGAGAACGGGCATTTTAGCATGCTTACAATAGAGAGTTGTCACAAAAAAAAAAAAAAAAAAAATTAGATCAAGTTAAAAGAGTTAGAGTGAAACCCCACATTCAAAAACAGGAATTAACACAATGTTATCGACCTTCCGCATCTGTAACTGAGGGGTTCTCCAGACAGCATGTCAAGATCCACTTTAAAACCAAATGCTGTAAAAAAAAAATAAAAAAAAAACTTCACATCAAGAGATTGAAGCTGTTTTCATTGTTTTTCTCAAGCAGGACTTGCGATGATGAGAGTAATAATTCCATTCGGATAACAAATAACTATGGCTGACACAGGCCTGATGTACGACTGTCCAAAATATAAACATTGCCATATACATTTTTCAGTGAAGTGATTCTTAACGGGTTCTAAAAGTCAGCACAAAACCGTCTCGGTTTCCCCAAGGCCAGAGGGCCACATCAGAGCCACATCATCCTGCCAGTAGCTGCGTCTCTCCCTGCAAATGTTTGACCCTCCGTCTGTTGTAGTCTGCAGAGAATCACAGCGCAGGGTGACAACTTGTCTGCACAAATCACCGCTTTTATCGCAGGATCCCCACAAACAGATATTGTACTATCATAAATATTATTAACATCAGCAGCCTGCTCTAAGCAGTGGGGTCACGGCTCTGCAGGCATTAAACACACACTGTTTAATGAAGGATAAATTAACCTGCTGGTCCTGACAGACCCAACATGGCTCACGGACAGCATCGCAAACAGCTTCAGGAGTTTTAGCTGCAAAGAATGACTGCGTGCGGCTCCAGTAAAATGCTAAAGGCGACTCGCTGCGATAAGAAAACGTTTTGAGTTTATGGTTTTTGAGTGGAGATGATCAGAGTAGCATCAGAGCTAAGATTTTAGTTTTAAGCATGCTGACGTGCCTCCAAAACGCCCTGATGGAATTGGACGCTTCCTGTGACTCTGGGAAGGCTTGAAGCCACAATAAAACCAGTTTCTAGTGCTCCAACATGTGCTTTCAGGGTGGGAACAGAAATAAGTGATGTTTAGCATTGGAATAGTAAAAAAATAAATACATAAATAAAACTTTGGACATGACTCGTTTGAGTCATTCGCCTTTATTTTCACTGTAGCAAGGTCTATGTGATGAACATAAATCATTACATTAGAAAGGCATATTAGTTTTATTACATTATTATAAAGATCAAATGTCCAGAAATGCAAAAATAGCTCATCATTAGCTTTAAAGTTAGTTTTCTTTCTTCCCCCAAGCCGATGGTAATATTCCTTCTGCTGCAGCAGAAAGAGCTTTTCTCTGGTGTTCAGGTTGTTGTTGAATCTTAGTCGTCGTCTTCCTGTTGAGAATTTCAGCATTTGTCTAAAAAGTGTTGTCTCTTTTTAGTTTTTCAAATCTTGTTGACATCGTGTTTTCTGAAACCCCGATTACAGAACCAAGAGGAGTGACGCATGCTGAATCAGACAGAAAGAAACAGAAGCAAAACGAGACATTCAAGCTCAGTTTCTAAATGGAAGCAGTGTAAAGGCTGGGGAGAGCAGAGAGATTTGAAAACCATGACAAAGAGCACATGAAGCCTAGATCAAAGTGAACTGAACCACATGAGCAGGTTTTTGAACAGGAAACAGGAAACAAACCTGATGAAATGACCCTGATTTCCTGATTAAAGAAAAATAAAATAGGAGAGAAATAAAACTCAATCAAACCAACTGAGGGTCATCTTTGTTCTCAGTTAGTGTATGATTTTTGATGACACTCTAATGTAGGAAATTTGTTGTAATTTTAAACATTTTATATATATATTTAGGTTTTTAAAATACATAGAAATATAAGGAATTTTCTGAAAGAGGATATGTGAATCTATCTATCTATCTATCTATCTATCTATCTATCTATCTATCTATCTATCTATCTATCTATCTATCTATCTATCTATCTATCTATCTATCTATCTATCTATCTATCTATCTATCTATCTATGTGTAAATATAAGCAGCGAAAAAAAACTAATATTTTTATATAACAGCACACATATCGATTTATATATAAATCGAGTCTTTGCACTTGAATCGAACAACATCAGCTCAGCAGAGCACTCCTGAGAGCGGAGTGTTGGTTTTTCCGCCTGACCTTGAACGCACCAGAGGAGCCGTGCTCCCCACAGTTCGGTGCGGCGCTCGCTCTGACTGCGGAACCGGACGGATGCGTGGTTTGAGCGGGGATGGAGACGATGACTGGTCGCCGCGGAGCGTCAGAGGCGAGCCGCTGAGAGGTGAACGGCGTGTCGGTGGAGCTTCGCAGCAATGAGTGAAGTGACGCGGGGAAGGAGAGGAGTGGGGCTGAAGAACTTGAAGCAAAGATGGAGTGAGTTTAAAGCCGCCGTGAATCTGTCGGGGTGTTTATTGGTGTGGAAATCCCGCGAAATCATTTTAATAAGTCCCCCCCGTGAAGTTTGTACTAGGGCGGATGTTCAACAGTGCTTCAACTATTGGTGCTTCCAGACGTGTGTGTAAATGTAGCGGGTGTTTAGTTGTTGCCCAAATCCTTGTTTTTCTATTATCTTCACTGCGCTGCTTTAAAACGCACCGTGTGGTTTGGTGAGATATGGTGGCTTTCTCTACATCAGTCATTTCAGACTGACACCTGTAAAGTCTGCAGACCTGACTCAGTCACCATCTCCTGACTGTTGGCTGGAAGTTATTATTATAAATATTCATGTTTGACAGTAGAGGAGCCACTGGAGCCCTTCCTTCCTACCTGTGTGACCAGAAACACGACCGTCCCTGGATTTGGTCTGGTGACACAAGGACATGATGATGACACCAAACTTTTCCCAGTGACCAGATCCAGGAGCAGAAGTGGATCAAATCGGGACCTCGGCTCGTTGAGGAGGAGAGGCGCTCTACAGGATGCAGTTGAAACTTGTTTAGGAGCCTCAGGCCTGAAGCTCTGGACTCAGGACTGTTATTTCCACCCACAGGCTTCATAGCTGAGAGGAGCGACACAATTCAGGGTTAGCATGACTGCTCAGCAGGATCCCAGGCCGCTTGTTAAAGAGGAATTGCACTCGGAATCAGACCTGGGAGAGAGCATTCTCTGCTTTTGAGTTTTGTGCTCTTTTCCTTCTGCTTGCTGAAAGTCAAAGTTGTGCAACTGGTGGGTGGAGAAGCAGCAGCAGCCGCTGTTGATGTTGACATTGTTGCAACAGAGTGCAAACACCTTATGTTGCCAGTAACGGTGGATCTTAGACTCAGCAAAGAGTGCCGTCAAAAACCAGGGAGGTGAACTGGGGGAGAGGGAAACCTGGACACCGTCCAGTGGGATTTGTTACTCTGCTTGCTCCAGATTACATTTTTCCAAGTCAGTCACTTCTGCTTGTGTGTACAGCCAGCCAAATGTCTAATGTCTTAGCAATTCGTCAAAACAAATGCTGCATCAGCAGTTTTGGAGTGAAATGACTTAGTTGGTAGTAAAGCTGTAGTTCAGGTGTAGAGACCTTTTAATAACAGCCTCTTCCAGGTTTTTGTTCATCTCAAAATAAAGAATGTGCTCTGTGAGCTGAACAATGAGAGGATACTTTGAAATAATATAATGTCAGAATTTTTCCTAAGTTTCGTGTGCCACCTTTGAAATAATCGATTAATTGTGGAAACCACACAGGCCATTTATTTAAGGAACAACACAGTCAGATCAGCTCTAAAGCCAAAGCTGGAAAGCTGTTTGTGTCTGTGAAGGTAATATTTAAGCAGATAGGGGCTAGCTTGTTTCAGGGGGGGTTTTTTGCTTGTTTTTTTGATACAGATTTTTTTTGTTTGAAATGTTGCTAAATATAGCAAGAAAGTTGCTGAGTCGGTGACAGTGGAGGGTTGACGATTGTTAACTGGAGACATGACCTGGTGGGCGGGGCCAACAACAAGTTGTTTGTGTTGATTTTGACACAAGTGTCTTTGAATAATTCATTTTTCCAGTATCGATGCTGCTATCGGTGATGCTAATATTGTTCAGCGGCAAGTCATAAAAGCTCAGTATAGATTATTCTAAATGATTTCAAAGTGTTGGTCGCAAAAGGTCTAATACCTACACATGGTCGGTAGAAATGAACTATAGGGGGACCCACAAATGTTGGGTCCAGAAGGATTAAGCTATAAATGTACAAAATAACCAGGCCTCCAGGGACGATCCCTGACTCTGATGGTGGACTTTATTCAAAACATTTAAGTTTATTTATGTGACACCGATTTACAACAAGTCTTTTTTGCAAGACTACCTGTGTAAACCTCTGAAAACGACAGGAAGCAGAACTGAAATGGAGGCGAGCTGAAGTGGAACAGACCTGACAGATTGAGTGAAACCTCAGGGCATTTCAGCATGCTGGGGACACTGGGAACTTTTAGTTTTGGTTTTGGAGCAAACTTAAAGGATAAGCCACACTTCCAGCTTCTGGTTTCTCTGGTTTCTCTTTCTGCTCCGTTATCTCCCTCTTCTCTGGAAAGCTCAAGGCGGGAAAGTCTTTGAGTCATGTCGACCTGAAAGTCATCAAGTCATTTATTAAGGAGTTGAGTGTTTGCCTGCCTCAAAATGCTGATGCTGGAGGAGGTAACATGTTGAAGACGGGGAATTCGTCACCCTTAAAAAAAAAACATGTTTCTTTGTAATCTTCTTGCCTTTTATGTAGAGGAAGGTCACATCTGCTCCCTGAAACATGTCTAAAACAATAAATTAGTCATGGAGTAACAATCCCACTTTCAGGTTGTAAAAATAGTTGCTAACACCAAGCGCTCCTGGCATGTGCAGCAGTACAGCATGGTGAAATTAATGCAGCTAAACTTTTATGTCACTCACACCACTAATCTATGTGGAGTGTGTGCGTGCTGATGCTTTCACACTGTTAGTAAGACAGAGATGCTACAGTTTCCCGTGGTCCCTGAAGGCAGCTTTGCATGAGAGGCATGTTTGCGTGTTGGTTCTCGCCTGTGAGAAGCTGCAGAGACCTGTTCTGATAAACTGTGTTGGAAGTGAACTCCAACCCAGTTTCACATAAAAATTTTTTTTTTTTTTTTTGTACTTTCTGCATCACCTGAAAGCAACACAAGAATGACAATTCTTCCTCTGGAGGATGAAGTACAGACGACTCAGCAGACTGCTAATGCTGCAGTGTGCTCACAAGATGAGTGGTGAAGAAACAGTGTGGACAGAGGTTTGTCGCTGGGCAGCAGGGAGCTGGTAATGATGCTTGTTCCTGTGTTATTTACTGCTCCACTCTGCTGTGTACAATCCTGAGCGAACACTCATTTATTTAGGTTTGTTGCAGCTGAGCTGGATCTGCTATCTGGTCTATTTTCAGCCCAGAATCATTTAGGTATAGACACAAACCATGACAGTTGTGTGTCTGCCATATTTCCATATACTCTGTCAGTTAATACGTCTTTAAATATTTTGTTAACAGGATTATTTCCCATCTGCTTAGTAAAGTCTATGAAACAAACATTGAAACGGTTTAGAGAAAAATCAAATATTAGCCCCAGCAAGGCGATTCTCTAACAAGACTCTTCAGACGATCAGCAGAACAATAATGCAGATATTTTTACTTTCATTAAATAATTATTTACTTCTCCTCTTCACGTGCGCAATTCAAATCTTTCGGGAATAAAGATACTGGAATCTGCCAAGTTCTTCTGGAGTCACCCAGCAGATACGAAAGATCCTAGTTTCTATTTTCAGGACGGGGTTTTCCTGCCATTCTTCGTGTAAAATTGTCTTTATTATTCTGCAAATATAGAGACTTTATCCTCACGATTTAACAAAAATTTTCATAGCCCGGCCCTTATACTCTGCTGTACAACTCACAGAAGGAACGATTGAAATAACAGTAACTCGTTGTAGATATTGTCAGACATTTTTAATTTCTTTTTCTGAAAAGAAATCGATAAAGAATAAAAATAGATTGAAATCGTGATTTTAAAAAAGTGATTTTATTTCTGCTTACCTGAAAGCATTTATTAACAGAGCAGCGTTTTCAGCTGCACAGTCATCTACACGTCGTGTAGATTGTCTGCTGTTCGGTTCTTCAGGAGGCCGGATTACCGACTGGAGCCAAACTTTATTAACCGAGCCTCTTTATGATTATTTGTTTTAGTGGTTACCATGGTGATTAAGTCCTCCCCAAACAAGCTCATGTTCTAGCCTAGTTAATTTTGAGACGTATCTTCTTGTTCACCTGAACAGGCCTCAAATCCATCACTGGGCAACACAGAGACATGCTGGACAAGCGACCAATCAGTGTCTTTCTCATCTTGGACAAAGGGAGGACAGACAGTACAATGTATCAGTTGTGACACAGATACTCTGAGCCTCAATCATTGTGTTGCATTTCTACATAATGCAACGTAATGCATTGTCTCAGGCCCATGTGGTGTCCACAGTGAAAACCCAGCCATCTGCAGCCAGGCTTTAGCCTCATGGTGACCATTTCAGTTAATTTCGTATAAAGCTGGGATGTGAGAGGATGGGTGTGTTAAACGTGGACCCTAACTAACTGCAGATTGTTTGTGTGGTGCAGGTGAGCAGCCCAAAGAGACCCTCGCCACCGCCGACGTGCCTGGAAAACGCTGTGAGTTCCTGGTGTTTTTAGTGCCTTTTCATGGTGTGAAAAAAAAAAAAAAAAAGAATCCAGTTTGTATATGTATGTGAGCTGTTTTTATTTGAGATTATTCAATTATTTAAATTCAACCTTGCAAAAACGTAGTTTTTTAGATGTGGAAGTTACAAACCAAAGAACCGTGGGTGTGTGGAGAACTTCTCAAATGGGAAGCTTTCTTTCCCGGAAGATATGACTCCTTCCGGGAATCCTTCATGAACCGACAAACGTTTAACGTCTTCATGATGGTCACTCGTGTTAGAGGTTGTGGGCTCATAAGGCAGTGCAGCGCGTTCAGGTGCACTACCTGCAAACAGTCTGAGTGCTGCAAAGCCGCACAAGAAGCGTGGCGAAGCTGTTGTGCGGCTTCAGTGTTGTTGAGCTGCGTTTTTGTCTTTTTTTCCTCCTAGGTGCAACACCACCAGGGGACGATGATGGACGACAAGGGGCCCTCAAGAGGTTCAGTGCTATGTGGCCCTCGTTCCGCAAAGGCAGAAAGGACAGTGAGTATCATGACAAGTGAATGTTTGTCTGGTTTTGTTGATGTTGCTAAAGGAGGTTTTCATTTGTATTTCCTCCCTTTGGTGCCATCGTGCAGGAAGTCAGCATTAGTCTCCTGTCTGAGTATGGAGCAGAGTGTTCAGTAAAGCAGTGGCTGAATGGCCTCAGTGAGACTAAAGTGCATGCAATGGGTGAAAGGTGCACCTCGATGCCGGTCTGCAAAAACAAGCTCCATGTATGAACAGCCAGAAGTACGAGCAGCAGCAGTCACTGTGACAACAATATTTTTGCAATTTGATGCATAAGTGCCAAAGCACTTTGTTAGGAATTGAAAATAAAACATTTTATTTCATTCAGAGAAAGCACTAGTCATATCATAGCTTTGAGTACTGTGGATTTATGACATTGTTGTATCTGCATAAACATAAAAATCTGTGTTACATGACCACCAGATTATTTACATTCACAATGAAAATGTGAACGTAAGTAAGAAACGGGGGGTTTCAGGAAGACGGTGGATCACTGCTTGGCTCAGGGTGAAGTCACTGTTTACATCTCACTCTCCCATACAGTTCTGCAGAGTGTTGTGTCTTAGAGTCTCCTGTACTTTTGTAGCGTTACCACCCACAGCCCTTTTCTGACTTAGTTCTTGAGTCTGACAAAAAGCTGCAGCTCAGCTTCTGTGTTCTCCAGTGTTGCGTTGTGTTTGTGCTGTGTTTGTGCTATTCTTTGGACTCCTGACCCCCCGACCACTATATGATGGCCCGACCCACCAGCGTTGTTACTCAGTGGTGATGGAAATCCATCCATACAGGTTTTTATTGGAGTAGGACTATTAGTCACTGAACTTTCTGAAAATTCCTTAATATGCACCTCAAGCAAAGAAGCAGCTCCTTTTAAATGGAAAAGGGTTTGTCATTCAAACTATATTCTACAGAATGCAGATCATTTGCAATGCATGTCGGGATGCATCCTATTAGATATCAGAGTTTGTAACTTGGAACATTTCAACCGTGGCTCACAGTTCAACACTGTCCCTATGCTTTGTATCTAAAAAAGAAAAAATAACAAAAGGACTGACAGCTTTATAACATCTTTCAGCCCTTTTTCAGAGTTTACACCTGTTTTCTTTTTGCGGTGGATTCGTAAACTTGGAAACTATTAGCTGTAGCTTTTAAAGCACAGATGAATTCTTTGCCAAACCCCTTAAAAGGTAGGAGAGTGCTAGGGCGTGCACTCTGGAAAGAAACTGGAAAGTTGAACGGGAGGTCAACTCCGCATGAAGTAGAGCTTCAGCAACTCAAAGAAAAGAAATAAATATTTCCGGCACTTCAAAAAAAAAAAAAAAAAAAAAAAAATCCACATCTTTGTTTAAGTTACACGAGGATGTAATCAGTATACGAATAGGAATCAGTCCATGCTGTGAAAGTGGTGTAGCAATCTGCTGCTTGGTGTCAGAAACATGTCAAAATGTACATCATCTTCCTGTTGTGGTTGTTGGTGGTTAAATGGTACATCATCTCTTATTGTGAGTGCTGAGCAGAATGCAACTCAATGTGGTCGTATTCTTCTCCTGTACGTCTGCAGAGTGTTACGTCTTACACTCAGATATCAGTCTGTGCAATATTTACATCACAAAGGACTGTTTGGAGTCCAATATTTGTTGGCTCATTTGTTGGTTCACTGTGTGCATTGAGTCCCCGTCAGACATAAATGATAATACAGAAAAGGTGAAAGGTCACAGAGTGATGGAAGCATGTAACAGGCGTATATATTGCACCTGATATCGTCATTGTAATATTTACCAATATTATCGCCATTGCAAGACCTTCTGATATTATGCAGCCCTAATGTCAGAGGATTTTAAAATCATAGCGATGTGTTTAAAAAAAAGTGAGTAAAGATCAATATTTTCATCACCATGAACAGAAATGCTTTGGGATCATTGCACACTAAGTTCTGAAACAAACCATGAAGTCTGATTGATCAGTTGAGTTTTCTCTCTACACAAAGTGAGGAAAGTAAACTCAGTAGCAGTTGCTCTCTAACACGGCTTGAGGACTTAACTTTCCTGTCAGTCACTGAAGTAAAGATTTGGTTTTGTTCATGTTTTTCAGCGTTCAATGGCTGGAGTCCATTCCGCAGTTCCTCTGAATTTACTGATTTTACCTCAGTGACAGAGGGCTTGATGTTTTTTCTTGGTTTTAAGCTCCAGTGGCAAATTGGCTACTTCATAACTGTTTGAAACATCTATTTCAGTGTTGTTGAATACTCATAACGATTCCTGTGATAATCAGACAGTAAATTTCCGTAACCACCATGTAAAACATTTGTTTCCTTCACTCTTAAATAAAGGTTTGTCTCTTGTTTTTTCCACAGCGTGACTGAACGCCAAACAGCCATTATTTTCAATTTATGATTTAGTTACAGAAAATCGACAGCATGCTTGTGAGGATTGTCAGGTCTGTTGCTTTTCTGTCGTTTTATTTGCAATGCACAAATCTAATCCCTATACAAACAGTGACTGATCTGGCATGTTACGTGATGTAGGTCTACTTTTATTTGGAACATTAGCATAGTTGATGTTTCAGGGGTTGTTGAACCAAACGCCTCCAGCAACAACGTGAAAAACCACTGAACTGTAGATAAACACGCAAGACGTGTGAACGGTGAGTGGGGATTGGGAACCTGGAGATGACATACTTTAAAAATGCAGTGCACCTTGTTTTTCAGAGACTCTTCTTGACGGTGTCCACACGCCTTCTGACTCACCGACTATGAATAGGTGTGCTCCTGTGTTGACCTAATGAGGTGGCACTGGTAGCATTTACTGTAAACAGCAGCTGGTCCTTGGACTCCCTATTTTTAACTGTGAACGCCAACATTTTATCTCCACTAGTAGCTTTGCAGCCTCCTCTACAATACAGACATGACTTATTTTTACACAGACTACTACTGTTTTTTTTTTTTTTTGAGTCTTATGTTAATAACAGATTTTAAGAAGTCTATAATGATTGATTATGGAAGTTTGCTCGTTGCAAGGCCAATAATTTTTATTTGAGGCTTCACTGATCTCATCCTGGCCCAGATCTTTACCTGCAGGTAAAGATCTGGGCTCTCAAGGAGAACACAGGAACTAACTGTGTGTTCCTGTTCAGGCACTCGGCTCAAAGCTGAGAGTTCTGACTGCTTCACATGTGAACATACCTTACCAATTAGGGCGCTCTATTTAATACCTCCCGCTTCACTCCGCCGCCGCTGCTGGTTCTGGTTCTGTTCCCAACAGCATCCACCTGAAAGCTTTCAGCTCAGGAACGCCAATCCTCACCCTCAGGCATGTTGGAACTTACTAATCGATAAAGTGCTGAGCAGCAGGGGTCAATAAGATGAGATCCAAAAAGAACAACATCTGTGACTGTGTTTTCCTGTGGAAGATGGAAGAATTGTTACTCATGAGTCGACTGACTGAAACCAGTCAGTGAGGTTCTGTCCTTGAGACAAGAATTACATTGCTTGAATACTGATTCACTGAGAAACGCGGAGCTCGATGTTGAGACCCTGAAACATGATTTTGGTTTTGGATAAATCTGGATCTGAAGCTGCTCTACATTTAGGCCAATGTCCACTAGTGGGCTAACAAACCTGGGTAGAGTAACCATGTGTCATTTGAAATACAAATTACAAAATATAAAGTGTGACAAGAAACACATTGGAAAGAAACCCAATGGTGATCTTCTTATTCACAATATCTTGTCAAGTGTCGATCTATTGATTGATCATTCATAGTGAATAAGCTCAAAGTGCGATTCAGTTTTAAATTTCTCCATAAACACAATTCCAACCCTTCCTCTGGTCATCCATCCATCGACAAGTGAAACCCTATTTTACGCCCTGTTATCCTAAGAATTGCTTTAGTCAATATTGACTTGAAGACCCTAATGGGGGTTCTAATATGACTATGTCCTGTGTTGTCCAAGTGGATGAAAAACATGTTCTAATGTATAATATATCCTTTATCTCTTCACTTCAACTTTATGTCCCCTTGGTCTTTTTATCCACCCCAGTCATGACTCTTCCTCCACCTATAAGCAAAGAATGGAGCTGTTCTGATTTTAGCCGTCATTAGTTCAGGCATCAGGTGGCGACATCAGCCTCCCTCCTGATCTGCTCTCTAACTCAGTTTATATTTGTGTGTTTCTGCGTAGAAATCAAAGAGCCTGATATTGCAGAGACGAGGGAGAACCTGCCAGGCATGGACAATGTGCCCATTCAGCCCCGCCGTGTCAGTGGCCAGTACTTCTTTGAGTATCTAGTGGTGGTCAGCCTGAAGAAGAACAAAGATGGCAGCAACTATGAGCCTCAAATCACCTACCAGTTTCCTAAGGTCAGTCGCACAGTGAAGTCCAAGTTTACACAGGTTGTTTGCTCTTCGACACACACTTGTTTTAAATAATGTGGGTCAGAGTGTTGAATTGGTGTTAGTCTTACTCGAACAGGTTTGCAGTAAAAGTTGTTAAAGCTTTAAATTGACAACTTTGTGGACAAACTTTGCAACACCAACTGTCTATTGCAACAGACAGTTGTTTTGTTTTCCAAATTTTCTCATCTCATTTCAAGTAACAGTGTATAAACTTGGCAAGAGTCTTTATTTAAGCACTTTATTACCACCCGTATAATAACCTTCTGATTATCATATTTTATTTAACATTATAAATGAAAAAAAACATACAATTTGTTTGAGAATCTAACCTCCCAACTAGTTATTTCAGTGGATATAAAAAATAATCTTGTTTATTGACGATAAAAGCAAAAATTTGTTTAAGTTATGCAGTTTGATGACTTTGATGTGGTGGTCCACGCCTTCAGGACGTCTTGTTCTGATCATTGCAAGTTGTTGTCTATCATTTTATTGTATTATTATATTCAAATGATTAAGATGTAGATGGCTGATTTGAAGAAAGCATGTAATTTCTGCATGTAAGAATTTCAAGTGATAGAATGTGTTTATGACACCATGTGGGTTTGTTGTCAGAGAGACGTCATGGCCAAATATCAGAAGGAGGAAGAGGAGAAGACCCTAAAGGCAATCACACTATTTTGTTTCCCTGAGGGCATCAGTTGGGCTCCTTTGACAGAGTACCACAGGTGAATACAACTCATCTGGCTGTCTCCTATTTATGCTTTTGCTGTTTACATCAACTACTGTTTTTTTTTTTTTTACTTTTCATTTTGTCATAATTCAGTGAGACCTTCTCCTTTGTTCTGACTGAGATCGATGGCAGTAGACGAAACGGCTACTGTAGGAGATTACTGGTGAGTCTCTTCAAACTGTTGTTGGAAAATACTTCCAGTGCCAATTCAAAATGTCTGCGCTTTCATTCTTCCGATTTTCAGCCAGGAGGAAAAGGAGCTCGACCTCCAGAGGCTTTCTGTATCATCAGCTCGCTGGCCTGCTTCGGCCTTTTCTCCAAGGTACGGTGCAACACGCCGAGGAAGAGCCTTCATAGCTGGAATCTTATTGTATCGGATCCTGGCAACTTGTGCGGGAGTAACAAACCCAAACAGGATCCTAGCAACATTACATAAAGTATGTAACCGTGGTGTGTAACAACATCTCGTGTGCAGATATTCGATGAAGTGGAGAAGCGGCGGCAGATCTCCATGGCCTTGATCTACCCATTCATGCAGAAGCTGAGAGAGGCTTCATTCCCGGCTCCAGGACAAACAGTGGAGATTAAGAGCTTCATTCCTGAGTCGGGCACTGAGGTCAGAAAAAAAAAAAAAAAAAAAAAAAATCACCCTCTCACCAACCTGCTGTGAACTCAGCACTTCACCTCTCCTGATGAAAATGTCTAAGGTCTGTTTCTCTTCTTGTACTCCCGCCACGACTCTGGAGGACGGTGAATCAGAACTTCTTACCTGTAGTTGAAGTTTTCAGCATAAAAGCAGTAGTTCATGTGTTGACCAGCTCACTTCCTTCTCGCTTACTCAGCCAGAAAAGGATGTCCTCAGTCATTTTAAGGGAAAACTGTCTGTTTTACAAGCAGAATTCCAAACAGCAGGCTCTGCTGCTATCAGCTTGTGATAACATTGTTCTGTCAAAGTTGTGGCCGAGATCCGGAAACAACATCTACATGTCAGATGAGGCTGATCTGCCACATGAGCAAGCATCTTGGAAAGCAAGTCAAACCGGAAAAGAAACTGAAAGTCAGGCTCGATGCCGCCCTGACCTTTACACTTTAATTCCATCTGACTTTGTTTAAGAATTTGCTGATATCAAATCCCGATTCTTGCAGTAAATAATGTCAGCTTTGTGTTTTAAGTTCAGTAGGTTTTAAAGTGTTTTAAAAAGTTTAAACTTAAGTGTTGAAAAAAATCCACAGCAACAGAACCTTGGCTGTAATTCTTGTATGTCAGGCGCTTGCATTACAGGCAGAATGTCATGGAAACCAACATGCTTAAAGTATTTAGTATATGCAGGAACTCATTCTGTAACATTTATGTTTAACCGGTTCAGACATCTTGGAGGAGGCAGATTTAGTTGCAAGCATGGAAAACAGAAAGCAAAACAGATAAAGAGATTATAAAGGCAGATTGTTTTCGTGGCAAAATTCTGCAGGACATTTTCATTTGAAGCCTGGTAACCCTGTGACTTTTATGTAAGATCTTCCAGGCAGGTGTGTTCACATGGAGCTTTGTCTGAACTTGTTTTGGGTTACCTAACAAGCTCCTGATCAAAAGCTTAACCATTGTCTGCATCAGGTCATATGCCATGTTTCAACAGCTCACAGCCATTTCAAGTATGTACTGATGCTGGCCATTGATCGTGTTCCTTTCTGTGACCAGCCCCCACAGTGAAAGGAGGACACACACACACACATGCTTCTGTGGCTTTGTAAAGACTTGCTTCCATTGTGCTGCTAATATGCTGTTGAAGTCTGAGGTCCAAGTGTCTAAAACCCCCCAAAAAACAAAGCATACTATTATGAAAGAGTCTATTTAATATGTATTGGAATGAAGAGATGAGATTGTCGTCTTTGTGATGGTTATGTGGAGGAGTTATCAGGAGTCATTATCTTACATGCAGAACACAACGTTTAAGGACATAGAAGAAAAAAATCTATTTGAAAGCCAAACAGCTACACAAAGCAGAAACATCTTTAGGGTATATCTTTGCTATCTCTAGCTGAAATTCAAAAATTTCTAACATTTCATCTCTCCTGCAGGCTTAAGAGATATAGTCATTTGGACACCACCAGTTTTTTACTCTGTGCGCGATCTGGCAGGTGTGTGTGCGCATACGTTTTTTTTTTTTTTTTTACTTGCGTGGTTTTGAAAACTGACAGTCTGACGGGATAACTTGTCCACTTCAGACCGTGACAGTTTCCACGCGAATGTTGGAAGGTTAAATAAATATTGCATCAAACTTTTGCTGTTGCCATTGTCTAAACAACAGCAGGTCAAATCAACTCCAAAAACAGTCGAAAGACAAAACTCAAGACCAAATTTAGAAGAATAGAGGTTAATGGAGTTGGTTTTGTTGATCTATTCCACAGTTCCTGATTGAATACCTGAGATAGGTATAACTAATAATTCATAAATACAAAAATAAAATAAAATCATTTGGAGCGTGTGAACACCTGGATGTAGTATTGTCCAAGTGTGATTTCATCCAGATATTTACGCTGAATGAGTCACCTGTGGTGATTTAAATAATGACTGCAGCATTTTCTCCCACAGATCATACACTTGACCCGACCGTTGGATTCTTGGCTGGAACACGTCAACTTCTGCACTCTGTTCGACTGCCTGACAGACGAGGAGGTGTTGCAGGTGTTTGCTACTGCCGTTCTCGAGAGACGGATCATTTTCATTGCAGATGAACTAGGGTAAATGAACTCACACGGTAAACTATTTCAGTGTTTGGTATTTATCAGGACAGATGGACCTTGTTCAGGATGTCTCCTGCAGTTTCCAAGTTTCCAACAGAGCGTTCCTCTCTGTCACCCTCTCAGCTCCATCAGACTAGCCAGCAGCAATTAGCAACTGGAACTTCTGAGCTCATTATAGGAGCTACTTCTCAGTGCAACGCTGGTAAAAACGCTGTTAAAGAGCTAATAGAAGAGCCATGGAGGCGGAGTTTGAGAAAGAGCCAGAATTTTTAATGAGGCCCAATTTCAAGGCACTAAATTACAAAATAAAATATTTTTGGAGTCATGATTGATTTATACAGTAATTTTATAACTGACAGTAACATAGTCACTTGACTGTGCTAAAAGGATTCTATGTGGCAGAAAAATGCACAACACTGCCCCTTTAAGTGTGTGTGATAACAGTCATGGCAAACTAGAAAATCTAGCTGTGCTTCATCTGTGTGTGTTTTATTTTGACTCTTTCGTCCTTCTGTAGATGCATGCATTAATGCAATATGATGTGCCATCAGATTTGTTGATGAAGATGTCTGTCTGTCTGTCTGTCTGTCTGTCTGCAGCACATTATCTCAGGTCCTTCATGCAGTAGCAGCCCTCCTTTATCCTTTCACCTGGCAGCACACCTTGATCTCCATCGTTCCAGAAATCCTGATCGACGTGGTGATGGCGCCCACCCCCTACCTGCTGGGGGTCCAGAAGCGCCTGCTGGACCAGGTCACCGACCAGAGTGATGTGAGTCCGCTTTTGTTTATCACATCTTTCAACCTTAATTTGTCACTCATGTGTTTATGTAGAATAAGGCAGCAAGCTTTAAATGTTGAGATATATTGAATATTTAATGAGAAAATGAAAGAACAAAAAATTGATAAAAATCACAAAAGAATGGCAGGAAACAGATTTGAAAAATTTGAAAAAAAAGAATATATATATGTCTACATATATATATATATATATATATATATATATATATATATATATATATATATATATATATGTATATAGTCTGCGGCAGACTGGCGACCTGTCCAGGGTGTACCCCGCCTCTCGCCCGGAACGCAGCTGGAGATAGGCACCAGCAACTCCCGACCCCGTTAGGGAGAAGGGTGACGGAAAATGGATGGATGGATGGATGGATGGATGTATATAGTCGTTCAATGTTATTTGCATTTTATGACTTTATTCTTGTAACACTGTGACTATTCTTGAAATTTATCGCGCCTTTAGCATATTTTTAATAGGTTAGCATGAAGAAAAGAAAGGTAATATATAATGCACATTAAAGTTCAATATTTAAATTATTTACAGCGGTTTATCTCTCCAGACACACCTTCTTTAGGGGAACCATGGTAGCAGGTAAATTAAACAACAGAGGTCTCAGTGGTGGTGGCATTTTCTCATTTGTAACTTAAAATATAAAATACATAAGAAGAAATAAATAATTAAGCAACCAAAACGTTTATTAGGGTTTTGTGTTTCTGAAAGTGTTTGATAAGGAATTTCAAACACAGCTACGACTCAGCTATGCTGGTTCAGTGATTCCTCAATCTTGAGTTACTAACAGCTTTAACCTTCTTGTTGTGACAGCTGCTGCTGGTTGACCTATCGAAGAATAAGGAGAAGACTTTCCTGGTGACTGTGAGTGCGACAATAACTGCAGTATTTTTGCTTTAACTTCATCTGTAATTTATGAAAACTGTTAAGTCCCTGCATTCAGTGAAATCTTCCTGTGCAGATTGGCGATGAGGATTCAATTCTTCCCCCGAAGCTTCAGGCTGAAATACTGGACGCTCTGAGTCAAAGGAAAAAGGTGTCAGGTGAGTGAACTCAAGTCCAACAGGAGCTTCGGCGTATGAGATCCCTACATCTCTTTTCTCTTCTTTTCTTTCAGGTGTAGAGGATGCAAAGAAGGTGGAGGAGGTGAACCGGGTGGTGTCTGAAGCCTTCCTCCACTTCTTTGTCAGAACAGTCGGCCATTACAGCTCCTACGTCAAGTACTCAAAAGAAGGTCCTGGCGTGTTTGAGAAAAGACGCTTCTACAAGGCCATCGAGTCCAAGACGACTCGACACTTTGTCAAGAAGTTCATCCAGACGCAGATGTTTGACCTGTTCGTTCAGGAGCTGGAACAGCAGCAGCCGTCAGGGCGGCAGCAAGGTGAGAGCAGAGCATCCAGGCCTCCTTTCTTCATCACAAGTCCATCTTAATGGATGACAGTCACACATTAAGCTCTCTCACCCACTCTCTTCCCCTACCTCCTTCTTCTCACTCTGTGGATGAGCAAAACAAAGAAATTTGTAAAAAACGGCCTATCTCTTGATCCAGCAGCGTTTTCTGCTGGTGTCAGTATCTTGCAGGGGAGTTTTGACCCTTTCCCCTTTCCGTTCTGTTATAGATTTCCACACTGTCGTAGATTAGTAGCTTTTAGGGCACATCAATATTCAAATTTGCTATGATATCAATATGGGAACAGTGGTAATGGAAAGCCGCCAACCACACGTCACCTTAACCTGCATGCTTTTATCATTTATTTCTAGAGATATAGCTCATTCAAGTTATAGATGATTAAATTGAAGGATATTTCTGCATAAGTCATTAAGATGAGGATCTCGTTCTAATAAACTCATATTTTGATTAAATCAGATCCATAACCTGCAGTGGTTTACTTTAAATATCACACATTTTAATGATTAAAGTCTCAACTGTATATTTCTGCTGCGCACTAATTGAAACTTTGTCATTTGCTCTTGCAGGTATATTTCACAGAAAGATCACTGAATACCAGAAGAAGAAAAACGAGAAAACGAAGAAACACTAGCTGACACTTTGGGACTCTGGGTGTAGATATAAATATGTATAGATATATAAATATTTCAAGACCTTCATAGGAAAAGATGTGAATATTGCACTGTGTTTTTTTTTTTCTAATTATTTTTAAGTTTGCTTTTAAATAATTATGTTCCAAAGTGTGAATTACTGTATGACTGTGTTGCTGCTACTCACAGTGTCAGACACTGGTGTATGGGAGAAGCGTTCTCAGCCATGACGGTGCTGATGAACAGGAAAATCATTTCCAATAAAGATTAGTTTAAGTCCATGGATCTTCCTTCTGTGATTTTAAGGTTTGAGGAGTTCAGTTTAAGAAGGCAGCTCGTGTTTTCTGCCTCTTCGCAACTGAGCAGAGTCTCAAAATTTCATCTAACAACTGACTTTTTGTGATGTCTATGAATGGACACTTTGCAGAATTTCATCTGATACAAAACTGACAATAAAGTGAAACGTAAGCTGCTTTTGGTCACTTAGTTCCACAAACATCTCCACGTGAACTGCAGTAAGAGCCCAAGAGAGGAAGACTGCTGTAGGTCCGGTTTGAGTGGAATCAGGTTTAATTACTTCTGAGCATCTCAGAAAGTGGACCAGCTGTATCATATGGACCCTTTTATTCAGTAAAAATAGCAAAATGAAAAGGTTGCCTTTCATTAAAACTATTAAGTTTGATTCTTTTAATTATTCTCATTCAACATAGTAACATTTTATGAATCTATTTTACAGTTTATGTAAGCATATAGCTACATATTGGGTCATGGACTTCACTGTGAAGCAGTTGGCAGGATTGTTGTGTCTTTGGCAGTTCCATCCTGGAGTCTTTCTGCATGGAGTTTGCATGTTCTCCCTCTGCATGTGATGTGTAGGTTTTCCCGAGGTACTACCATTTCCTTCCACTGTCCAAAAACATGACTGCTAGCTTAATTGGGCCCTCCAATTTTTTTTTTCATATAAAATCAAGAAAACTACGGACAACCCAGAACATCCTATTTACATTAAAAAAACAAAACAAAAACATTGTCTTCAGTCAGAGGCTTCCTCAAATTTGCTGTAAACAGGCAGCTACAGGAGATCAATCCAGCCCACAGCTCTTCAAAAAACTTTAGATTGATATGAGCTGCAACAACATTTAATTTCCCTTTGGGATCAATGAGGTATTTTTTAATTTAATTGAACTGCAATGGCCTTTAGGTATATGTGTGTGTGTGTGTGTGCGTGTGTGTGTGTGTGTGTGTTGTGTTTTTGGTTATTTCCCCACAGACTGCTGGAGATCAATAAGGTACTTCTTTGATTGTTTGTGCAGCTCGACTGCACAAAAACGATCATCACCCCTGGTACACAAGCGCCCTCTAGTGGTGCGCAGTAAAAAAATGTTTGCTTCCAATCTTTTAGTTTACAGTTTCTTGGTTGCTTAGAGACTTTGTGAGGCTTTCACAACAATGAAGTTGTGAGACCTTCACAACAGCAATGAAGTTGTGAAGGCCTCACAACTTCATTGTGAGGCAATGAAGTGAACAAAGTCAACATCAGTGATATTAACAGCTATTTCAAAGGTTTATTTCCCTATGGTAGATTCTGACAACTATTGGTGAGATTAAGTTTCGCTATGAACTCAGATAATGTATGTTAACTTTATTGTTAGAACACTAATCTTACCTCACACTCTCAAATCATTTGGCTCGTTTTAGGAAGACTGTAATTGTAAACTTGATTGGAGCAACACAGAGCTTCTTCTGACAGGCATTTGTGTTATAAAATGCTTTTCACTTAATCTTGATTCTTTCTTCTTATTATTAATCTTAAACCGGGATTTTCTGTGCAACAAAGTACGGGCGAGGTATCCACACTTAACAGTAATGCATCTTCCAACTAATCCTTCTGCCTCTTTTAGTAGTGGAAGAACAACAAAGAAAGAAAAAAACATGTATTGAATGATGATCATTTTTATTATGAATACATTTCCTTGTACAGATTGTTAGACAATTAAACATGACATTATATGCCCCTCATAGCTGTCAAGTGAACTACTTCCAGATAAAATAGTTAAAGATTCACATTTTGCAGTTGAAATAATGTGTGAATGTACAATTTTACCTCCCAAATTGAAGGTAATTTGTGAAACGATAAAATTGATTGCATAACTTAACTCAGATTTATAGCTTTCACCAATGGAAGCCTGTTTCTGCAACGTTGATAAAATAATAATAATTAATAATACTGATAATAAGCTCGTTATTTTGCTATACCATCTCATTATTTTTGAGATACTATCTTACTGTAATGAAATATTTTATGGCAGAAACGTTCTTCCATACTCCCCCTCTCTTTAGTGTAGAAGTTATTTTGTGATGTCTAAGGAGGATTCATCAAATAACTTTGCTCCAATTTTTTGAAATTCATCTTTCTACTTTTTTTTTTTCAATATAGATGACTATTGTCCAGACATCTTTGCCTCACAAAAATTTGCTCACACTTTTGTGCTGCCATTCCCAACCACATTTGGATATTGTAAAGAAAAAAAAAAGTATATTTATGTACATATATTTATATATATTATCTAGGAAGGCCTGCGACAGACTGGCGACCTGTCCAGGGTGAACCCCGCCTCTCGCCCGGAACGCAGCTGGAGATAGGCACCAGCAACTCCCGAGCCCGTTAGGGAGAAGGGTGATTAGAAAATGGATGGATGGATCTAGGAAGGCTTTTGAGGACAAAGGCATCGATCTCCTGTTGCATAACCTCCATTCGTTTCGATTTCCCCAACAGGAAACAGAGCAGAGGTTGCGCTAACAAGTCAATGTTGACAGGTCTGTCATCGTTTGACAGGGCGGGTTGGAGCCGCTAGGTGTCTTACTGAGTTCAAAGACCGGGCGAGCGCCGCCCTCATGATCAGTAGAACAAGAGAGAGAGAGCAGATACCGCACCTTCGATCAAGGTAAGCGAACAAAGACCTGACCATGGAGAAACAAGAGGAAGGCGCTCTGAGTTGGCGTGATGAACTTTTAAAGTAGTTCACTGTCGAATAAAATAAAAGTTGTCTGTTTTCCGAGGTGTGCTCCTGGGTAGCTAACGTTTACCAGCTAACTTTCACTTAGCTGTTTGCTCAGAGAACTTTAACTTTTGCAGTTGACCTAAATAAACGCAAAGCTTCCCTTGGAGGCTGTCAAAATAAAGGTCAAAATTAGGAAAGCAGGGGAAGTCTTTCCATGTCGGTTTTATTTCAAAGTGCCTTTCCGGAATCGTCGTTACAGCTGCTGTGAACTTTCAAGCCAGGAACTTTAGAAGCTAACTAGCTAGCTAAGCTGATGTTAGCAGGTAAACACAGTGGTTTCTGAACCTGGAAGTTGGTGAAGATATACATTTGTTGTCTCTGAATATGATTAAGGGTGCTAAAGGGCGTCAACTGGTGATTTGAAGTGCTACCTAATTCACGTTTATGAACTTGGTGGAAGAGGGTTTTTGGTCCGTTGCTACCGAAACGAGCTCCGTGTTGTTAAGAGTGGCTCAGTTTTATTGTTTCCAGACAGCAGCCCGGCTTCCTCCTCCACCTTATCGAGCTGGGACTTGGCTTGGTTTTACTTTTCTTTTCAGAAGCCGGGCAGCTTCCAATAAAGTCAAAAAATAAGTGTCTATTTCCTGTTAAGGAAGCTGAGTATTTTTAATCGTTTTAATTTCTGTCAGTGCTTCAGTTCCCACTAATTTAGAAGATTAGTGTTGATTTTCTGTCTTTTACCACTTTGTTTCTGTGTTTTCATGTGAAACCGTCTCATCTCTCTGGGATGGAGCTAGCAGCAGGTGTTGCACAAAAAAGATTTCCTCATTTTTGTGTAACATTATTGTTTCATCTCTCACTCTGTAACCAGCTTTTTTCCCCCTTCTTTTAACATTTGTCAGAATGTCTGATTTAATGCAGAGTTATCTGTACCTTTGTTGGTCTGTTTGAGATCTTAGCCTCATTTCCAGCATCTGCTTAAAATTCTTCCCAAAATTGTTCAAACCATAATAGGTCTGAAAGCTCATAGCAGATCATACAAATGGATTTCTATCAGTTTTATCTGAAACCAATTGTTAGCTGTCCCTGATTGGAGGCTTTCTACATTTTCCAATAATTTGTTGCTAAATATTTCTCCTCTGCAGGTTTGGTGTTATGCTACTACTTCATTTATCCAAATTAACAAACCTACTGACCTCTATTGTTTTCCTTTGGAATAGTTCAAGGTGTTGATACACCTTGAACACACAGTGGTGTTCACACTGTAGCTCTGAGACACAGCCACCGTGTCCTACCAAAATTATTCCTTTTTTCACATTCTTTTTCTGAAACAATACGGGTTATATCCTAAAATATGGAATCAAGAAAGGTAAAAATGGGCATAAAACCTGTGAGGCATTATCGCAGTGCGGTCCTGGGTTTGAGTCCCAGCCTGGGGTTTTTTCATGGAGTTTGCATGTTCTCCCTGTGCATTCTGGGTTCTTTGCATTCCTACCACAGTCCAAACATGATTTGTTGGTTAACTAAATATTCTAAATTGCCCTTGGGGTATCAGTGAGAGGATCCCTGCTTCCATGTCTATTGTCCTGGTATTCTTCGGACTTAAATAGGATTCAAATAAACTCAATATGCTCAATATAACTGCTGTATTATTTCATTGTACAGTTAAAAAAAACTATCTTGTTAGCCTGTTTAATTGTAAAATGAAAGCTCTGGTTGTGACGACAGCTGGTCTCCATTATTCTCCTCACTTGAAGGTTTGTATGTTCCCAGGCGAAGTATGGCGATGACTGGCCAGAGCTCGTGTGCTTCGATGAGCAACCACACCAAGGAACGGGTCACCATGGCCAAAGTGACCCTGGAAAACTTCTACAGTAACCTCATTGCTCAGCATGAGGAGAGGGAGATGAGGTGAGATTCAGTTTCAGCTCTGCACATGACGCTCATGCGTTATTGCAAAATTTCACACGTAAACAATTTCTATGAAAACCCATCTTAAGATAAAAAAAAAAACAGTTGCTTTTTGTTTTGCTTTTTTAAGCTTAAAAGAGAAACATCAGGATGTGGGCTATGTCATGATGAAGTAAGGGCAGGGCTGCTTCCTGTTGTGGCAGGTTGCATCACAGAGTACGCTGCTCATCATCTCTTTGGGCTTTTATTTATGCAATACATGCAAGAATTTTTAAATTTTTTTTCAAAATGTAGATGTTATGTGAACTAACCAGTGATGCTGTATTAAGAGGGCTGAACGGGGTTCTGAAAATGTACTTTAATAATTTATTTCATTTTTATTGTTTTATCTTTTCCACACCAAGTGAAAAACCCAGGAACTGTGTGAATAGCCATTGCAACAAGTAAAATGTTTTAATGCTTTATGTTGGAGGGAGGGTTGATGCTGTGGGCTTGTTTTGCTGCCACCTAGAGTTGACACAGAACTCCCCAATCCTCTGGTTTTCATTGCTCAACTTGAACCACTTCCTGATTTCATAACTCTGTCCACCTCTTTTATAATCCAAATCAGTTGGTATCCAGTCAGATTATTTATACAACATGTTTGCTCAAATGAGTTTCTAAACCAGATCAGTGACATGGGGCTGAACATGACCGATGTGTGGAGGCTGCTGCAGACTGGAAGCAAACGGCTTTAGCCTCTGCTAAAAACAAACTTCACAAAAAAAAACTATGTGCTAGCTAAAAAATATTGGCCAATTGTCTGCACACAGACTCAATTATTATAGCTGGAAACTAGTGATCAGGCCTGAAATCTGAAATCAGACGTGAACCTTGAGAGCCACATAAAGACATTCACAAAGTCGGCCTTCTATCACCTGAAGAACATTTCCAGGATTAGAGGACTGATGTCTCAGCAAGATGTGGAGAAACTCATCCATGGGTTTCTTTAGACACATTGGTTACTGCAACTGCATCTTCGAATATTTGACCCAAAAAATCAACCAAACAGCTGCTGCTGATGTACAGCACTGCTGTTCACTTTCTCACTGAAACCAGGAAGATTAGAGCATATCTATCTTCCTGGTGTAAATCTTCCTGGTAGCTCAGAGAATAGACTTTAAAATACTATAGACTTTAAAATACACCACAAATCTTTAACAATGTGGTGTTAAAGATTTGTTGTTGTATCAACCTTCCAGACCTCTTAGGTCTTCTGGTTCTGAATCCCCAGTTATGTTTGTCTCTGGTTTCTCAGTCAATGACTGTGTGTTGTTTTTATGACTCTTTAGTTTTGTGCTTTTATGGTGTAAAGCACTTCCCATTTTGCTGAACTGAACTTGATCTCTACAGACAGCAGAAGCTGGAGAAGGTGATGGATCAGGAGGGGCTGGCTGATGAAGAGGTGAGATTCTACAACACAACGCAGATGAATGCACATATTATGTATTTAATTTGTGAAGGGTTATATAATATATGCTGGTTTGGACAATTGCAAATAAAGGTTTCATTATTAAAAATTCCAGTTGTTCGTTTATCAGACCTGCCAGTAATCGTTTGAACACAAGTCATTCTGAAAATGCTCGTTTTTCAGAAACGTATCCGGCGTTCCGAGCATGCCCGGAAGGAAACAGAGTTCCTGCGTTTAAAACGTACTCGGCTGGGACTGGAGGACTTCGAGTCCCTGAAGGTGATTGGCAGAGGAGCATTTGGAGAGGTACATTTTTACTTCTTAAGTGAATGTAGATTGTGAAAAAGATTCGAGAACAAGATGTTGTTAAAAGACCAGCAAAAAACATGAGTAACAATGGAATATGCCCCTTCTGATCAGTATTTAGCAGCTGTACCCTGGTACGGATTCGGTTTGGACAGGCCTAATGCTCTACAGGCCCCATGTCAAACATTCAATTCTTGTTACTCTAGCAAAGTTGCCGTGATCCATCATCATCATGCTGAGTAACTTATTCTTGAGATCATGTTATCTGTAACACCTTAGTCTTTTGTAGAGGGGACTTTTTGTTTTCACAAAGTTGTTTCAGATCAACATTTGTGTTGTTCTGTCTGCAGGTTCGCCTGGTGCAGAAAAAAGACACGGGGCATGTCTACGCCATGAAGATACTCCGTAAAGCTGACATGTTGGAGAAAGAACAGGTACACACACACACACACGCACACACACACACACACACACACACACACACACACAGGTACGCTCCTTTGCACGAACTGGGTTTAGCTGAAGCATCGGTTGTCTCCAGGTGGGCCACATCCGTGCTGAGCGGGACATTCTGGTGGAAGCAGACAGCCTGTGGGTGGTGAAAATGTTCTACAGTTTCCAGGACAAGATGAACCTTTACCTCATCATGGAGTTTCTCCCTGGAGGTACAACTTTGTGAAGATTTTTACAACAAAAGTAATGCCGACTCAATTGTATCGAACGGTGCTAAATGCAGTAACGAACATGTTTCGTTACTCACTGTGACTAATAACAGCAACAATAATAGTCGGGAAAGGTAAAATAAGGAATAATAAACACATCAAAAATATGGGACTAAATGTTCCAAGTTACTTTTCTTGCTCCTTTCCTCTTGAAGAGTGATAGATCCAGCATAGAAGTGTTTCATTCATAGGAAAAAATAGCTTCTGCATTTTCAGTTCAAAGTTTGGCTTTTCGGCTTGTTGAGGGGAAGAAGAGACGTAACTGGATATGTCCACATCCTCCTGTCTGCTACAGGAGACATGATGACTCTGTTGATGAAGATGGACACTCTGTCAGAGGAAGCCACTCAGTTCTACATTGCAGAGACGGTGCTGGCCATCGACTCCATCCACCAGCTGAGCTTCATCCACAGAGACATCAAACCTGACAACTTGTTGCTGGACGCCAGAGTGAGTCCAGTCCAACCATTATCTACCAGCAACACTGTATACAGAATTGAAACATTGTCTGTAATTTTTACGCCCTCTGCTTTATTCAGGATGGATTACCTCCTTATGATAGTAACTATTCATCTTTTGACTAGGAAAATGTGCAAAATGCTATAGATTATATGAGTGACTGTTGCAATTAACAAGTTAATATACAGTGTTGATGTCTTTCTACTTTGGTACAGACATGTACTGTGCACAATTATTAATCAAGTCTTAATTTTGGGGACTATTTTTATTACTTTCCAACTAACAATGCTGTTGGTTATTCCAGATGTCAATAAGCTTCACACACGAATGTCTAAGAAAATAAAATTGAGGTTTTGGTTTTCTGGGGAGAATGACAATGTGCATGATTATTGGGCAATTATTATTGCGCAGAATCAAAATAATCCAACAATATTCAATATTTTCCTCTCGAAAATAAGGTTGGATTAATAAAGACACCTTCACCTTCAAAAACTTTTTTTTTAATTGCAGAATCCAGTAACAATTGTCACCAGGCATATTAGGCATAATCAATCTGAATGCTGGCTACTTAAACACTTCTTATGGTCAACACAGCCTTTCGGATTACGCGTAACGCATACAGTGACTCTGGTGTAATGTGCAGCTCTACTGTTTCCACCTTGTGGCTCCTATCTAATCCTATCTATAATTCGTCCTGTGTTGGTTCAGGGTCACGTGAAGCTGTCAGACTTCGGCTTGTGCACCGGGTTGAAGAAGGCTCACCGCACAGACTTCTACAAGAACCTGAATCACAGCCTGCCCAGTGACCTCAGTAAGCAAAGTCAGGCAAAGTTTCACTTTACTTCTTCCAGCCGTCGTTGCCGTCGTCATTGCATCCTCGGCTGCTTGCGTCTGTGCATGGTGTATCATTTAATGTAGTGAGGGACAAAATGCACTAAGACTTGTAAACAGTGGTAATGTGACACCTTTATTAGACTTTTCCAAAAGGTGAGTATGTTGAGGCTTTCTAACATTTTTTTTTCCATAATATTTGCAACAACATTGCTATATTTCAGCTTGTCCTAAGAGGCAAAGTGCATAAAATCTTTTATTGAAATAGGCCTCATCTAGTTCCTATGATTTTTCTGCAACCTACAGGTGCTTACTTATATTTCTAGTGTTGTCTGTGTAACCAGCATGGCTGCTTTGCTTGTTTATGTGCTTTCTGCAATCATTCTGAAAACGTTTTAGATTGTTTCTGTTAGACAATTTGTCTGACTGTAGAAGAGCCAATGCTAATAATCACTCTCATATGTTATGGAAGAGAAAATTTTCATCATAAGCTTTATTTTTTCAGCTAGTCAAACAAGGCGAAGTGAAGGAAAACAATCTTGTTTTGTTTAAGAACTAAAAAAAATAAAATAAATTGTCCTTAAGTAATAGTCAGGTTGATCCTCAGAAACTGATGGTTTGTCTGTGCAGCCTTTCAGAACATGAACTCTAAGAGGAAAGCCGAGACCTGGAAGAGGAACAGGAGGCAGCTGGTAGGTCTGAACAGATCTAACGACACCTCATTTACATTTTGGTTGCATGTTACAGGAAGTGGTATTTTGTCTAGACTGTCTATAAGAATATGTGAATACCTGCTAACATGAGCAATATTACATCATTTATGTATCATACTGTTTTTTTAACCAAACCACCAAGCTACAACACGTCATATCAAGGCTCCTTCAGTTCAATCATACAAATCCAATTGGACCTGGTGACAAAACAGTGCATCAAGTTCACTTTATTATTCACACTTCCAGGCTGAACTGGTGTGTGTGTATGAGAAAGTAATCAATGTTTGGGTTCAAACAATTAGCCTGTGATTAGCCAGTGGCTGAGAGCAGCTCTTGATCTGATGATCAAGACGCAGCACCACCTGAAGGTAGCGATGATGACGGGTAGCACATTTCGACGGAGCACAGTTTGATCACGCTGTCATTCAATTGCACAACGACGGAGGGCAACCCCGACATTTGAAATCTGAGGCTGTAGAATATCTATGACCCCAATGAGGTGACCGATGGCGAAAGTCGGTGTTGCTATGGCGACAGACTTTTAATCTGGAAAGTTTCTCAGTTTTTACTTTCTTTCCTTTAGGTTAATTCTGCAGCAGTTTCCCCCCACAGACAATATAACCTATAAAGCCTCTGTAGGCCTGATGGTTATCTGTGTGTTATGATTATTTTGGTAACAGATGAGTGTGATAATTCAGTCAGTTAGTAAAAAAAATGGCCCACTCCTCAGACTTTTTTTTTAACCACTTAAGCCTTTTTTATGCAATATTAGAAATACATTAAGAGGTGGAAATAAACAAATAATTCAGTTCCTCAAGAAAATAAACATTTCATTGTCTAAAATGCGATGTCAGAGCAGGTAAATTTTAAACTGACCTTTAGGAATGTCTAAGTTCACATACAGTCATAACTCTGAATGGCCTCTAAAGGACTGAATGGGATGCTTTGGATTCCTTGGAACTATGTGTAGCTTGTTCACCCAAAGAAGAAACTCAACAGACAGAATTGTGGTAGTTGCACCACACAATACTGTCTGTGCATCTTAATGTTTCTGCTGGTCTTCATGCTAATGTCAGGGAAACTTCGACTCATTACAGCTGTTTCCCTCCGCCTCCATTTTTAGTCTAAACCGCTTTATTATCTTGTGATAACAAATGTGTTTGAATTGTTTCTCTCTCCTTCAGGCGTTTTCCACAGTGGGAACCCCAGATTACATCGCTCCTGAGGTCTTCATGCAGAACGGATACAACAAGCTGTGTGACTGGTGGAGCCTTGGTGTCATCATGTATGAGATGCTGATAGGTAATGCTGGGACCGCCAGCCACTGTGTACCAGTGTGTTGTTGGGGTGTTATGTGACGAACGGCTGGTCTGCTGCAGGATACCCTCCGTTCTGCTCCGAGACGCCTCAGGAGACCTACAGGAAGGTGATGAACTGGAGAGAGACGCTCACCTTCCCCCCAGAAGTGCCAATATCAGAGAAGGCTAAAGACCTCATTCTCAGGCAGGAGAACAGACCTCATTCACTTTGCATCACCTCTACTGAATAATGAGTTTCAGTAGAGGTGAAACTCATTATTCATTTGTAAAAGAATGTGCCGTAAAGCGTTCCAGCTGCTGATCAGATGTGCGTGTTCAGGTTCTGCTGTGAGGAGGAGAACAGGATCGGTGCTGCCAGCGTGGAGGAGATCAAGTCCAACCCGTTCTTTGAGGGGGTGGATTACGACCACATCAGGTGGGACAGCTGGCCGCTCAGCGCCACCAAACACATGTTGATGATCAGATTTTCAGCCAACGGCTCAAGACTTCTGCGTCTTCAGTATAATTGGGACTTTGCCGTTTATACATGGATGTCTTATGTTTTAGCGGTCAACATTAACACATGAACCTGAAAATTTCAACGTGTTAATTTTGCGTAGTGCAGATTAATCAAACTACCTATTTTGATGTAAAAGCCTCATTCAGTTCAGTAATGGACTCCACACACTAGGAGCGACAAACGACAGTGAAAGGTTGGAACTTTTTCAACTTGTGTTGCTGCATTAGACAGTGTGTGCACGTCTACATGCACAAGCTCAAAATTTCACATGCAAGAATTACGTCAGTCACTCAGCTGGATGAGGACAAGCGGCTCCCGCCTCATGATCCATAATCCATAGGAAATTATGGACAGAGACTGATATAATTAATGTGTAAAGGGCCACTATTGTGCTCCCTTAAACAAGCTAAGATAGTCAGTGGCCTGTTCAAAACATGTGCATTACATTTAACACAGCTAATCATTCTTAGTTATTGAGATTTCACCTCATCAGTTCAGATGATGCAGGTGAGCTTTAAAACAAAATGGCTTCCTTTAAATCTTCTTGAATATAAAAACCAGGAACTGAGAATCTTCAGACATGTTTAGTTTGAGACAATAATACATTTTCTTAACTGTATGCACATTAAGAATGTATTCACGTTTTCATGAAACCGTGCGCGCGATTTTTGAAAATGTGAAAACCATGGCGGTTTTTGATATGGGCTGGATTGGCACATGCACAGGGTGGCATCAGACAGGGGTGGCTTAAGCAAAAAGCTGAGAATAAAAATAAACAAAACAACAAATAACATGCTTCATAAATGAATTGAGAAGTTCCTGTAAACAAATTGCCCCTCAAAAAAAAAAACATGTTTAGATGAGACCAAAGTGACTTTTGTCATCCAGTTTTTGGTAGAAAGGAAGAGAAAACAATGAAGCATGTCAAGAGAAATTATTTTAATTTCTATTTGCGTGATAGAAATGAAGATATGAAACCCTTACGTGCAATTAATCGATTTATTGCTTATTGCAAGAAAATAATGAACAATTCTGGACTTGGCCTCATACGAAACCCTTTGGTGGCGATACGTTTTTCAGTCGTTTCGTTTAATCTGATTGCGTCTCAGATGAGCCGTGTCTCCCAGTCAGCAGACCCTCTCCTCCTCTTGTCCTGCAGAGAAAGACCTGCTGCCATTCCCATAAACATCAAAAGCATTGACGACACGTCCAACTTCGACGAGTTCCCCGATTCAGACATCCTCACTCCAACTAGTAAGCCTCCCGTTTTCTGGTTACCACGTTACGCTTTGTGCCCGAACGGCAAAGTGGTTTACCACCTTTCTGTTTGTTTTTGTTTTTTGTTTTTTTTTCCTTCAGCCACCCAAGTGTCCAATCACAGCGAGGCTGACCTGAAGAACAAGGACTGGGTCTTCATCAACTACACCTACAAGCGCTTTGAGGGTCTAACGGCTCGAGGAGCCATCCCATCCTACATGAAGTCAGGGAAGAGATGACTGGCTGGAAGCGGACCCTGAAGGAATGCTGCTGCTGTGTGTGTGTGTGTGTGTGTGTGTCAAAACACACACACCTCTGCTCAGTTATCAGAGCAGCAGCCAGCAGAGAACTAACACAGCTCATCCTCATTCATTGCTTTCCATAGGAACCTTCATGGATACTTGCTGCCTTCACTTTAGTCCAAGCTTCTGAGGGTACCTCTCCACTTCCCGTTGTCGCAGACTGAACTGGGATGAGTCTGACTTTCTTCCTCTGCACCAGGGAACGGTGCATTTTGTCTCCAGGTAACCAGCAACATTACATTCCCTCTCTGTACCAGCATCGTTGGCTCGGATCTACCAAGGGCTCTTCCTCCAGACGGGAGCGTTCTCTCCTCGGCCCGCTCTGGGGGCTTCATCAGCTCAGACATCGTATCGAGTCATCGCTTTGAAGTGAACCGGGCGCTCTTCAGGGATTCTGTCCTCGTTCTTTTCTTTCTCCACATCACCTAACCAAAGACTGAAAGAAGTTCTGCTCCATCTTCCTCTTGGAACTTTTTTCCGAAACTTCCAACTTTGTATTTTTCTAGGATCCAGATTTGCACAATTTTGCTCTTTAACGAATGCAAAAAGTGGGGGAATTATGCATTTTGAGGAAGAAACACAAGGTCTTGTTACATTTTTGTGATGAAGCATGTAAACTTCAGCACCTTAGGTGAAGTGGCTGAAGATCCAGCACAGCTAGCACCACCTGCTAGATCCTGCATTGTGTAAAAGCTTTTTAAAAATATTACCTTTTAATAATAAGTAGGGGGATTTCGTTATTTTAAATTGGCCAGTGGTTAAGGTGTCGCTATGAAAACGAGAGGCTTTCATAGTTGAGGTCCTGGTTGAAGAAGCTTCAATAAAATAAAAAGGAAAAAAGAGAAACACTCTTCTACCATTCTTCTTTACTTTCAAGATCAGATCCCAGATCAGCTTAAAAACACGTGAATGCGTTTCAGTAAACGTACAGCTTAGCCTTGTTCGTCGCCTAGGAAACAGCTTGGCTGCCTTCCAGCTGAGCTCTTCCAGCAGAACTTTCTCACACACACACACACACACCCACACACACACACACACACACACACACACACACACACACACACACCTCTGACCCTGCTGTTCTCCAACAATTCATCTAAGGGATTCAGTTAATTTAAAACAGTTCATTTGACTCGTTGATAAATGGCTAATTGGAGCTAATTAATAAACCTGTAAAGAGATTTAAGAAGAAAAGAAAAATCTACTTTGACTTGTTTTGACCTACGACATGAATTTTTGGGTTTTATTAACCAAGTAAAACGCGTCCAGTTAGGCTCCGACTTACTCACCCTGGCAGGTTCTGATTTAACGTAACCTTCTGGACGTCTCAACGGGACGTGAATCTGACGGAACCAAAGATCAGGGTGATGGAGCAGAGGACAGCCATCCTCTAAGATGTGAAGCTCATCCTTAAAAATCAATAACAGATGGAGGCGAAAACACGCAGAAAAGCTGGTCAACAAATGTAAAAAGAGAAAGTGAAGGCTTTTCCTCTGATGACCGAGTTTTTTCTTTTTTGTTCAACTGTAAGAAATTTTGATTTCATTTCCCATTTTGGTGGCCCTGCTATAGGAAGAGCCGGCGCCAGCTTCCAATCAGAACCCATAATCCTAAAGCAAACATAAGAACTAGCTGTAAATCTGCCAGGCATATTAATCATTTTCAGCATGACTACATGTGAAATGAAGCCCCTGAAAAAAAACTTTGGTTCCACATGCAGAGTTTCTGGCTCTCCTCTAAGCCCCGCCCTCTTTCTGCTGCTTTAACCTCTTACTGCTCACAGTGTTGCAGTCGTTCTCCGCTTGCTCACGTTTGCTTAACTATCTGGAATGTCAGCTGAGGGTGCAGCTGTGTCGAGCTGTCGGGTCGCCTCTCTGAGAATCTGTACTCAGAGAATCTGTTCTCAGAGAGGCGACTGTGCAGATTCTCTTAGGTTTGTTCCTAAGAAATCCTCCTGAGCATTCGCTTCAAGCACAACAAACTCAGATCCGGTTTGGATGTTTCTTTAGTAGCACAGGGCTGAAAACTTTCCAGTGAACACAATATCCAATATGCTGTCTTATTTTATTTTATTTTCTACAAATGAATGTAAATTTTTGCAGTTTGATTTTTAGTTTCACTCACAGGAGTTTAACTATGTTGCTGTAAATGAAGCCTGGACCACGTATGTTTTCATTTTATTTGGACTTTTGACACTTTAAGTTATGAGGCGAAGATCTGTCGAAACCCATTCCCGCCCGGCGACACCAGCAGACGCAGGAACTAGGAAAAGCTTTTTATTTTTGTCAAATGTTCTGCGTTTTCCCACATAAAAAGTGACAAAGAAACCGAAATGAAAAATGTTGAGAAGGTGACAATCTGATATTTCCAGATATTTAAAGAGAGAACGTTAAGTGACCTACAACAGAAATGTGTATCTTTTAGACTAATTTCCAACTTTTTTTTTTTTAATTTTTATTAAATCTATCCAGTCTAGCAGGAATGGTCTTCCATATCAGTTGCGCTATGGTGTGTTCAGGTAGTGTGTAGATGGGAAGCAGCACATTATACAATGTTTTAGAGAAGCATGTGGTGGAGCTTTTTATTTAATTATATATATATATAAATCTATTTTTTAAACTGCTTGTGCTGTTGAAGAGCTTGTGCTTTTCAGGCTTTAACCAAACAGCAACATGTGCGCTGAGAGCAATACGACACATGGAGTGATTTCTTAAAAAACGTGTGGGTGAGATTCGAAGTCTCCGGGACAGGATGGCATGTGAGTCTGTGTGGAGTGTTTCTTTTTTTTAGTTTCGGCAGAAGTTGCTCGTGTGCATGTAACATATGTTGCGTCTGAGCGGGGCAAATGGGATTTGGGAAGCTGAGTGTACAATATTTAAACTACTTGGTATGTATTGTGTGACTGGTGTATTGTTTTCTGCTACTTGACAATGAATTACTCTGCACTTAATCTGGCCTCCTGTTTTTCATTCACACACTTTCTGATTGGGATCAGAAGTTACAGGCGACTCCAGTGTGTGTTTACATCACCAGACAGCAGTCATATGCATCAAACACCGACTGTCATGGGCAAGTCGAGCCAATTTAAAACCATTTTATTGACCCAAAGAATTTCTTTTTATTTATTATTCGCCTTCATATCCAACACATTAAACACAGATGATCCTGATATTACATAACTCAGACTTTTTATCTAACCAAGGGGTTCGTTTCTGTTAGGATTGCTCAAAAACATAATGTGATGTAAATTAAGGATCAGCTCAAAAAGAAAAAGTCAAAAATCAGTGAAAACAGTAATCAGGGCCTGGTTGTAATTGCTGAGCAGTTTGGTAAAATGAAAAGATTAATGCCAAGCCACCTGGTGGTATGAATAATTATGGCCTTGACTGAAGGTTTTAAATTCAATCAGGTTGTCATATTTAGCGAACTTGTGGCCAACGTCAGCATCATTGCTATCAGCGAATTCAAAGCAAAACAATTTCATGAAAATGGTAGAAATGTTATTTAAACTGGAGTCACATTAGTACAAAGGCTCATTTATTTAAAATGTGTATTGCTCTTACAAATGAAAAGATTTCAAGAAAAAAATCTTTCAGGAAATAAATTTCTCTTTTATTTTCTAAATGTAATTACTTACTGCAGAATGGAGTTTTTCATGAAGTATCCAAAGTTGAATAGGAATTTGAAAAATTAGATTTTTTTTCACAACAAAAACACAGTAAGATCTGAGTTTATCCTTAATGTTACCATGACCCTGAATATATTCCACAAGAACAATCCGTCAAACTAACCTCTTACGATTCCTTTAAAACTTGTCAAGTTTGTTTTTTAATTAACTAGTCAAAGAATAAACTACATGTTTTTCTCAGAATCTTTCATGAATAATTTTTCTCACTCCCTGAACTTCCAGCAGAGCTGATCCAAAAAAGGATCAGCTCTGCTTGTTCTAGAACTAGAACAAGCTAAAAACAATTATTTTATCATCCATTCAGTATTTTTTTCTCAATCATAATCCTGACTATAAGCACATGCTCATAGCATAAATTGAGCGCATAAAATAATATTCATACAAAACATACCAGAAGAAATGATCCGATGAAGTTCAACATATAAATCACCGCTGGAATTCCCAGATATCAACATTTACATCATCTGATTGATACAATCCAAACATATCCTGTTCTCTTGAGGACACATGGATGAGTCTCAGCAGGCTGGAGGGCTCTGGTCTCCATGACAACTGAATACACAGATTAGGATGAGCTTCAGTTCAGCTGTGTGTGTTCCAGTTGGACGTCTAGCTGTAGTTCCTCAGAAACACCAGCCTATGAGGCAGGAACTTCTCCCGACACAAAGGACACTCGGCCTGGATCACACAACACACACACACACACACACACACATTTCAGTGACATAACCTGCTATGATGTCTCTGTAGACAATATTTATTTCCATCTCATTGCTGTTGTGAATGTTGCACAGTACAACCATTAAACCATTAAAAATTTTCTCAGATGTAATCAGAGATCAGATGATTTTTTTTTTATAGATCTCTGGAGAAAATTAAGAGGCCGCTGCATTGAAAACCTCACAGTTATTCCACCAAATACTGATTTGGGAACTCTTTCTAAATGAATCCAAACTTGTTTTATTTGGATTATTTGAGGTCTAAAGGCTCTGCATCTTTTTCTGGTCATTTTCTGGTCAAAACAGTAAAAGTCTGATTTATGTAATGAAAAGAGTTCACAGAAGAGGAAGTGATGTTGGTTTGTTTTTGTTATCAGACGGCTGGATGGAGGTGGGTTAGCTGTGACGTCCAGCAGGTCTGGAGCTGACCAGAGAGTCTGACCTTGGTGTTGCACCACTCGGCGATGCACTCCCAGCAGAACAGGTGTCCACAGGGGGTGCAGGTGGAGTTCCTGCGGGCCTCCAGGCAGAGGATGCAGCGCGCAGGTCGGGGTGTGGAGGCGGAACTTGCTGGGTGCCGAGGACTAATCACACACAGGAAGCTATGAAGCTTATGAAAGACTTTTATGACAATGTTTTCATTTAATTAACACATTTCTATCATAAAAAACCCCTCTAAAATGGCTGAGAATCGTTTCGCCCAGGAAAGTGAGCGTGTGGCGTTGTGGCGCTCTACCTGAGGCTCCTGTAGAGCTGCCACTCCTGCCTGGCTCTCTGCCTCTGCCTCAGGTTGTTGAGCTGCAGACTCAGAGTGACGAGCAGCTGGAGGAAAGATACGCAACCCAGCAGCCGGTAGCTTCTCCTGATGGACGAGTCATCAGCGTTTGGCGCCGTCACACACAGCTGCACACACACACACGCACACACACCACTGACAACTCAACATTTACTTCCCTATTGCTGTTTTGTTTTCGTCTGACCGAAAACATTGAAAGTTACATCCTAAAACATAACAAAGAGCACCAGAAGACTGAACTCACATGCAGGAAATAGTTTCTTTCAGGAGGAAATATATTGAAATGGAATCATATGGATTCAACCTCAAGTTGAATATTTAAGTACATAAAACTAACAACTGAATGTTAATTTGAAAAAATACAAATAAAAATGGGTATGTCACATATAATTTCAATGAAATAAAGATTTTATACTGTGCATTTGAATTTTTATCATTTTATTCACCCAGTAATAAAAATTAATAGTTCATCTAACTAACCAATTAACTAAGGCTTTAAATCAGCCTCTGTCTTCTTTTGCTTTGGTCTGACTGCTGGCCCCGCCCACCTGGTCATGTCTGCAGGTTTGCAGTGAACAGTAAACAACTCACTGTTACCAACTCAGTGACTTTATTGCTATATTTAGCAACATTTCAGATAAAATAAGTGCCTTTGACTAAAATCGGAATCGGCAGGCCGGGCTTTTTAAAAGATCGGAAAATCGCCGATTTTCCAGAATAACTGCAGCCACTGAACTCCTAATGTATAGATAACTATAATAGGAAAAAACCCCAAAACATTGAGGTTAAATGATTTACTGAATCCTAGTGTTAATGTAGAGATGGAAATCAACAGGACTGATGCTCCCTGGTTCTGACTCAGACTTTGTTTGATGGAAAGTATTTGGTGGGCAGTCGGTGTCTGGTCTGACTTACGTATCTGATTCCAGCTGCTCTCTTGGACATGTGGTAGAAGGAGCTGCTGATGTAGAACAGAGCGACATGGAGTCGGTGCAGCAGGGCCACGCTCTGCTGCACCACAAACACGGCCGGCTGGCAGGCCTTCCTCTGCCGCTCCGTCAGCAGCCCCACCGCCCTCTGCGCCGCCCTCCTGAGCCAGCGCTCCAGGCTCCAGGCCGCCTGCGTCGCCTGGCGCCGCCGCACCTCCGGCCCGCCTTCCAGCTCGTTCTCCAGACACACTAGGACCTTCTCCAGGAGGTACGGCACAAAGGCGTGACAGAGGATGAAGAGGCAGCGCCTGGCCCGGGACGGGATCCGCTGACGGGAGGGATCCACCTGGACGATCCCCACATACTCCTCACCCAGAGTCTGAAAACCTGAGCACAGTCCGGATCCGTCCATTAACGGGCTTCGTTCATTCGATGAGGCTATAGCTCAACTTTTAAATTCAGTAACGACCTGAGAGCGTGGTTAAACCGTAGTAAGCCAAGTCTGACAGCAGCTCCACCTCCCTCCTCCAGTCCAGCCAGTGTTTGGATCCTGCAGGAAAAGAGGGGGAAAAAAAACAACAACTCTTCATCTGAAAATTACCAGCAACGATAAAATGTCGTCGTAACAACCAGCTAAAAACACAGTGAGGAAATGCTGCAGTGGCCCCTTTAACTTTTCCACATTTTGACACAATATAAATATACACATAAATATATTT
Source organism: Poeciliopsis turneri (assembly GCA_922788865.1). NCBI lineage: Eukaryota > Metazoa > Chordata > Actinopteri > Cyprinodontiformes > Poeciliidae > Poeciliopsis > Poeciliopsis turneri. The sequence continues at coordinate 1,600,763 of CAKLNU010001114.1, forward strand.
AATTGAAATTTCATGTGAAAGACCAACACATACAATTGTGAAGTAGAAAGAAAATTAGACACGATTCAGAAATACGTTTTGTGTTAACATATGTTAAGAATAAGAAAGCGCAAACAGCGTCGTAAGTCGGATTTCACAGAGTGCTGCTCAAGACGAGGCCGTCCACCAAAACGTCCAGGCTGAACAAGGAGAGAGCTGGTCAGAGATGCAGCCAAGAGGCCCGCGGTGACTCTGGACCAACCGCAGAGATCCAGAGCTCAGGTGGGGCAATCTGTCCACGGGTATTTCCGTCTCAAAGGTCAAAAACGTAAACTGTGGCCCCAAATCCAGGAGGAGCAGAAAATGAGGACAAAGTTCAAACCATCCCTTCCATGAATCACAATGAAAAAAAGTGTCATATCCCGACTCCGATGTCTCTCTGCTCAACTTTCTAACCAGACAGAGAGTGAAAGCAAAGAGAGCAGCAAAAACAAAGTAGATGGATTAGCAGTGCTTCATGAGAACCAAAGACATTTGTACTGTGGAATATCATCTCTGCTGCCTGATACTGAGCGGTTGCCATGTCAGACTGCCATACAGCAACTGTTTTCAGTCAGAGGCCTCTTCAGATTCGCTGGAAGACTGACTGCTACTGGAAATTCTTCCTCTCCATCATCCACAACTGCTCTTTGAATGTGCTTGGATGACATGAAATATGACAATATGTCATTTTCCTTTGGGGTGAATAAAGCAGCTCTGAATTAAACTGAAATGGAAACAACTCAGCATGAAACACCAGATATCAGCCAACCTGTTCAAACATCATTGACCACAATCCCCTCCGTTTACAGCCATCCTGTAATCAAGTCATGTTCCCTTATGAATGTCCTTCACTATGTTCCCCAACAGAGACAATAAAGATGAAGTTCACTAAAAAGTTTGTTGCTCCTTCTCGGAAAACATGACAGCGGGCTGACAGACAGACAAACCCGATGAGTTTTCCGAGTAAAGCAGACAGAATTTCAGAATCAGGTGGATTTCTGGCTCTGGATCCAAACCGAGGAGAATCTGCCAGAGATCAGTTACCTGCGACGCTCTGACAGGCTTCATTAGCGCTGTTCCTCAGGAGGCTCCGGTAGAATTCATCCTTCTGACTGGACCGGATCAGCTGGGCCTGGTTCGCAGGAGCCAGAGGCATCTTCCCCGAACCTCAGGCGAGACGGTTCGCTGCAGCACAGTCACGAACTTCGGGCATAGCGCCCGTGTAGCGGGGAGAACGTGTTGGAGAGTCTCCGGTTTGTATCCAGGCAGCGCAGAGCGGTTGATGTCACTTCCTGACTTCTTCTTCGTTGTTTTTTTTTTTTTTACTGGCGGTTGGTAAGCAGCTTTAGGAAACACTACCGCCATCAGCTGGTAAGAAGTGTGGACCAAATAACGAGTAGTCAAATAAAAATAAATAAATAATAATAATAATAATAATAATAATAATAATAATAATAATAATAATAATAATAATAATAATAATAATGCTATCATACACACTACACGGTCTTGAAAAATAAAATTTGGAGAGGCAACTTTTACTTCCTGTGTCATTTTACAATAAATCAATTTAATTTAATTTAATTTAATTTAATTTCCATAACGCTACGGGGGTGTTAAATGACAAAAGAAGGATCAAGTACAGAACGAGCTGTAAGCCTCTGGACATTTAAGGAATAAACAAAGACAACTGTCCTGCTAAGGTTTATAAACAAAAATAATCCAAAACAAAAATAAGAATAAAACCAATTACCAATAAAAACGATGTAATGATGCCACAGGTTTATTGAGTGGAATTTGGAAATTAGGTCTAATTAGATGAAAGTTGATTAAGATTAGTTTGCAAAATGTGTTGTGAATTACTCACACAGTAGCACCAAAATATCTAAGAATACAACACGAAATAACTCGTGTATATATAGTAATCTCATAGTTCAGTGTGAATATGTGGTTCAGTCCTTCATGGCTGAGTCCAAACAGTGATTAGCAATAACCATCTGATCTGACAAGCCATTAAATAAGTGTACCTAATGAAGTGAGTACAAATGGTTTAACTCCAGAAGTTTGGGTGTAATTTCCGAGGGGAGATGGTCTGCCATATTGGCTTTAACTTCAGGGTTTTATGGAGAATTCACATTTTTTCAAAGTTCACTTTTCCTAGCATGAAGGAAACATGCTGCTTCAGCCTAGTGCATCACATCTCCCTGGACTGAACACAGAGACGTTCCTCTGCAGGAAATGGTCAAGCTTTTTATCTTTGCCTGAACGTTTTGTTTTGTGTCTCTGCTCCATAAACGAATAATTAAGATCCAAATACTTGTGTTTGTTAAACCAAGTCAGGTAGATGAAGCAGGGGGTTAAATTTAATATCAGTTTGAGATAAAGTAAAAACATTAATTAGCAATAAGAAAATGCTCTACAGATACACAACCCGGCTTTCTGAACCTGTTGCCAGGAAGTTCTTGCTGACCTCTCTGTTAAATTACTCATACATTCATTCTGAGCTGATACAGAGCAGCTGAGATCTGCTTGGAAAGTTGCAGAACCAGTTCTTTTGTCTTGTCAGAGCTGCCAGGGTGGTGTATTATAACATCCATCCTATTATAGACCCACTCCTATCTTGTTGCAGACACTTTTCGGAGCACTTGAATCAACTCTTGGATCACGGCCCGTCCATCCCACTCAGCAGGAAGCTGAACTTTGTTCGAAGCGATGGGGGAGGAGTCAACGGATTGCCTTTCCCTCCTTCCTTTAACTTGGCAGCTAATTGTGAGTTGCTGCAGAGGAAAGGTGGAAGGTGTGGGAAGTGCTTCAGTGTTTGGAATAAACCGTCCATGGAACAGTCTTTGATTTCATAGGTAAGGATCTCCATGTTCATCTCCGTGTTTACTCCAGTGAACATCATCATGACATGACATGTACGTTTCTGCCTTAAAGCCTGAGGGTTCAGAATGCTTTACTGATCACAGCAGCGGTATACCTGCAGTGTATACCTGAGGTCCTGCTGCAGTCGTGTTGAGGAAAGGTAAACCAGTCACTTCAGATTCTAGGATGTTTCTGATTCAGTATAAATGTGTTTCATTCATCATTGATAGCTAGACAAGCAGGAATAACAATCATCAGAAGTTACAAATGTCAATGGTGTAAATCATTTTCTAAATAAGAAACATCCATTTATCAAGAAACGTGCCAGGAAGTTTCCTCAATGCATTTCTTTGCTGAATGAGTAACTTAATTTTATGTATTTATTTTTTATTTGAGCAACACTTTAAAATCAGATACAAATCAAATGGGAAACAGTGATTGCGTTGCCACACAGTGCTGTCAGGAGAATCCACGTGTTAGTCAACTCTGGGAAAGTTTAAAGTTGGGAAAGTTTTAAAGGCAAACATACATGGGTCTGACCAAATGCTTTTTAAAGTTGTTTGAGCTCTGAACATCTAAAATGTTCTGACTTTCTGGAGTAAGATTGATTGAAAAAAAAACACCAGAAGATCACATTTCACAAATTCACTGATTTGTGGAACAGGTTTGGATGCTTCATCACATTACACTGATGGTTCTCAAATAGTTAATAGAATTGTCCATGAGGGACCAATGGATTCTCTGCAGATGTTTAGCATATACTGCAATTGTGATCAAGTTTTGGTACACATCTCCTCCATAAGACAAAAACAACAGCTGCTATAGGAGAAGATGTCAAGTTTAAGCTGGAACTCATTATAGTCTTTCCTGGTTTATGACTGAAGAGGAGATGTAAAGTTAGTTGGCTTCTGTCAGTTCTATGATAATAACATAATCATAATAGGAATATTTCATTTTTGCCAATAGATCATTTGAATTGTTGCTCAATGAAACTTTAGCAACTCACACAGATCATGGTCTGTTGTGTCAGATGGCTGTACACACTGCTTTGGTTCTGCAGGATGTTTCTTCCTGTTAAAGGGGAGTATGTGCAGGGATTGGTGCAAAGTCAGAGACATAATACAATCGACTATCTACAGTGACTACATGCTGATCTAGAGACCGTTCCAAGTCAACGACTCGATGCAAATCTGCTCTTGGAGGATATGCCACACTGTAATTAGACAATAAGTGTTTTGTTTTCCAAAGATGGTGTCTTCATTTTAGAATTGAATCCATTTTAGTTGAAATATATATCGCACATTTACGACAGACATTTTCTTCACTCCTGTTAACAGAGGAGTAAAAGTATAAAATTCCAGTTTATTCCATTCAAATCCATGGAGCCGATGCGTTTCGCTCCAACTCCATGCTGCCTGTGTGCAATTACAGTCAGCTCATGATGTAGTAACAGAAAACCTAACCACCTTGGTGTAGTGCTGTTTCAGTGAGTGTTCAGATCATAAGCCACCCAGTGGCAACCAACCTTTTAGTTGCCATTGGGTGACTGTGATGTTGGGGATGTGTCTGGCTGACTAAGGACTAAGCTACCTCTAGTTCTATCTCTTTCTCTCTCTTTCTCTCTCTTTCTCTCTCTCCCTCTCTCTCTCTCTCTCTCACAGTCACACAAACACACACACACTCGCATACACACAAGAATAGTTCCTTTATTAGCTCCTTCATTTTGGACTCAATTGAAGAGAGGTGCTGAGCCCGAAAACACAAAGAGGTTGACATTGGTAATCTCAGGAAAATCGCCGTTGTTTTCACAAGAGGAAATGCACATGCTTAAGGAAATAATCTCTAAAATAAAACAAAAAACAAAAAAGGATCATAAAGACAATTTCAACAATGACTATAAACAACATATCAATGGAGAGAAATATTAGAAAAAAGCAGAGCGAGAAAAAAAAAAAATTCTCCAGCAGCTGAAGCCCAACATCAGCCCTAATGCTGCAGGGCTAAGCCAGTCTAACCATAAACTTTATCAAAAAGGAATGTTTTCAGACAGGATGTTTGCCTTATGAAATAAAACTGGGAGTTGGTTATGGAGGAGTGTGATAAATAAAGATTTGCCTCCTATTCTACTTTTACCTGCAGTAATCCTGCAGCCTGAAAGGAAAGCGGTCCAATCAGACCTCTAACATAAGAAAGAGATTGATTATCACAGTATGTAAGAAGAATACTTTCAAATTGGCTTCTGCTTTTACAGTCAATGAAGAAAAAATAAATTTATCAGATTTATCAGAAAAACACTTCTTTAGTTATACATTTTTCTTTGTTTTTAATTGTTGCTAATTTCATGTCAAATGATGTTCCTGCTTGCTTTTGATTTATTTTATTTTTTCACATCCGCTGCTAACACCTCTGTTTGAAGAGATTGTATCAACAACACTATACTAACATGGTACAGAAACTGTTTAAGATTGTGCAAAGGTGAACTTGGCAAAAGGGAAATCCTGAGCAAGCCTGTCTGGCACATGAACAAACAACAACAAATACACCTACAAAATTCGCCAGAAGGAAGAAGCGCAACACCTGGCAGAGGGAAGTTTCCCTGATGACCTCAGGAACATCTGCTTCACGTGAAGCATCACCGGCTCGTCACGTCTGGGACTCAAGGTGTTGTTTTGTTCTGAACTTTGTTCAGAGCCCGTTACATTTAGTCAGGAGTCTTGTTTCAGAGCTTTTCATGAAACAAAAAAACGTCTCTGTAAATGATCTGCTTTAGGTAGCAGATTAGACGCAGCAAACACAAAAACAGGCTCCTGGTGTCCCAGCGTTTCATTCTTGGCTGTTTTCTCAGGTAGTTTCTGTTTGTGTTTACCAGATTATCTTGAGCATTGCAGGTCCACGTAAGCTCAGATCAGGTGTCATAATCATGAGGGTGATATGAAGTTGTCTGGAAATATAAATAATTTTGACAAAGTGATGACTCTGCGGAAACAGTAGTATTTGCTCTGTTCTCTCTGATCTGATGGCCCCTGAAAACTCACAGTCTGCTTCATGTGTGCTTGGACAACAGATTATTTGCACTTCAGGAAGTGTTTGTCAAGGAATTCCACAACTCCCATCGTCAACTTTCATAAGTGCAGCACAATCTCTAACTTTGAAGAAGCCATGTCTGGAAGGTTTTATCCTCCCATCCTGTCTCTTTGTCTGGCCACTGCAGACACATGAATCATGGAGTCTCACTCAAGTGCATCTTTTACATCCTGAGTAGTTATGTTGTGTTAGACCACCGACTTCTTCTCTTGCAGCACCCGGAGGCAAGCAAGTCATACATCATAACATGCAGACAGTGTCTGTATTCATTGAAAATCTTATGTAGCCCCTGGCTTAATGTAAGCAGCCTATTTCAGTGAACTGGAGGCAAGAGCAGACCTGTTCAACATCCTCCATGCAGACTGTGAGGTTACCTCATCCGAGTTGTATAATCTGACTTTTATTAGGCCATAAGCTAAAACAAACAAGCATTGTGTGCTGATAGGACTTTCATATGCTGCTGCAAAGATGGGGTTTTACTTGTGTGATTCCTCCAAATGTGATGTTTCAGGAGGCTGCTTACGGTCAGGCAGTCAGCAGGTACTTTGAAGCAAAAATCTAAATTATTTCTTAGGTTTCATAAAACTAAGCTCAGAGATAATAAAACTCAGAACTCTGCGGTGTATTGTGTCAATCTCAGAGGTTGTTCATCAACCTGTTGAACCAAGAGATGGTTCAACAGTGAAGAGAACTGAGGCAAACCAAGCTGAGCTTTAGATTGCCTTATTATATTTTCACATAAAGTTGATGTGACATTGTTCTGAATTTTTTTGGTTTCATGCTCATCTTATTAGATTGTTTTTCTAGAAATGTTGACTTTGTGAAGGTGAATCAGTTGCTGCTCTGAATGTCCTACCAACGATCACAGGCTGCCAATTTTGAGGTCATAAGACTTTCCTTTGCTTAGAACAGATGGAAATCTGACTGATTGAGTTTGGCGACTGTATATTTCGTCCCAATAATTTGTTGCCATTAGTAGTGAAATATTATAGATAAATATAACACAAATTCAAAAATGAGAGAAACCGAAGGAGACAAGTCATGGACCAAACAAAATGAACAATTTAAGCTGTAAGTTCTTCCTCCTCTTTTGCTTTTAGCAGTTTAACTCATTCATCTGTTGCAGAATCTTCTCCTCCAGTTTGCTTTAATCACAACATATTGTTCTAAGTCGGCTGTTTCAGCTTTTGTTTAGTCCAAAACACAAAAATGTTTTCAGAAGGCTTTTCGTGTATCTGTCAGCAGCACTAATTTTGTCAGTCCATTGGGAAACTGCAGTGCCGCCACCCGGCGGTTGTCACAACAGTCAGTCTGACTGAGCTTAAACCAAGTGCAAGCAGAGCAGCAATTAACATGTCTGAGGCGTGAAAAGCAATAGCAGCAAGGATGAAAGTTTCTGCAGGTTCATACACGACAACTGCTTTCACATGCAGATACGGCACAGGATTTTTTTCTTCTTCTCTACATATTAGAGGGAATTATGATTAAACTTCTTTCCAAACCACACATACCTTCACTTTTTCAATAAGTTTTAGACTCATTTCATGACCTTTTCTGTGTTTCGGATTAGTGTTTTTTTTCTATATATATATATATCAAATCATTTCCTACTTTTTATTTCGTCCATCCAGTTGGTTTGACATTTTCAGATGCACTTCGCTCACTGAAGTCTGTTCTGACCCCAGGCGAATAAAACCACATCTGACTTCTGACACAACGTCCTTTGGCTGTCAAATGTTTGATGCTGTAAACAGCAACAGGAAAATGAGTTTTTGGGGATTTTGGATTGTCCTCTGTCATACGTTTGTGTTTCATTCTGCTTTAAAGGTAAATTGTTCTTTGTTAAAAAGAATGAACAAGTGTTAAAATAACACAGTAAGAGGCTCTGACATCAACACTAAAGATGGGTCAAAACACACTTTAAAGGAAACATTGAGTACAGTTATTAATTTTTTTTTTATTATTCATTTTTTACATCAGTAATTTAACACACAGATTGTTTTTAATTTTGACATGACCAGGAAAAATGTTGCCAGATGTCAAAACCCCAAAACAATTAAAACTAAAACTAAATCCTCAAACAGTGCCAGTGTTGGTTCTTCTTATTGATCATTTTACAAGGAAGTACAGGCTGGAAAATCTCACATTAGCTCAACATGGCAGAGTTTGTTTACAAGGTTTGCAAAGTGAGATGGTGTGAACAGTAGCACAGAATCATTGTAGGTTTGCAAAGCAGGTTTCAGGTTTCATACTGACTCCTGCATGTGTATCTAAGGAGTTTTCAAGCCAACTTTCTGTCTGGGTTCTGCTTAAAACTCTCATGTTGGCTCCACATGGGCAGCATATTGTCAGGAAGTGACATATATTGTGTACAGTCAACACTATATGAGTAGATAAGACAGGGAGGTAATAAACAGGAGATGCTCAGTGAGAAGACCGGGTCGCTGCCAACTGGGCCAGGAGGAGGTTCTATCTGACATTTGACTCGACGTGGATACGGCTACGACCCGACAACCTACTGGAGAGTTATTAACTGTGTGAAGAAGCTGACTAAGCAAATGACAAGACAAACAAAAGGCCCATTGAGCAACTAGTGGTGATCAAAAGAAAATATGCAGAATTAAAAAAAATGTAATTAAAAGGTGTATTGTTTTTATTGGTCCAGCATTTATTTCATTTATCGTTTGGTTAAAAACTATTCATTTAATTAATGACTAATACTACTTTTCTTTTCTTTTTTTATTTAATAGATTTATGTCATAATAATGCCTCTTAAAGAGCAACGCAATGCATGATGGGAACAGAAAGTTCATGTTTGGGCCTCTACCAAAGCTTCTCTTGACACAGGCAGGGTGGAGGCGATGCTAGTAGTTCTGTGAGTTTGATCCACCATGTGAAGGATTGTTTTAGTTTCTCCATAATCCTGCTCCGAATATTCAGTCATATTTGATGGATTATAATTATGTGCTCTGATGTGGCTTGGTTTGTTGGATTAACAGAATGTGAAACATAACCTATAAAATGGTACTCTGTTTTTCAAATTTTCTTTGTCTTAGTCTGATCACAGTCAGACTGTATCGGCTGTTTGCAGAAAATGATCATACTTAACTAAAATGACATTTTAAAAACCATCAGTCTTTGTGTAGTTAGTCTGTAAAAAGTGTCTCACTTGGTGAATTAAGTTACAGAAATAATTCAACTTTTTAATTATATTGCAGTTTATTGATTATGACCATACAGATTCCCAGTTTTCACCCACTCCTCTCTGGATTCTCCTGTCTTATCTTGTTCTCAGTCAGTAAAGCTTCATGGTTTTGCTTTTGTTTCCCTTTTTGACAGTTTTAACAATCTTCACATGTTTCTGCCTGCAATTGAGTCCTTATATCAAGGACTGATAATATTCTTGACTTTTGTCAGTTTTATTGTAATTGTGCTTTTTTTTTTCTTTTTTCTGCAGACTTTAATATTTTAATATTTTCCTTCCTGTTGCACCAGTACAGTTACCTACACGTCTGAAGACTCAATCAAATTAGAAGTGTTCTGTGTGTTTTCTGAACCAAACGGAGCCGGTCACCAGAGCTCAGGCAGCTCAGAGCTCCGGTGTGACCTGATGTGAAAAGATGCTTCTTTGTCTCTTTGTGGAGGAGTTTCTTTCTTTTTTTTTTTCCCAGCTGGGAGTTGGTTTGTAGCAGCTTTCGGCTCAGTCAGTGGGGATTTAACAACAGCGAAACCAAAAACCGTACCTGGTATAAAGGGCAGAGAGGGAAAAAGCCACCTGTTACTGCTGAGCTATGTGGATTTGAGTTGCAGAATAAAACTGGCTGAAGGCTTCATTTAACCGGGACGGCACCACCTTCTGTTTGCTGCTGAGATAGAAAAACTCAGTCCGCTGTAGCTTAGTGAGCTCCAACATGCAGAAGGTTTTAGAGCGAGTCGATCCATTCAAAGCCGAGATGGTTTGAAACAGAGGATGATGAACACTGAGTTGCTGGGAAGGAGCAAAGAAGCAAAAGGACAAAAGAGGTTTGTTAATAATGAAAGGAAGGTGTACAGCTTGTCGATGTGACAGAGGTGGAAGCTGAAGCCTGGTGAGATGGAAGTAACGGGATTTAACTGGAGGAACCATCGAGGAATGAGAGCAGCAGAAGCGTTAAAGACTGTGGGCGATAAATTTCTTTGTTTCTCTTGGCAGACATTTCTCTGAAAGACACATACTGCATGGAGGACGCTTACTGTCCTAAAGCTCCCCAGAACCAACATGAAAAATACCCAGAGTTTTTAACCCCGTGTTGCGTGTGTTTAAGACACTTTAATTGTGCTTTTCAAACAATCGACTCAGCTGAAGAATTTGGGAACGAAGCCGTTGGTGCATTTAATACCCAGTCCGTACCGCTGACGGAGAAAACGTAAAGCCCTGCAAACAAATGAATGAAACAATTGCTAATCATCCAAACACTGTTAGCAGCTTTCTCACTGCATCCCCGTGTGTGTCTCCTGTGTGAGTGTGTGTCTGCACTTGCCTGTTGCTCATTCCTCTGCAGCTTAGGAAAACAGTGAGTGTGCAAGCAGGTAGTCACAACAATCAGAGCTACAAGCTGAAACCCTCTAAAGCTGGCTGACTCTCCCTCAGACGGCACCCCCAACACATTATTCTAAAGCTCTTATACTTTCAGAATCCATCAGTATCCTGTGTGATTGATTGGACTGATGGGACTGCCATCATCAGGCTGTATGGAACTGCTATTTCTGTATTTCCTCCTCAAATCAATTGAAGGTGAAGCCGTCTTTCCCCTGGTAGGTGTAGTCAGAGCTGAGGTTGTGAAACAGAGGAGCCCGACCATGCTTCAGCTTGCCTGGAAGTTGTTACACGGTGCAACAAAAGGGTGTTGACCCAAGAGTTTCAGAAGCTTTTGTTCCAGGTGACAGCCATTACTCTTCGTAACAGCCTTGCTAAACATGTGGCGGTGGTGTAAGAACCATTACAGCAGCCTGGAAATCTCTCTGGAAATGACGCATCCTGCTGGTAGTTAAATAACGCAACCCTCTTCCCCTAATGATGCTCTAGAGATTATAAGAAGAGATAGGGAAAAACCGAAGACGCAAAGTTAACCAATATGCTTCTGGTCATCCATCAATCAAAGATTAATCAATTATCTTTGCAGCCCATGCAAGCAATGCTTTTTGGTTAATAATTCCTTTACACTGAATGTCCTGAGAGCTCTTAGGTGCCAGGAATTCCCAAGTAGCCTTGTTCAATCTCCATAAAAACCCTGCTGAAGACTTGAAAAAACCCTTTACCAAGTTGCTGATTTCAAAGGAATGATACCTTTGACAAAAAATATGTAAGCATGTTTCATTTGTTTTCCTTTCTTTCTTATTTAAATATATATTTCTTACTCAAAACACGTGGTGAAAATGTAAAAAAAAGAAAAAAAGAAAGGGATGTAATCTTACACCCAAAGTAGGACAGATGCTGTCTGTTTGGATCAGAGCAGGTTTGCATCCAAAATATCATCCAGTTATCAATGTGGCCCACATTACACTGCATAATGCATCTTAATTCAAACAAGCTTGGGTTCATCAAACAGACATCAATCAATAAATAATAATTCTCTCTAACATTTTGCTCCTATCTGGGACACATCACATCACAGTGTGTGTTTGTTGACTCAAACAGCTGTGTGTTACAGAGACTGACATCTGCACCAAAAAACTGTCTTAAAACAAGCTGAAGTGTTGCACACGGATGACACACATACACACACAACCAGTCCTATGTCCAGGCGGGGTGTGTGTGTGTTGGATTCTGGCAGGAAACATGCCCACACCTGAATGCTGACGGACAACCTCCGTAAGACAAATCCCAACATGTTCTCCAGACAACCTTCCACTTCTAGCTGACACCCACGCCACACATCATTTAAGCACTATAGTCCACCCGTTTCTTTAGTCTGCAGCAGGCTGGCAGGTCTCATGGAGTGGTTTTACTGGAAACCTTCCCTCTGGGAGTCAGCTGCGTTCTTGTGTGTTCAGCTTTGTGTCGGTAGATTCTCCGGAAGGATGACTGCAGGAAGGTAGGTAAAGAGAGGAAGCTGATGTTGGAGAGGTGAGGATATGTGTTCAATCCAGGTTCTTCTGTCTTCGAATACATTTGGACCATTTCCAGTTTTGTGTATGGATTCTCTTCAATCTGGTCAGATTTTCACTTTGATTAATGTAGGCTCTTACAGAGTTTTAACATCCGCTAAGACATAAAGTGTAAAAGAGGTGTTGTTTTGAATTTTTTCTGCATGTAACACAAGCAAACTGTAACAAAGGACATATTTTGGACTTGATTATGTTGAAAAGTCTGAGAAAATCACTGATGTGGTTGATCACTGGGTCCTGATTAAGACAAACATCTCCCACGTAGCACCAATAAAACTTAATAAGAGATGATTTGAAGACATTGCATTAACAACAACACGACTTTTCTAATCGAGGTCTTACATCATTACCCACTCTGCCTTTAGCTTCTGTTGATGACCTTTTAAATAGTTTTAAAAGGTGGCTCTGTGACCATAATGGATGGCAGTTCTAAGATTATGAGATTCAATCTAATGTAACTTAAGGGCAGATGTCATGATGTGCTTACCATCTTTCAGCATTTTGCACAGAGCCAATAACGCAACACAGCAGCCAGAAATTTCGGCAGCACCAGAACCCCATATATCACGGTCCGTGGAGGCTCAGGAAGCATCTGTGTCACTGCCGCAAGGCTTTCAATTAAAAAGAAATCAGCATGGAAAAATCCCACAATGTTTGTTATTGCAGAGCTATGGCATGTGATGGCCTTTGCATAGCTCTCCATGTCCATGAATGTTAGCTGTTTGGATCTCACACACAAGCGTACGCCTGTATTCATACAGTTTCTACCTCAGCTGAAGTACAGCTTTCCACTCAGAGTTCATTTCCTCTACAGCCTCATGAGGTTGAAGAGACCCTGTTTTTTCCCACTGTCTCTTAAAAAAAAACCCCCAAAAACCAAACTTTAGGATAGAGTTTTGTATCCTTGTTGTACGTGAGAAATAAACTGAGATGACAGCAGTTCACTCCTCACGTGTTTCTTGAAAGCATGTTTTTGTTTTACCTGTTACAAAGATGGAACTGGACACCCATGTGACCACAACATCTCATGTGGCGTCATGAAGGGTTTGTTTCTATAAATTTGAGAAGTCCAGTCACCTTCTACTTAAACAGTTTGGATCGTTCTGCATAGCCAAGAATCTATATCAGCATACCAGTATTTTCAAATCCCCTTGAGCTCAAAAACACAACAAACAAATGAAAGGCCTGAAATCAGGTGAAGATTAGACGACCTTGAAAGAAAGAGAGAAATGTATTTTCAATTAGTTGTTGGACAGTTTTCAGTGTGAAATAGCAGAAAAGTATTTCTGAGACACATTTACAGACTCGATACTTTAGTTTTGGAGAAGTCAATATTTGGGGAAAAATTGGAACCTCTGTCAACATTGTTGAGAAATCTGGTCTGTATTCGGAGGGATCGAGGGCTGTTTGAGAAACAGACATCACAACACACTGGAGAAATGTCTCCAGTTCCTTGACATTTATTTTTGCAAAGTGAGTTGGAGTTAGGGAAACAAATGTGTGATACTCAATTCAAAATGTTGTTTATACTAAGAAAAATCTATCAGAAGTGTGTCTCATTTTGAACTCTGTTTTCTTCCTTCTACAGGAGAAGGGAACTGCTTGAGCTGCTTGCTTTGGACCCAGATTACCAACGGTGGCCTTGAATGACGGCATCTGACAGACGATCAGCAGTCATCCGAAAGGACTCTCAAGGAATTGCTTTTGTTGCAAATTAACATTTCAATGGAAAAGTTCAAAAACTGGATCAAGACTTTCTGGATGATGTTTGGGATGTTTTGCTCAAAGAACCTTTACATATAATTCTTTTATTCCATATTTTCTATTTCAAATCACCTGCCTTGGAACTTATTTGGTAAATCTAAGCTTCTCCAGGCTCCTCATCCTGCTTAAAACTTCAGAAACCCCTGTGTGCGTTATTTCCCCCCCCTTGATTCCAGATTTAAGAGAACATTTTTGAAAGCGCCACCCGGTGTTTGCTGGGTTCCGGATTGAGTGACTTTTGACATTTTGACTGGATCACACTGTCCACATGTGCTGACAGGTCATTAGGGGTGTGAAGTCGGCAGCCACACTTCCAATCTGATAACAGCGTTTGACCCCTGGTGTCACAGAGCTGCCAGTCATACTGTACGTCAGCCATTATGGAAGCTGTGGCAGCTAGAATGGCCATGGTGACCGACTCGCCCAACCCGTCGCTGAAATCTCGGACCACCGCGACAACAGATGAAGACTCTTTTGTGAGCACCGTCAGCCTTCCCTGCAGCCACTTCCTGTCTGCAAACTTCACTGCTGTGGGTGAGTGTTTGCCCATCTGACCTGCCGGTGCTTTGAGTGTGATGATAAGTGCTTGCTTCTCTAATTGAGTAAGACAATGTGCTAAAGCTCTTTCTGTGTGTGTGTGCGTGTGTGTGTGCGTGTGTGGACCTGTGAAGTTGGGTTCAAGCTCTTGCTTAAGCTGATGCCGTTAAGTTGGTTGGAATGCAACACAACAGCTAGCGAGCCTTTTGTTGCGTTTAAAAGCTTGATTTGAAGCTTTTAAACTTCAAAACTACATTATGGAGCAGATGTTGAAGATACTAGATGTTTTGTAGCTGTCTGGATGGCAGCCATCTTGATGAAATCAAGCTAAAGTTACTGGAATTTTAAGTGTTGAAGAAAGCTGAAGCTGCTGATGTGAATACTTCTGTCTCCTGGAGCTTTCCACTGGTCTAGCGATACATTTAAACGAGTTAACTTTATCTTTTGTCTTGTGCCAATAGCTTCTGAAGTGATGGTTCCCTCCGTAAGAATTTTTTTTTTTTTGTGAGAGGAAGTAAAGACAAGTGCGTCTGCAATGTGGGAGGAGAACCAACCCAAAACAGTCTCAGCTGCGTAAAACAACAAATCTGGACACAGTCAGGCAGCATGAGGTCATTCCTGACCCAAAGATGGCTGACAGCCAATGAAAAAGGACAATGCGACAGAACATCATCTAAGAGTTTCATATTATAAACATAAGCGCAAAACAGTGGTTATCATAATGCCGCCAAATGTTTTTGTCTTTTTTTTTTTTTAGAATACTTTATTTTGGATAGTTTTCATAACAACATCAACGGATTAAATAAAAACTTGTATGAATCAGAGATCACCAAATGTTTTTTTGATACCAAACGTTTACTTGCACAATCCAACACTGTGTTTCTGTTGCTTATAACATTTTGCAAGATGATTATTTTCTCTAAGCTTTTCTTAAAGAAGCTGGATTAATTTTCCACAGCTGCAGTTGAACCGTCTACCTCCTGTTAATGAATGCGTTATCACAGGAATGAAGCCATCAGCTGCGCCGCTTCTATTCTCCCTCTTTGAATGCGTCTGAGGTCAAGAGGTCAAGGAACTGTCAGGGCTGCTGATGCTCTCTGCTGGAAAGACTCTGAAATCAATTAATGCAGAGAAGGTCAGAATCAGAGCTGAAAAGCTTAGAGGGGCGTCTGGTGGATGTGGGGCCTCGCGATTTACAAACATGAACTTTGCAGAACTTTATTTCAGTTTTGGCTGTAACAAAGACAGTGCTAACAAAGCAACATGGTCAATGTGAGTGTAATTACTTTTCTTCTTCAATACAAACAGGTTTGTACCTGCGTCATCGTTTCGGTCTTTCCGATGGCTTTCCTACCGTAGTCACTTATGTTTAGATAAAATTCCAAATGATTGCAATAATGAAACTAATGTAAGTGTAGAAACAGGCGAGGTCGGGTCAGACAGCAGACCGACTCCAGCCTGACCTGGTGACCCAAGTCATTTCAAATGCTGCTCTTTCAGACAGGCAATAGTTTTCGTGACAACAGTTTTCTTCTCTCAGCTTTTCACTTTTTGACTTTTGAAAGCAACATGTTCTCCGTCTGTATATCATGAACTACTTTTTGCATCCTGATTAAATCACTTCTGATAATCCTTGGCCACAGTTTGAACCCTGTGCTGGTATGAGGGAATGCTTTAATTGTGTCTGAAACAAAACTGTGTCCACAAGAGCCTCTGATTTCAATGTACCTGCGCATAATATTGTAGAGTGTGTGAATGTGAATGAGTGAATTCGGGGTCCTTCGGACCAGGTGAAGCATCCATACAAGTGCAAATCATTTACTATTTACCAAGCGATATCAAAGCGCTTTATGCTCATGGACACTGAAGTCCTGCTATTTTAATAAGAACTGATTAGTAGTTTGACCTTTAGTTTCATCAAGGGTTTCATTAGTTCAGAAGAGCCGCACGCATCAGCAAGACTCAAAGAATATAAAGTAAAACCCTGAACTGCTGCTTAATCAGGCAAAAATATGTGAAGACATTGGAGAGCTGAATGCTGCCTAAATAATAAAATCACTGTGAAGGTCAAGGAGGCAGAAGTAGCATTTGTGGTCCTGGGAAGACTGATTTTCTTGCTGTTGGAGTCGCAGTGCTTTGTTTGTCTGCATGGCTGAAAAGGACACAAATGTCAGTCAGCAACAGTCAGAGAGTCTGATGTGGAGTCCTGCTGCAGGAACATCACAGGGAGAGCAGAGCATGCCCTGAATACACGAACACTCCCACTGTGGCGATGTTCCAAATGATGTTTGTAGGCGGAGGCACACTGGAGAATATTATCAAGGAGGAATCTAATAACTGGAATTAAAGGAACAAAGAAAAAACCCTTCAGGTGATTTTAGATAATTACTCTAAAACTATAGAAATGGAGTATTTGCCATGTGCTCAAGGCAAAACATTGTGATGTTAAAAAATAATCAAACAAAAAAAAAGGCAATATTCTCAGAGTAAAGTCAGAGCTTTATTGTTCTGTGAAATAATGTAGAAAAGGAATCAAGGAAATAAAAGTGAAAAGAGAAAAATATCGAGACACACATTTTGTTTCGTTTGGTGCAGATTGTTATTCATATCTAAACCAAATTAAATGTAACTTTATTTCATGCTTGTTGGTATTTACTTTGTCAAAATGAAACTGCAATTCTTTGGGATGATTATTAATGTAATTGATCACAAATTGTGATAAACTGACTCGTAAGGCAGCGGCTTGTGGAAAAGGGTGAGCAGCAGAAGAACAGGTAAAGAACAGTTCATCCTCCACTGACTGACAATCTATTTAATTTCAACATCCTTTTTTTTTTTCTTTTTTTCCGTCTAAATATGATTTGAAGCCATGTGTGCACATCTGTCAAAATTCTTGGTTCTGGTTCTGGTTGGAGGTGACGGCTGCAAGGTGCGTGAAGAGCGATTGAGGACATTTGCAGTGTTTACCTCCGTCCCAAAACGTCCAACTGCTGCCTCTCCGCCTCTGATGCTGCTTCAGATGTAATTAAAATCCATCTGCCGTGTCTCAGCGCTGTTGGTGGCCTGTCAGTCTGAGGCTGTGTGCTGAGGAGCTGATGTTGACAGAGCACAAACAGAAACGAAGCCACGGAAAGTTGAGCAGCGCCGAAAGCAATTTCTTTCAGACTTAGGCGTATCTAACTCAGCACAATAGAGCTAAATGAAGGCATTTTACATTTTAATTGCTAACTGACTGCCTGTTGTTGTGTTCTATGGGAATGTGGGATCAGAGGGATTGTGTGAGTCAGCGGTTCACCGTTTTATCTTCTGCTTTGTGCTTGAATGTCCCAGAATTGGCCTTCGTTGTGGCCTTTGGTTAATTTCTGTGGCAGGAATAAACAACCAGCACAGTTTCAACCTCAGCCTGGGCTGTCCAAAATGTGGCCCAGGTCCCATCTCTGTTCTTTGACTATGTTTCTGCGGCCCTGACAATCATGTTTTGGAGATAAATAATTCTGTGTTTTTCCTTCTATCTTCTTTAGCTAGTTGCTATGCTAAGGCTAAAGGGAATGACATGTTAGGGCCCTTCTGATTGCAGCATTCTTATGTGAATTTATTAACATTTGTATTAGTAAATGTTATTTTATTAATACCCTGGATAGAGCAGCTTGTCAACTATTAAGTAATTTCCCCTTGGGAATCAATAAAGTATATTCTATTATATTCTCTTCTACATTCAGGACTGGAACTGGTGCCGCCATGCAACGTCCTGATGTCCAGACTCTTCATTGTTCCTTTTACTAATTCAAAATATATATATATATTTTTTTATTGTTATTATTTCTGCAATAAATCTGTAGGATTTCATGTGATTAACTTGATTTAACTGAATATGTTGTAATAAACAACCAGCACAGTTTCAACCTCAGCCTGGGCTGTCCAAAATGTGGCCCAGGTCCCATCTCTGTTCTCTTACCCTGAGAAAGGGTGCAAAGCTGAGTTTCGAATGTGTTACAAAACAAAAACAGCCAGATGGAGGCAGTGCAACTCCCTCAGTTAAGCGCCTACTTTTTTAAGTCAGACACTTCGCCATCCTAAAACCCTCTCAGTGTAATTTGACAAAAGAAGGAAAAACACTGGGCTGTGATTAAATAATTCAGATTTCTCATGGTGAAACGCTGATTTGATGAGATTCATCGCTCTGCCTTCTCTCTGGTTCTGTCTGGATGAAGAGCTGCAGGGTTAATGAGCTGCTCCCCTCAGTGCCTGACCGCAGCAATAAACCGTTTCTGGAAGCCGCTCTATTTATAGTGATGGTTTAAATGCAAACTGAAATTTTCTTGAATTTTGTTGCACTACAAAGATTGGGATTAGGTTGTTGTGATGCGTTCTCATAAGCCTGATTCAAGGGACAGAGCTGTTTTGAGTTGTTTTGATTGATTGATTCTAGTTTCACATCAACTTTACCTGAACACATCATGACAGTATTACTGACATGCAAACAAACTGGCAACAGATTGTGTTTTTGTGACACCCTATTGAGCTTTCTGACATTTTTAGATCCAGTTAATTCTTCCCATAGGGTTAAGAGCCTCTTTATGCCTGAAAGATTGATTGGTTGGAGCTGTGAGACAAATGCCAAGATGAAAATGCATTTGTCTCATAATGGTCAGGACTCGTATGTGAGAAAGGCAGGTAAGGTCCAGAGACTTTCAGAAAGCCTGGATACCGTATATAAAATGACACAAACAGACAAATGTCTTGGCATCCAAGGTAAAAATGAGCAAAAGTCTTTCAAACAAATTAATTTCTTCCTAAAATGTCTTCATTTTCAAATTCATTTGAGGTTCAGGTATGTCCCTGAACCTCAAATTCAGGGACAATTCAGGAGGATTTTTCAGGAAACCCTCCTGAAAAATCCTTCACAGGACGACTCCAGTCTGGCTCTATGTGGGCACAAAGTGATCTTACTGTTAGCAAGCAGGGAGCGACTCTAAATAGACCTAAAAATCATAAACTAGAGTAACCAAGGAAGAACTAGAGCAAAGAAAAACAGAAAAATGGCTGATCTAATCAAAGAAAAGAAAGGAAGGAATAATAAACTGATTTTGGCCTAATTAGTCACTTGACCGATGCGTCTTGTTGACCTGCCCTAAAGCTGTAGTGCCTGAAAATATCTAAAATCCAGATTTAAGCTGCTGAAATGAGTTTACTTTTGAGAGTCTCAAGGTTTTGTGGTGAGCAGAGAAATTGTTAAAACATTTCCCCGTTTTCTCACCAGGCAGAATCTCGTATTTTTTGTTTTGGCTTAAAAAACAATTACTGTCAAACACAGGTACAAGAAGAAATTGCCATTATTTTAGTGCATTCATGTCTGAAAGTAGCATCTGATAAAAAGAGAGTCAAGTGATTTCTTCTGACTGTCAGTCACATGTAATTAATCCTTTTTCTCCAGTGATTGGAAGGGAGGCAAACCCAGACTCCTTTTACATGAAACACAGCCTTCACGGGAGAATCACAACTCTCCCTGCAACCATAAGCCTGAACAGCGCGAAAACAAAATCCGGGCCAGCATACATTTTAATGAAACAACAGTGAATTTGTTGAACTTTATCTGCGTGCAGAAAGCTTTGAGTTCTGCTGAGGGAGGATGCGACTAAAGCTCAGCCTCATTTCACCTGCTGTCACTGGCCCAGCACACAGGGCCTGGATTCACCAGAGGCCTCATTTTCTCTACCACGGCCATAGGCATGTAGTGAGATTGCTTCCAAGTTTGAATTATAGTCAGTCAAACTGATCTCTGGGGGGATTTCCTCTATGAATACCAGGACATGAAAATATGGGGTATAAACTGTTTCAGGGCAGTGGTTTTTTGCTTTTGCACTAAATTATGTGGATTACTGTGGCCCAATGCAGTTTTTAACAATATATATATATATATATATATATATATATATATATATATTTGCTGGTAATATTTACATTTCCTTCGCAGACATAATAAAAAAAATCAATTCCAGCAGGAGTGAATGGTGCCGATCGATGACTTGATGCAACCTGGGTTTTCCTTAGATACACAACGTCTTTGACCGATCTCAATAATAAACTGGAATCGAGATGTTTATTCCTGACCTTTTTAAAGCTGAAACTCTCTTCCAAACCAGCGTTTGAAGACAAAGAATCAAAAGAAGTTTGAAGTCTAATGCAGGAAAATAATGAGCCAACAAAACCTTCTGGGCCACGTTTCCAAAAGACATCTCGGACCCGTTACAGCACAAAAAACAGCGGCAAGGAAATACGGTGTTGGCAGCATCATTCTGTGGTGTTCATACTATCATTGTGGGTTAGGATAACAAAATGGCAACAAAAGTTTTTCTTTCCCTTTGTTAGCCTCTCTCTAAGCTACGCCCTACAGAGGGCGTTCCCTGTTGTGTCATTTCCTTTAACCTTGGCTCTCATTTGCATTTCCTGACATGTCATTATCTTTAGCTTTAGCTTTGCTATTGGCTAAAAGAGATAGAAAGAAAAACACAATTATTTATTCTCAACCTAGAAACCTTGAGAGTTTTCAGCCATTTTATTATGGGGTTACATGAAAGAGATTCCCTTCCGATCTGAGATCCCTGGAGAACGTTTGAGTGGGTGAAGAATCCCAAGACAAGTTGCATGTAGAGATGCTCCTAACAAAGAAGCCCAAAAGCCAAAACTCAATCAAAATGTGCTTCAACAAAACGGTTTCACACCAATGGAGATAGACTCTTGAGTTCAATTGCACAGAATAAAAGCACATTAAAGAATTTGCATCTTGCAAAGCCATTCAGTTCATGTTTCATCTCGGAGCTGATCTAATTATTCTGGTAAGGGGCTTACTGGCAGATTTCTGGTTTTCGAAAATGTGTTTTGTTTGTCTCTGATGATGGTGGGCCTGTGGCTGTCGGCCATGTTGCTTCTTTGCTATGTCAATAACCGTAGAATAAACTTTAGAAATATTGCCACCGTCCACTGGGTCCGTAAGCAAATATATAAGAAAAGACCCAGGAGGGAAGCTGCATTTAGGATTTCTCCAACTATCTAAAAATCTAAGAGCTGAACTGATTCTGAACTGATTCTGAACTGATACTGAACTGATTCTGAACTGATTCTGAACTGATACTGCTGACGGTGCGTGAAAGCAATGTTAGGAAAAAACAGAGATGTAAGAAAGTTAAATCCCATGAAAATATTTGAGGGTAATAATGGGAGACGGAGAGGACGAGGAGCAAACTGAGGTCAGATGTGAAATCTTCAACAGAAACCAACATCAGAGGAGGAGAAAGAGGATGTTTCCAGTGTTCTGTACAGGCCCCGGAGGGAATGTGTGGTATCTGCCGTCTGAGCACAGAAAAGAGATTTTGTCCTCAATGGCACCTTCATTTTACTGTGCTCAAAGTTCTTGTCATACAAGCAGCAGCATGTATTATGAATGCTGGGAGCAGGATCACGGTTTTGCTTCGAAACGTTGAAGAGTTATACTCTAACTTTTGTCTTCCTGGTTAGGAAAATTAAACATCAGCTGTAAAGAAGAACATATTCTTTTTTCACATTGTGTACATTGTTTCCATTATGTATTCTTGGATTTTTTTAAAAACTCATTATTTAGACATTATTGAGTTCAAACAAGCTAAAGTTCATTGTAATTTAGTTTTGTCTTATTTTATTCTTCTTTTTGCTCATACTTTATGTATTTGGTGTAATGTTGTGCTGGCCTGAAATCCTCATCTGAACTCTGTGTGTTATCAGCTGCTCATCCAGATCGACGGCAGACTGAGGTGCTTAGTTATCAGCTGCAGGAAATGATGAGGACAAAAGAAGTTGAAACGTTTGTGAGTTTTTACCCTTCAGAGTTCGGGGACTCCAGGATTGTGTTGAGTCACGCTCTCACTGCATCTCGTTGCATTTACATTTCCAGACATTGATATTCAGACTCAGCAACTTCTGTATAGGAACTTCCTAAAACCTGAGGGCTTTTAGAGTATATAATAAACATTTCCCAGTCAGTGTTTTAGTGCATTTCAAATATATAAAACATGACATATTCGATTTTATGTCACGATTTCCCAGGTTCTACCTTTGCTCTGCCCATCATGGCCTTCCTGCCTCCACACTGCTCAGTGATTTCCTCTGCTATTGGCTCTAAAAAGTTTGCTTCCTGCTAAAAGGAAATATTTGGTGTTCATGGCTGCATTGACTGACAAACGATATCTCAACACATAGGAAGCGATCAAGCAGAAACACCTCGTTTGCTGGCCTCAGCCTCGCTTCACAAGACTCCACCTTCTTCACTCGATGAGGCGCCTGAAAAATAAGAAATTAGTATTAGAAATACTTCTTTAATCTTCAGCACTTATCTTAAAACTATACATTTATAATTAATTACATGATGGTGAAAAAACGTCATGCAGTATAATGTGTCAGCACCTAATAACAATGATCTGATCTTTGTCTAAAATTGTTTAAATTTTACCTCAAAGGTACAAAAGCACACAGCAGATTTCTCAATAATCATATTTAAACAAATATGAGTGAAACTCTATTGTTATTTAGAGAAAATAGCTGCGAGGCGCCGCTTATTAAACATACTTAATCAATAATTCAAGAGCAAATGTGAATAACTCTTCGAAAATAAGGCAGCGGTCGTTTTGTGTCAACACAAAGCTAAAGAGGAACGAGATCAGCAATGCTCAAGAGTTTACCTTATACACACATCGACAGGTAAACAAAATGCAAACCGTGACCCCAATCATGTCAAACACAGGAATTAGTGTGTGAGAGATTGGGAGCATCACACGTGCAGCCTGTGATCAACATGAAAAGGAAGCAGTGGAGAAGGATCCAGCAAGGCTCGCCTGAGAAAGCACAGCCAATATCACAAGTGAAGGTGAATAAAAAGTGAATAATCTCCAGTTTGTTTTGAAAGTTAGCGCTGAATGATGAAGTGAAATTGGTTTTCAGAATCAGAGTTAAAGGATTGCACACCTTTGTCTCGTCCATCTTTTCTCTGCTTGCATTTGGCTTTTCATTTAGAGTCAAGTGAAAACCAATCATTGCTCCTGTCTGGGCTATTGAACCACACAAGAGCTAATTTAGGGGAAATATAAAGAGAGACTCATGCAAATACAGGAAAAATTATTATTATCAATTCAGAGACGCCACAATAAATTGGTCTTTCCACTGCGACTCAGTGTTTTTCTCAATGTGAACTGACTTCGGTTTTATCAAGAAAATGAATATTGTCACAGTTGTTTTTGCTATTCCCCTGGCTGCTTGTCTTCCCCTGTCATGTTTGTGTTCATCAGTCTAATGAAATCTGAACGTCTTCCGCTGTATTTGGCGCAGAGCAAGTCATTTTCCCCTCACTTTTTATAATATGTGTTTCATTTGGAGCGAAGAACTGTTACTGCTGAGCGAACCTGTTGCATTCCAGCAACAATAAATAACAGTGTGGAAATGGATGCACAGGCTCCTCAGAGCAAATAATGCAGGTTATAATTCAACAACAGCAAACCGCTGATTTCACTCAGATGTTAAAAGATGGCAATGATCTTTTATACTGTATTTGAAGGATTCTGAATTGGGAGTTTCACTGTTTCCATCGCTACGCGCCCAGTACGGCGGGAAGCAATCAGAGTATCTGCAAACTTGTAGCCCAGAGCTGGATGCTGGGCTGGTGAGGCAGCTAAAGAGAAGAAAGCAGCAGCAGCAGAATGTGTGTGTAGCGAAGCAGCTCAGTTTGGAGGAGTGTATTTGATATGTTTTGTGAAGTGTGAGGTTGAACTGATAAGAAACACCTGGAGCTCGCCGCCTGAATTCACTCGCATTTCAACAGATTAGGGGGAAACAAGACAGTTCATATTCATGGTTATTTATTTATTTAGACTTGGAATTGGGTGTTTTATTGTAAACACAATTTTAAATCATTACTTTTGAATGGTTGGAAGTTCAGACGAGGTCCATCAAAACAAATATGATGGACAGTCATGATTTCTGTCTTGCAAGTAACAATATTCACATGCATGTTTGCGCAGATCTGGAGGGAAAGTGGGGTTCAGGGTCTGACCTGCACCCAGTCAGACACTGACAGCTGCTCTGAAAGAGCTTTTATTAGCATTTCTGTAACATTTTCACACACTGAAACAATCACACAGTACAGTATATCTTCCATTCATCGACATGTTGCATGAATTAGTTTGCCTGGTTGTTGAAAATAGCACTGACTGAACCATTTCCAGTACATTTCTGGATTCTATGGCTGGAGCTAAATGTGGATCCCAGATACAAGCCGACAGCGCTTGAACTCAGCAATTTCCTCAGGGTGTATGTTTTTGTTAAAACATATTGCACTTCTTCAGCGGATTTTAACTTTCTGTGGGTTCTGCTACAGTAAGAACATTAGCGTATTCTGCCTCTTCTTTCAGTTTAAGCAAACCTGAAGCCAGATTGTTTGTTTTCCCCCTTATGGGTTTTCTGCTTGCTCGGGAGTCGACGCACACCGCAACATTGTGATTAAATGCAGCTTGACTGAGTCACAGAAAAGTGTCAGATTTAGTTGGTGCTTTGAATTACCCCGCTCCCTCTGGGCGTCTGCAGGTTGTTGTCAGAAAACCTTGGGGGTAACGGATTACACGGGAAAACAGGAGACTTAGCTGTCTCTTCGGGCCTCTGTGGCATCCTGCCATGGAAACGGTCTCACTTCACATCCCGACATTGTGATGTTTGTGGAGGAATGCCGCAGTCTTTCATTGCTCTGCTTCATCTGTAGCAAGTATAGTTTCCCTCGAGATGTGGAACAAGTGTAAAGGTGCAGCTTTTCCTCTGCGTCTTTAGATGCCAGGCTGATAGAAACGCAGGCTGTGAATGAGTCTTAAAATAATTCGCTGCTTCTATAATTATACAATAATTGTTCCTCCATTCCCATTGGGAGGTGAACAAGGCGTCGTCATTAATCAACAATTTGCTCTGCATTCTTTCTTTAAGCAGTTCAGGGGTGACTAGTTTCTGTCATGTGATTGATTAAATTAGGAAATAAGGTTCATTATAAGCCTTCTCAGAAAATATATATATATATATAAAAAAAAAAAAAAAAAAATTCCCTTCTCACCCACCGCGGGTGGTTCTTATCCTCTGAGCTCGGGTCCTCTACCAGAGGCCTGGGAGCTTGAGGGTCCTGCGCAGTATCTTGGCTGTGCCAAGGATTGCACATTTCTGGACTGAGATGTCTGATGTTGTTCCTGGGATCTGTTGTAGCCACTGCTCCAGTTTGGGGGTGACTGCCCCGAGGGCCCCGATGACCACAGGCACCACTGTGGTCTTCACCTTCCAGGCCCTCTCCAGTTCCTCCCTGAGGCCCTGGTATTTCTCCAGTTTCTCGTGCTCCTTTTTCCTGATGTTGCAATCGCTTGGTATTGCTACATCTACCACAACAGCTTTCCTCTGTTGTTTATCCACTATGACAATGTCTGGTTGGTTCGCCATTACCATTCTGTCTGTCTGGATCTGGAAGTCCCACAGGATCTTAGCTCTGGCATTCTCCACCACCTTTGGGGGTGTTTCCCACTTTGATCTCGGGGTTTCCAGTCCATATTCTGCACAGATGTTTCTGTACACTATGCCTGCCACTTGGTTATGTCGTTCCATGTATGCTTTCCCTGCCAGTATCTTGCACCCTGCTGTTATGTGCTGGACTGTCTCAGGGGCCTCCTTACACAACCTACACCTTGGGTCTTGTCTGGTGTGGTAGATCTGGGCCTCTATTGCTCTGGTGTTTAGGGCCTGTTCCTGGGCGGCCATGATGAGGGCCTCTGTGCTGTCCTTGAGCCCAGCTTTTTCCAGCCATTGGTAGGATTTACTGATATCAGCCACTTCGGTTATTTGCTGGTGGTACATCCCATGTAGGGGCTTGTCCTCCCATGATGGTATCTCTGGCACTTCAACCTCCGTTCCCTGTTGTCTGAGACATTCACTGAGCACATTGTCTGTTGAGGCTTTGTCTCTGATGTATTTATGGATCTTAGTTGTTTCGTCCTGGACAGTGGTTCTCACACTCATTAGTCCTCTGCCTCCTTCCTTGCGGCTCGTGTACAGTCTCAGGGTGCTGGATTTGGGATGGAACCCTCCATGCATTGTTAGTAGCTTTCTAGTCTTAATATCTGTGGCTTTTATCTCCTCCTTTGGCCAGCTAATTATTCCAGCAGGGTATCTGATTACTGGCAGGGCATAGCTGTTTATCGCACGGATTTTGTTCTTGCCATTGAGCTGGCTTCTCAGGACTTGCCTTGTTCGTTGGAGGTATTTAGCTGTTGCTCCTTTCCTTGTGGCCTCATCGAGGTTGCCATTTGCTTGTGGTATACCTAGGTACTTGTAACTGTCCTCTATGTCTGCTATTGTTCCTTCTGGGAGTGAGACCCCTTCTGTGCGGATCACCTTCCCCTCTTTGTAATCAGCTGGCCACACTTCTCTAGTCCGAATGACATCCCAATGTCTGTGCTGTAGATCCTGGTGGTGTGGATCAGTGAGTCGATGTCTCGCTCACTCTTGGCATACAGCTTGATGTCATCCATGTACAGAAGGTGACTGATGTTGGCCCCATTTTTGAGTCGGTATCCGTAGCCAGTCTTGTTGATAATTTGGCTGAGGGGGTTCAGGCCTATGCAGAACAGTAGCGGGGACAGAGCATCTCCTTGGTATATGCCACATTTGATGGACACTTGTGCAAGTGGTTTGCAGTTGGCTTCAAGGGTGGTTTTCCACAGCCTCATTGAGTTTGCAATGAAGGCTCTCAGAGTCCTGTTGATGTTATACATCTCTAAGCATTCAATGATCCAAGTATGCGGCATTGAGTCATAGGCTTTCTTGTAATCAATCCAAGCCATGCACAGGTTGGTGTGTCGGGTTTTGCAGTCTCGGGCAACTGTGCGGTCTACGAGGAGTTGGTGTTTGGCTCCTCTGCTATTTACACCGATACCTTTCTGTGCCATGCTCATGTGCTTATCCATGTGTTTGCTTATCTTGGCCGCTATGATGCCTGACATGAGCTTCCAGGTTGTGGAGAGGCAGGTTATTGGTCGGTAGTTGGGTGGGACTGGACCCTTTGATGGATCCTTCTGGATTAGGATTGTCCGCCCCTTCAGTTAACCATTCAGGGTGAGTCCCACTTTGTAGCAGCTGGTTCATTTGGCCTGCCAGTCGCTCATGGAGGGCAGTGAGTTTCTTTAGCCAGTAGGCATGGATCATGTCAGGCCCTGGTGCTGTCCAGTTTTTCATACCTGAGACTCTTTCTTGGACATCTGTCACAGTGATGGTTACCGGGGCTTGCTCAGGGAGGTTGCTATGGTCCTCTCGTAGAGAGATCAACCACTGTGCATTGCTGTTGTGGGACGCCTCCCTTTCCCATATGCCTTTCCAGTATTGTTCAGTCTCCAGCCTTGGTGGGTCTGCTCTGTTGTTATTACCCTGCCATTGAGAGTACACCTTAGCTGGTTGAGTGGAGAAGAGCCGGATTCATTCTCCCTTGTGTATCTCTTTAGGCGGCTGGCCAAGGCTTGGAGCCTCTGTTTGGCAGTTTCGAGTGCTTCAGGTATGGGCATCTGCCTGTACTTTCTGGGTACTTGTCTTTTCATTGTACCCTTGTGGAGCTCTGATAGTTGGCTCACTTCCCTCCTTGTTACCTTGATTTTAGCCTCTAACCGTCTTTTCCATGGTGGGTAATGGGTCTCATGGTTGCTCTTATAGCCAAGCATCTCAAGGATCACTGATGCTGAGTTGTAGATCAGCTCATTGGTTTCTGTTATGGTATCGGTAGGGATCGTTCTCAATGCTGTATTCACATTCTCAATGAGACTTTCTGATGGTACTTCACTCAGCCGTTGTAATTGGCGACGGGGAGGCCTGGTTGTCATTCGGGTCATGATTCTCTCTCTCAGGTCAGCAGCTGTCTCGTTCAGCTCTGATTCGCTCACTGGGGCCGTGTATCCCCTCACTGGGTGGGGACTTGTAGTTAAGTCCCCACAGTTCTGACATCCGGGTTCCTCCCTTTTGCCGTAGCATTTGTGTTGTATCTCGTCAATCTCAAGTTGTGATAGCAGTTGCCGTTTGCGGATGTTGGAACACTGAGCTACTAGTTGTTTAGCACTTAGTGTTGACTGGGGATGTCGAAGTAACCATTCCTTCCCCAGTCTTTGCATGTAACCTCTGACTAGGGCTACTTGAGTAGTAGCATTCCAACAGATCCACATTTTCATCTCTCGCCCATCTCCGTCTTGTTCCAGTAGCCCATTTGCCATTTGCCAATATATATATATATATATATTGCCATTTGCCAATATATATATATATATATATATATATATATATATATATATATATATATATATATATATATATAGAAAAGAGAGAGAGAGAGAGAGAGACAGAGAGAGAAACAGAGAGAGCAAGAGAGTACATAAATGAATAGAATATTATGAAGATATATATAGATATCTATCTATCTATATATATTTTTTTATATGTTTATAATAATCCATTTTCCGTCACCCTTCTCCCTAACGGGGTCGGGAGTTGCTGGTGCCTATCTCCAGCTGCGTTCCGGGCGAGAGGCGGGGTTCACCCTGGACAGGTCGCCAGTCTGTCGCAGGGCAACACAAAGACAAACAGGACAAACAACCATACACTCACACACTCACACCTAGGGAGAATCTGGGAAGACCAATTAACCTGACAGTCATGTTTTTGGACTGTGGGAGGAAGCCGGAGAACCCGGAGAGAACCCACGCACGCACAGGGAGAACATGCAAACTCCGTGCAGAAAGACCCCGGGCCGGGAATCGAACCCAGGACCTTCTTGCTGCAAGGCAACAGCGCTACCCACTGCGCCACTGTGCAGCCCTTATATATATATATATACATATATCTATATGTATATATATATATTAATATATATATACATATAGAGAGAGAGAGAAACAGAGAGCAAGAAAGTATATAAATGAATAGATTGATATCGATATGAAGATATATAGATATCTATCTATCTATCTCTAGCTACCTACATATACATATATATACACATATATATATATATATATATATATATATATATATATATATATATATATATATATATATTCAATTTGTATAGGTCTAGACTTCTAAAAGGCTGTTTTTGTTCCACGTTGTTTACAATTTTATTCCAAATCTCCCTTGAATTAATAATTGTGGCCGTCTTATTTTCTGCTTCGAATTAGAAATAAAAATATGTCAATGGATCATCATGAGCACTGATGTTGAACGTGGGGGAAGCCGGAGCACCCGGCGTGAACCCACACCTACACGGGGAGACTTTCCCCCCGTGCAGTCCTTGCTTTTTAATATTAAAATGTCCAATTAAATACAACTGTAGCTGTTTTTCCCCAAACCCCCTTTTAAATATAAAATACTATAGACATTAGTTGATAACTATGCTGGATGGATTTTACGTGGCTCTATCTTTGTACTTCCGCAGATGTGATGGAGTTAGAGCCTTCTTAATTCGCCTCCACAAAGAAATTTTTTTTCTGGGGATCTCTATTTGTTCACTGATGTTTTGCTCAACTTCCTCTACTGCTGCTTCAATTTCTAATTTTGATGTTTGGACTACAGCTTTATTTAATGTACCCTTTGTCTGTGGAGGAGAGGTTCTCTGGTTTTCACTCTCCCCTTCTGTGGACCCTGCAGGATTTGGCTCTATTTGCTCAGAGGATGTTTGGGGGATCTCTGGTGGTATTTCCAATTCCTGATTCCCAACTGTTTTTAATGGAGCAACTATTTGATCTTCAGTGTCTTCTACAGAAATTTCAACTTTGTTGACGATCTCAAACTTAGAGGCTGCCTTTCTTGCAGCCTTTTTTGCCTTTCTCTTCTCTTTACGTCTCGCGTTCTTAGATGATTTTCTATCTTCTTGCTGGTCAGAGGTTTGTGTTGTTGTGGGGATTGTTTCTTCCGCAGTGATCTCTACTGTAGCTCTCTCTGTTTTCATAATCTGAATACAAGTTTTCATGGTGGCTTCCTGATCCCCCAGTGTGTCAAATGTCGAAACTACTTGATCTTTAGTGTTTTCTTCAGAAACTTCAAGTTTGTTATGAGTCTCACGCTCAGAGGCTGCCTTTCTTGCTGCCTTTTTTGCCTTTCTCTTCTCTTTACGTCTCGCGGTCTTAGATGATTTTCTCTCCTCTTGCTGGTCCCCAGTTTGTGCTGTTGTGGGGACCGTTTGGAAATGGACTATTTCTGTGTGGTCTTGTGCATCTGTTTGCGTTTCAACGGAAATCATGGAATTTTTTCTTTGTCTTTTCTCTGACAGTATTTTCCTATTTAGTTTTTTCTGTTGTTTAAGTTTCTCATTTAGTTTTTGATTTAAATCAATCATCTCATCCAGCTGCTTCTTTAAGTTGTCCAGTCTTACATGATAATCCATTTCAAGGTTCTTGAACTTGGTAAGACACACACACTTTTGTTCACTTGTGGTCTTTTCAAAAGAGTGGTGCTGTTCGGTGTTTTCAGCAGAAATCTCAAGCTTCTCGGCTCCGTGCAGCTCCCACCAGTCTGCAAAGGACACCTTCTTCTTTTTGCGCTTCAGTGGCTTGGGTGGCTGTAATTCCCTTTCCACTATGTTGCCGGATGCAACCTCTTCGATTCTCGGCTGGTTGGACTGCATTGTACCTTTTGCTTGTTGCAATTCTCTAGAAATTCGGTAAAGATTCAAGTTAAGTTTGATGTCAATTTCCAAATGAAATGTGCACCAAACGACGTTGAAAATCTCACTGTGAACTGCTAACTAAACTCTCACGACAAACGTATCAACAACGGCTGCTAACAGGTTGTGACGCCAGTAGATGGATGTGAGGAGTTTTATAATCGCTGGTGATGTCAGAATTCTGCCTTTGGAGTCACATTGTGATGTCATAGTTTCAGAAAGTGTCAGTAGGCTTTTAAACTGTCACTGGTTGCCATAGTTACCAGTGACTTGCGGTCAGGGGAAGTAGGTGAAGCAGAGCATCAGCTTTCATAATTGAAAAATATAATGATAAAATAATTTATATTGCTATTTTCATCCTGTGGTGAAATAGCAATATTTATATATTTTATATATTTTATATTTATATACTGTATATATATGCTGATTTGATTTTTCACTAGTTCTTGGCACCCACTGCCAGCATTACAATACATAAAGGCCTGAAATATTTAACGTTGTGTAATGAATGCTATTTAAGATAAAACTTTTCTACATCTTTTTTTTTGTTGCAATATTTGTATGTATTTTGCTTATTGCATGCTTTTTATTACCATAAAACCATGTGTAAGTATTCAGCTGACAGTTCATGACGTGTTTCGTTTTGATTAAAGCCAGAGGACTGATAGAACAGAATGCTACTGTTAGATAACTGATTTGCATCGGGTGTGTAATCAGCACAACAACCTGTCACTGAGCTTTCAAAGCATGTAATGTGAAATATGAAGTTTCAGTAGCAGTAGACAAGGTAAAAAGAGATTTTTGACTTATTATATATACCTTTCAATTTTGGATGAATAAATATTAGCCCATTAAATATTGGGCTATTATTAGCAATATTTCCCCTTTAAATGCTATTAATTGGCAATATTTATTAGGCTCAATAAATATTGGGCCTATTATCAGCCCAATATTTAGTGGGCACCTCCCTTGAGGTGCCTCTAAAAAGGAGACACCCTTTAGAGACCGAATTATTTCTATATTAAACTCAGAAGAATGACAAGGGCATGCATTTGGTTTCAATCATGGATATATAGATATAAATTATTGAATTGGAACACACTTGATTGAAGAAGATGGCCCGTATGCCTTTGTATATATTGAACATGATTCACTGGGAGGCAGCATTTTTCAACAGGGGTCATGGCCCCCCTCTGGGCGCCACTGCATACCTGACTGTCAAAATGCAACTAGTTTAGCAGGATCACACGCCTTCTAAACACAGCGCTTCACCACCGGAGTCACAGCAGACCTTCTGCCACTGCGACGCCTCAGAGTGGCCTCGTCCATCCTTTAATATAGTCTCTGTTTCAGAATTATAAACCACAACAGGAAGACTTTATTATGAAACACAAAGTGTGGAGATCAAGACTTCAGTGCAATGTCCTGACTGCAGCATTCCTTCCCACTGCGATGCGCCACACATACATCTAAACATCTTCTGCATAATACTTTGGTCTGTTTGTGGTTTGTACAGAGACGCACAAACTATTCATGGAAATGTGTGACAGAATTATTGGGACAACTTTGGAACTCACTGCGCTTCCAAAAGGACGTCTGAGTTTGTGCTACAGTCGTTATAAATTATTGATTTAAAAAAAAAAAACGAAAAAAGAAAAGAAAAAGCTTAAATATTAAACAGTAGGACAAGTCATCATCCCTGGTGACTCTAAAAAGAGACTCTGTAAACTCCATAAACACTATGTAACAGTGTTTACTGTAGTATAGTATTTATATCGTTTATATAGTATTAGATCAACACCATATAACGGTGTTTACAGAGAAGCGGCAAAAGCAAAGAAGGTAGATTAGCAAAGCTTGATAACTTATGATGTCATCATCCAGGATATGTTAATGTGGAATATTATGGATATTGAGCTGTTAGCATGAGCGTCATGCAACATCAGTCTTCAGTCAGAGGCTTCTGCAGATTTGTTGGAAGACTAACTGTATATATATATATATATATATATATATATATATATGTATTATGCATGTATATACGGCTCAAAAAAATAAAGGGAAGACTCAAACAACACAATATAACTCCAAGTACATCAAACTTCTGTGAAATCAAGCAACACTGATTGACAATCAACAATGATTTTGTTGTCAGCACATTCAACTTTGTACAGGACAAAGTATTCAATGAGAATATTTCATTCATTCAGATCTAGGATGTGTTATTTGAATGTTCCCTTTATTTTTTTGAGCAGTATATATATATATATATATATATATATATATATTTATATATATATATAGAGATATATACATATGTTGTGTATAGTACACACAGCCACAGGCGCTACTGAAGAAAGTGTTCAGTAGCGCCCCCTACACTCCAACTTCAGTCTCCTCAGCAGGTAAAGTCTCCTCTGACCCTTCCAGTAAAGATCATTAGTCTTGTGACTCCAGTCCAGTTTATTGTTCAGCTGAACAACCAGGTGCTTCTAAGTTCACTATCTCAGTGTCGGTTCCCTGGATGTTTATTGGGGTGATTGTGGTTGTAGAAATCCTTACTTCATGTTCACCTAATGTCCCCTTCATGTTCAGCAGTGCTGTTGACAGTAACAGCTGGTCTAAACGTCATAAATTTGTCCATTTACGCAATCCCAATTCACAACTGTAATTTGGATCTAATTACAGCCAATCTACCGGTTCAAATTAAGCTTGATTACGTTAATCTTTTATCAAGAGAATGGGCGATGCCAGAATGGCGTCCTCCACAGATTCCTAAAAGTCTAAGCCACAAATTGTTGTTAGATATATTTGCAGAATGGAGGAAATGTGACAAATCAGGGCCCGACTGCCGTCAGACAGAAAGCCTCCAGAAAGTGTCTGGCATCATGAAGTAGAAAACAACACATTACGTCCCGACCTAAAAGAATTCAAAACAGATCAGATATCACTGTGGGAAGTGATTTGTAAGACTTTGGGACACAAGAGAACCACAATGAGAGCCATTATTTATGTCCATTTAGAAACCATGGAACGGCGGTGAACCTTTCAGACGTTCCATATTTAATCCAAGAGTCCGTCCATCAGAAACCCATGAATATAATACTGCTCAGAATATTTTATATGTAGCTTGTTCTCTTTGCTAGGGGACTGCTTTTGATCAAATGTTCTTGCTAATAATAAAAAACTCATTTGAAATGAGAGCTAACTTCAGTATTTTGCTCTCATTTGTTTCAATTCAGTTTATTTACACAGTACCAAATCATCACGTCATCTCAACACATTTGACAAAAAAAGGGTCATTTCAATCCAATCATACGCACATCACAGTTGATCCCACATGCTCCAAATTATTCAACATGACAAAGATGGTCTCTAAAAAATGTAGAATCTGTAAAAAAAAAACAAGCAAAAAAAAAAAAAGCAAAGTGGGTGAATTGTTTTTTTCTCACTTGGCAATTAAATCACGCTCACATTTTGCATCGTATCCAGGTATTTATTGCATTTGTGTTTTCCTTTTGCTCAGGTTTGCCTTGTGTCTCTTGTAGTCCTAATAAAGACAGTCTGTTTCATTTTGCCAGCTGCTGCATAGGAGCTACAAACTGAGCTGAGTCTGGATAAGTCAGCGCTGCTCTGGTTCCAGCCATGTTTTTAGGTAAACAGTTATCATCATTCTGATGATTCAAGCAAAACAGCCCCTTTGTTCATCAGTTTACTCTAATGTTGAATAACTTTAATGCCAGATCTGATTATTTCAAATTGTATGATATTTATAAAGAATGATACATTTTATGTTTGTTGTTTCATTGTGCACTTATTTGTTTTGAAATTACATGATCTGATGGTGAAAACGGAGCTGCTGTGAGTCAAAATGATGGAACAGTTTATCATCATTATGGAGCTGGTAGATTCAGACCCAGCATGGCTGCTGATGCTGGAGACAAAGAGGAGATGGAGAGCGGAAAGGTGAGGAAGACTCGTTACACACATGGAAAATGAGATGGGGGGGAAAAAATGGCTTATCACTAACATGATAGAGAGACATCCACCACCATGAGAGAGAGCGAGAGAGAGAGAAAAAGAGGGAGAGAGAGAAAAGAGGGGATTGCAGGGAGAGGTTGGAAGCGTACTAGTCCTTGCTCTCCGTCTCTTTGGTGTCAGTTGCTTCAGCGTCTCGACAGAAAGCAGCACGGAGATGGAGCCTCAGAGGTTCAGTACGTACGCTTTCACTCTTTCCAGCCTGATGTTTTCTGCTGCTGCTGCTTTTTTTGCTTTTCATTCCTCATCAAAGTGTGTGTTTGGTTTTAGACGTTGCCTTGTTGCCTTGTTGTTTGGCAGACTGCGTGTACCGTTCCAAAGTTGGGCTTTAAGTGTGATTTTCACTTAATCAGAGTGGCTGTTCCGTTCAAGTCGTCCAGTGTGAAAAAAGAGTCGCAGTTGGATTCAGCTTCATGTTTTCGTTCATTACACAAGAGTTATTATAACAGCATCCATCCCTCAGGTGAGACATCCAGCGGATCAAGGTCTTTCTTCTCCTAATTGCTCCGATTTTTTAATCAGCTTCTTATTGATGTGATAACGACTCGGAGAAACTTTGGGAGGAAATCTGTTTTGATTGTCTGATAAATGAGGAAGTCATATCACATCAGACTATTAAGTTCTTTCTTTCATCATTTCACTGTCCAGGATGTAAAAATGTCAGATAAAAACATTCTGGAGCGAGGAGAACTCAGCAGATGTTTATGAATAATAAAGGAAATCTTTTTCAGCTGTTTGAATCTTTTACAACAAATGCTCATGTTTGCTAAACTGTGTAGGTAATCTTTTTAATGTTGCAGTTGTGTTTCTCTCATCATGCTATGATTGTTGATCTTTGTAGTGTGACGATTTACTGCTTTCAAGGCGCATATTGCATCAGCAGCTTGATGATATCTGGCTTTGAGACCAAACTCTGCTAATTAGCAAATCTTGTCATGTTACGATGCCAGTCATTGGCTCTTATCATATTTTTCACCATGTGCACCACACATGTTAAAGGGACACTGAGCATGTGTTTGTGTTTACACTTGTGACCAAGTGTTTTCCACTCAAAGTATTTGCATCTTAAAGTTGTTTCACTGAAATCCATGCGACTATTTCACGAAATGAAAGGAACGTGACTATTTACATCTTAGATTTGAGATCTTACGAAACAGAGCTTCGATGACTGAGTGGCTGGAACTGAAATGTTGTCTGTTTGAGTCCAACTTCCCCCTGACACATGTTGATGTGCCCCTGAGCAAGTCATTTAACCTCACCGACCTGCATATTGGTGTACGAATGCGTGTGTGTGTGTGTGTGTGTGTGTGTGTGTGTATGTTTGAAGTGCTTTGAATTCTCAGTATTGTTACAAAAATGCTAAATGAATTCAACCCTTTCAACATGCATACTTATAAAAAACAAAACTCTGAAAACTCATAATAAACCCATATTTAATATACAAGTCGAGGCCAGGCAGACCTGGAGGAAGTCATGAGACAGTGTGTGTCCAGGCCACTGCAGGTGAATCGTTCATAAGTTAAGTACAATTGTTTAATTTCACTGCTACAGACCGGCGACCCGTCCAGGGTGACCCCGCCTCTCGCCCGGAATGTTAGCTTGAGAGGCACCAGCACCTCCTGACCCCACCTAGGATGAAGGGTGTTAGAAAATGGATGGATGTTTAATTCTAATGTTTATGTAGCTATTGGAGCCACTGTCAGTGTTTTTAGTCACTGTGGAGAAAAAGTGAAGTGCATTCATCTGCTTGATGTAGTGTGGCATAATGTGAGGTCTCTGTTCAGGTTGCTGAATATTAAAGGGGACATATCATGCAAAATCACAATTTTTTAGCCCTTGAATGCATTTTGTTGTGTGCTTTGAATGTCTAGAAGAGCATAAAAAAACTTGCATTTATTTTCTCCGGCGCTGCGTACATGTCTTTACATTCTTTTTGGGTTTTATGTTTCTGTCTGCTGATTTTTCTCTACTGCGTTTCCTTGGCGATGACATCACTGCGTTTGCTGTGAAACTGCTAATCGGGTTTTTGAATTTGCCATTTTATTTATTCATCTTTTGTCTCACTGTGATCTTTTAGTCCAAGATCAGTTGGGACCACAAAAAAGTAGTTGTAGGAAGACAAGTCAAAATGTTCAGTTGTAGCGTTTATTAATGCACGCGATTCATTACGTCAGCCCCAGTATCAGAGCTTCTTCTAAGTGTCTGGTTAAATTACATTTTTCTGGCGAATGCACCCACATCAGTGGGGAAAGTCTGTCTGCGGAGCACTTGAGGAAGAGTGCTTCAGCAATCCCTGCCAGAATCAAGAGGGATCTTTCAAAATAGTCGCTTTGACTGAAGCATCTGTTCCTTCTCTCTGAGGAAATGATGAACACATCAACGTGGCAAGCTGTAAAACTACAAAAGCATTGAAGAGGAATGTTCTGCGACCTCGAGGGGGGCGGGGCGAGAAACGTCTCATTCACATAAAAAAATTAATAAATAAATAAAAATATAGCAGAATGAGTTGCTCTAAAACGAGCTTCACAACAGGATAAACCAAGGGTTTAACCAAAAACGAGGAATTCAGTTCTACTTTACCCAGTGAACAATTTACATGTGA
This sequence comes from Poeciliopsis turneri, assembly GCA_922788865.1. Classification (NCBI taxonomy): domain Eukaryota; kingdom Metazoa; phylum Chordata; class Actinopteri; order Cyprinodontiformes; family Poeciliidae; genus Poeciliopsis; species Poeciliopsis turneri. The sequence continues at coordinate 1,638,562 of CAKLNU010001114.1, forward strand.
TAAACGAAATTACAATAAAATGTAATTGAATGTCATTGTTATCTTTTTTTTAGATATACTTTTTTGATGTAAGAATGAAAAAGTCCTTTGTGACCTCTGCTGGAGGGTAACTCTTAACTTTCAGATTTTAATCTTGCATGAAAACAAATACAAAATACAAATAAGATAGATTTAGTGAAAAATATATATACTGCTCAAAAAAATAAAGGGAACACTCAAACAACACAATATTACTCCAAGTACATCAAACTTCTGTGAAATCAAACTGTCCACTTAGGAAGCAACACTGATTGACAATCAACAATTAATTTGTTGTCAGCACATTCAACTTTGTACAGGACAAACTATTCAATGAGAATATTTCATTCATTCAGATCTAGGATGTGTTATTTGAGTGTTCCCTTTATTTTTTTGAGCAGTGTATATATATATTTTCTCACCCAAGGAAAATGTAGACAGTATCATATTCTAACAGGAACATCCATAAAGTATAAACATGGCAATAAGATGATTTTAGCATAACTTTTTTCATATTTGTTTGCATATTGATGTGGAACATAGGAAGACTCTAAATCTTTTCTTTTCAGTGTCAAACAGGCTTTTGTGGCTCTTTATTCTTTCCTTTTAGGGGTGATGAGACAAAAATGGCTTCTGACAGACAAAGCACACACCGGGTGTCTTATTATGCTGCAGCTTTAATGTCTCACCTTGTGTCAAAGTTTGTGCTAAATGGGAAAATGGAAATGATCATATTAATGTTGGTTCAAACAGGAAAAGATACCCTTTTGTTCTCAAGCTGAGAGGACCTTCATTTGAGATGGTTCTTATTTTTCTGACACCATGGCAGATGTAATTGGTCATCTAATCTATCAGAAAAAAATAATAGGATTTTGTAAAAATGAGAAAAAAAAAATTGTTTCTGGTTTATATTTTCATTAAAAAGATGGCTTAATTTATATGCAAAGTACTCACACTGCCACGATCTCGTGTAACAGATAAAGTGGCTGAGCTTCGTGTTTCCTTTTTAAACTCAACTCTGCTTCAACACTTCAAAGGTGCCTGAAATGAACAGACTCAACGTCAATGTTTCGTTCCTTCTAATAGAGCAAATGCGCCGCTGCGTTCTTTAGCCCAATATAATAATATTATGAGCCCCAGCATTTCATTCACACTCCACAGTCTCTTGAAGCATAAATAGTGCAGCTTCTTGTTCGCTTTCATATTCAGTAAATTGTTGCATCCTGATTTATAAGGTGTTTTCGATAAATTCATCTGTCAAAAGCATAAAGACAAGTTTTGAATTTTTGTTTGAACTCACCGCCAAAACAAGCCAAACAGCTGAAGGTCTGATGTAACAGTAAAAATCATCATGACATCATGAAGGCCAAGTAAGACGGAAATGTTTTTCACGGCAGTGGGGATGAAAGCTGTCTGTTGTGGTGTCCAACTTTTCCTTGACATATATTTTGTTTCTTCTGTAAAGGTCAGATCACAATAATTGAATCTCAGTGTCTCCATTTCAAGGATGTGCTTCATAAAACCTCCAGAAACATCCCCAGTGGAGTTTCCTTTGACATTTGGTGGTGAGAGCTGGGAACTTGTCTGCAGCAGAGTTTTAGAGCAGACTGAGAACAGGTTGTGCTTGTTCAGATGCTACAGTGTTGCAAACATATATATATATATATATATATATACATATATATATATATATATATATATATATATATATATATATATATATATATTACTTTCAGCAGCTTCTACATGACTAATAGGCCTTTTTAGTTCTTAAAGTCAAGCAATTGTTGAAAAGAGATTAATTTTATTGCAATCTGCTTTGACAGCGATGGGTATTTATATTGCCAATAATATGTTTTCACTTTCAGATCCTGTTTCAGGACTGTTGATCGACAGAGGAAATTGCACAGGATTTAGCTTTGATGTAAACTTGAAGTTAGATTTTCAGGAGTACTTTTTTCACGTTCAGCTCCGTTAGTTGTTCATATGTTCTTCGACCATGTTACTTTGGGTTTAGTTCATAATAAAAGCCTCGTGTCATGATTAAACATGCATGTGGTCTGTTCTCATTCTTTTTCAGCCCTCAGCAGGTGCAGAAAGCGCTCTGCAGTTGTTTGAAACAATCTTTTGAAACCACCTTATGCACCATATTTACGCTCTGCTTTGCTTTCCTTCATCATTTTCTTTAAACTGTCTGTCTCCTCGGGTGGATTTTCCTTCCTCTGTATTTGCTTTTGGGTCTGTAGTCTATCTGAGTTTATTCCAGTGTTTAATAGCAGCCAAATAAAAAAGCAAAACCAATGAGTTGAAAGATGCTCTGCCAAGCAGCTGGAACCTGGAGCGTTGGTGATTATTGTTTGGAGTGCTTAGCAATGGCTTATTAATTTTTTAGCAAAAATGTTTGGGTTTATGCATTTTTTATGAAACGTCTTCCGTGGAATTATTGTTAGAAAAACCCCCACTCATCTTCAGTTTAATACCAAAAAGACTGGATTGGTTTTTAAACCAATTAACATTTCTGCTTATTACTTTACGCAGCACAGTGACGCCTGTCGGAATATTACTTACAAGTTGTTTAAAAGCAATTATTAAAAACGCAGCTCAGTTTAAAAAAATGTGTTAAATATTACTGTCGGTATTTTACGAGCTGTTCCTCTCTTTCTGTTTAAGTTTTGAATGTGGCAGCCGGACCATAAAGCTTTATTTAACACAGTGTGAGTTTAACAATAAACGGACTCTTACGTAATGGGATGAACACCGCAAGGCAACATCAGATAAAAACCTGAGACTTAATGGCAAAAAATAAATTCTCAAGATGAACTGATGAAAACAAAAAGTGGACAAATCAAGAACTTAATGCGCTCATGTCAGTCTGGTTGGGTGCAACACAGCCTGACGATGGAGGACAAAAATGAAACAATTGCTGGAATCAGTTGACCTTCATATCCAGAGATGGCAGCACAATGTGAAAATAAAACAGAAGTGAACTTCACAACAATCTGAAATGCTTTCAGAAAGCATTTCTTGAATCCGAGCTCCTGCTTTTTATTTGTGTTTTGTTTTTTTCTGCTCAAGCTCTGACAAAAAATGAAAAGGAAAAACAGAAAGCAGTGATAGTTTGCTCACTGTTTTTTATTAAGACAATCAATGACATGCAAAGCTATATAGAGCTAAATGAAAATACAACTCACTCTTGGTGCAGTTGAATAAATGGAAATGTCAAAAACGAGCTTATAAGAGCTGCAATGCTCTGAAAGCATGGGATCGTTCCAGACAAACCCACCTCATAGATGAAGCTTTGGAGTATTTTCACCTTAAAAATCTTCAACTAAATTGTTTTGACAAAATGAAAAATATAATTTAATCAGTTGTTGCTGTTAGTGGTGCAATGCATTGTGAGAAATCTTGCTGGGCGATCCCTACTGCCACATATAAACCAGCTTCCAGATTCTTTACTCAGTCTAAACAGATTAAGTTATAAAACACTTTTTATCCAAAGGTTTTAAGCCACACGTTTAAGATGAGCACAAACGACAAGTTGATGAGAATTATTTTGTGCTCACTTGAAATCTTTTATTAAACAGAGTACTGTGTTTTACAGTGCAGTTCCATGACAGCCATTAGCGACTGCGCACATTCAAGAGCTTAACAATGTGTTTGTGGTTACCACACTACACACTGCAACCTCCCTACCTATCTACTATTGGTGTTTTGCTTTATTGTGGGGAGCTTGGAGATAATTTTCTTTTTGGTAAGAAAGTCAAACCCAAGTAAGCAACTTTATGTCAAAAACCTTCTAAAGCAAGAGACTTTAGAAAAAAAGCAAGTCCAAAGTCAATAATAAGCGGGTTTGGCAACCCTGGTCCTATGAGGCAGTGGCTGGACTCTGAACTTCCCTTCTTTAGAATGTGAAGCAGAGCTTTCATCTTTGGGAGACCCAACTCTCATCCTGACTGCTTCACACTCAGTTGGAAAGCCCTGCAGCTTTCTGCAGCTCTGCTGGTCTGAGGACGTCTGCAAGAAGCAACATAAGAACCTTCCTGAGCAGTTCCAGTGCTGCAGCGCTGTTGGTGTGTGCTCAGAACCAGTCCTTTTCTTTTCTCACCACTGTTAGATATTTTTTGGTATTATCATTTTGTTATTACTTTAGTTCATATTCAGTCTAATGTTAATCAGTATTATTGTGATTTTTAGTTTAAAGTGTTCTCTTCCTTATGTGTGTATAAACAGACCTGGAGGTTACTACTGTCTGTTTATCTTCATGTGAGATAGTCAAACTTTGTGGTTCTCAGACCTTAAATTCTTTTCATGTTTATCTACCCATTCTTTAGATGATAATTTGACCTAGAGCTGAACTAGGCTCAGATTGTAAATTAGATATCACACCTGGAACTGAATTGCTGGTAAATGTTTTACGACCTCTGTTGTTTCCTGACTGCCCCCTTTGACTGTCTTTCTTTGACAATAAAAGAAGGAGCTCACGTGAAAGCAGATCAGAACTCTCTGTGAACGGCTTAAAGAAGTTGTTCATGGAGACTTCTCCTTTTGCAAAAGCTTGACCATATAATTCATATACGTTGTCTGTGGTTTTTATTTTTGTAGGTTCGAGGAAAATACCTTACAACCACCAAAGCTTAAAAGAACTGGAGCTAAGAGAGAGAGAGAAGAAAAAAAAAAACAACTGTAAAAACACAGAGCTTCAACATGAATGTAATCTTGGACTGTTCTGTTTATTTCTGATAATATATTATTTTGACGGCTTTCACTTATCCTTTCTTTAAAGGCATATCGACCATGTTTGAAGCTGAAAGCTCAAATTCTCTTGGAGGAGTTTCCTGTTGGTTGTTAGGACATAAATCCAAGAGGCTTTGATTTCTTGTCCTGGAGGCACCAAATGCCAGCATAGGTTATAGGGATGCGCCAGGCTGTTTGGCCATCTTCAGCTAACTTAAAGTCTCAAAAAAACAAAAACAAAAACAAAAAAAAACAAACATTGCATTTCAGGAGAGAAAACATTTGAACCTTTGATGCTTTCACTGGGCTGGTTCAGACAGATTAGATCCAAATTTGAAGAATTTTTTTTATGGAAATCTTTCATTAAAAGTCCAGATTCCTCTAATCACACATTTCAATGCTTAACTGTCTTGATTAGGCTTACAACTATTCATCACCACTTGGTAGGAAAGAAAAATGCCTGTTTTTTGCCGTGATGTTGAGTTGAAGGCTCCAGCAGGCTGGATAAAAGGTGGTGAAAGGTAACAAACGCAGGAACTAACGGCTGAAAAACAAAATGTTTCATTTTTGTATAAAAGCTTTTTCAGTTTCATCTAGAAAAATTTCTGTTTTCTAGATTTGATTTCTAAAAAGTGCTTTTTTTTTTTAGTGCTTCTTTAAGAGAAAGGATACTCCAGACATCTTAGAGTGGCTGAATATATATTTCATTTTAGTCTTTTTTTTTTTTTTATTACAATCACATTACAGTGTCATATTATTCTAAAATTCTCCTCAGACTGTCAGCATCGTGGATCAGAGTACTATCTGTTATTCTAATGGATAATGTAGAAATCAGCCGTTTTTCTAACACATTCGTCTTCTGGTGGTATGCAATTAAGCACAAAAACTTTAAAAAAAGAAAAAAAAGAAAAAAAAGAAAAAAGAAAAACTGCTTTGTATTTTGGAGAAAACTTCACATATTGATGCTTGTGGTGAGGTTTCAGCACCAGAGGGTGAACAGCTCCCCAGTGGAAGGCGTCTCATTGACTTTAGCTGAGAATCATTTCTTCTTCACATCTGCTCATTTGAACTCCTTAAACATGTAAAAACATAACGACACAAACCCATTTAAAAATGTCGAATTTGAACTCCACGCAGCGACACAGACCGGCTTCATTCACAGCGACTGATAGGTTTCTGTCAGTGACGCCCTCCATGTTTGACCTGACTGTCTGCCTGGCTTCTCAGACAGTCGCCAGGCAGGGCGGATACTCTCTGACAGAATGGCTCACATTTCTGCCATCTAATTCTCTACATACAGGAGTTACCACTGAAAGGTCAAACAAAGGCCAGGCCAAGAAGATGCCAACATACAAGGAGAAGTTTGAAAGAGTTCTTTGCTTGCTCATTGTTTATTTAATAAATACTGGGAACCAGATGGCCGAAGGGTTTGAGACACAGGGTCCACAGAGTTTCTCCTGTCGTGTTTTAGGGATTCGTGTGGATCTTCTGGTCTCGCTAAAACAACATGAGTTAATTAATATATAATAATGGATGTTGAAATGCTCTTCTTTAAAAAGAAACAAAACAAAAAGAAACACACACACACACACACACACACCCACACGCACACACACACACACACCCCCCCACACACACAAATTCATATCTCAAGTCAATTTTATTTGTGCAGCACAGTTCCGTATCAACGTAGTTCACCGTTCTCCGCTTCAGTGAGAAGTTACATATTGAAACAAAGAAAATCCTTTTCTTTACAAAAAGGCTCAAAACAATTGAATACTGGACCGGAGAGTCCAACCCATCAGTAATATGTCACGGTCAGCAGTGAGAAACGCTCCACTGAGATCCAACAGAACCAGAACTGTGGTTTTCCCGCTGTCTGCATGCATGTGTGCGTTATTGAACACGTTCAAAATCCACAACAGCAGATTTGAGTTGAAGCTCTATCCAAACTGACAACTTCAATTTCCCTCTTATTTTTGTTAACTCTACCTTGGGAAACATAATCAGGTTCAACAAATACAAACCTCAGAAAAGCAACATATTTACATATTTAGCCCTGCCACCACATAGCAAGACTATTTGCCACAGGCTGCATCAATTGTCTTACAGTTAACTGAGATGAGGTTGCCAGGGCAACAGGTTTAGGAGGGAACCCCAGACACCTCTCTCCCTAGCGATGTCCTCCAGCTCATCCTGAGGCATTCCTGGGCATGATGGGACTTGGAGTTCCAGCTGGAAGACAGCGCTCCTCACTTCATCTCTACATATGAAATCTTTGCTTAGTCCATGGATTCTGGACTAATGCTCTGCAGTTCACTCTTCTTACCCGTATGCCGCTGTGAACAGTATCATGTGCAAGCAAGCTAGCTTTACTTACTGCTGTATTGATGATCCAATACGGAAAGCAGTTAGGGACAATACTGACAGTATTAGGTTTGAATAAATCACATATCTTTAGTTGTTTTAAAGTAGCCTGTTGTCTTAGAGTGCTAGAAGCCATTTCGTATGTTGGTGGTGGGAAGCCGGGCTGGTGTTGTACAACTTGAGATTGATAGTCTTGTCTGAGATGCATGATCAGAATCATGCCCTTGTTTCGGTTCTACATTCAGAACTTCTACAAAGTTGCAAAGTTTTTAAGCAGCAAACACTCAGATGTTTTATACCTGCCAAAATTGAGCTTAAATAGAAGCTCCCGAGTGTCTGAAATGTTTCTCCTCTTCGATGCTTCCAACTCAATTCCACACAGAAACATCCACCTTTGGGTGTTGCATTTCTCAGCCGTCCAGCCGAGCAGCCTGACGAAAATATTTCAGATCGCTGTGGCATGCCCTTTTCTCTTCCCAAACTGAAAACACCGGCACTTCAAACTGCTTTCAGAGAGCTGCAACTTCACAGTGTTGTTTGTAAAAGCAAACCTGGGATCCACACGACAGTTGTGAAAGGAGGAGAACTAAACTTCTGCTCCACTCCATGCTGCACCTCGGAGACTGATCTCACTCTGAGACATTTCCCCCAGCAGAAATATTAAGAGAGCATACCACCACGATTTGAAGTCTTGTTATGCATTTCATTTTGGCAGCTGTGCTTTCCCCCCCCAAAACTGCTATCACTGAGAATCCTGAGAAGATTTGGCAAATAAAGATCAGAGTTGTGATCGCTGGCTGTGACAAAAGGAAGAAACTGTAAGCTTCTTCCAAAGTCACTGCTGAGAGCAGCTCCTGAAATCCTTGACAGGTGGCATCATGCGCCATGCGTTCTCCATCAGATGCCCAGACAGACTGTTCACACAGCTTCTCAAGCATTCAAAAAATAAAAAAATAAAAAATGGCTGGGTGGGAAATGCGCTTGTGAGAGGCAGATGAAAACAGAGAGCTACTGTAATGAATGGAAAACAACCACCAATAGCTGAAGTCCCTGAGGGAAGCTGCCATGCTGTGGAGGCTGCGTCTGCAGGGAGGCCTGCAGGGCTGTTTGCAAACCACAGTGTGTGTGTGTGTGTGTGTGTGTGCGTGGAGTGGTGCAGTGTTCATTGTGTGTTTTTGGGGTGTGTGTGTGTGTGTTTAGGGGAGTGGAGACAGAGAACTCCACCAGATTTCCATTAGTTTTCCCCCAGCAGAAATGTGAAGAGAACATACTGGGATGCCCCAGATGTTGTGTAAAAGAGTGCTGCTGCCATGAGCCCAGGCTGCAAAGAGATTGGAGGAGGGAGGCTAGGGGGGGGTGACGGGAGGCGGGGGGTGTGGGGGAGGGGTCTCTTTTCCCCTCATACATTGGGCTGAAAGGAAAATGTTAAACGGCCAACAGATGTTAAGCTGCGACTGACTAAAATGCTCAGTTTCTCTGTCGGCTGTGAGATTTAAACGAAGCAGAAAAGGACGCTGACAGCGAAATCCTCCCTTTGTTCCTCTGCTTATGCAATACACAGAAAACACACTCATGTGTCTTTTCTTAGCGGAACAATCTGGAAGTAAATTGTTAGACTCAACATGTTCAAGACATGTCTTTCCCTTTTATTGGTGACATTCTCTTGTTTATGGCTGATAAGTCGTCTTTCCTGAGCTCTGAACTCATATTAACACACAACAAGACGAGAATACAATTTAGTTTTGCATTTTGTTTTCAGATTTTCTCCTAAAGACATGTTTTGGGCTTTGAAAGTATGTTTTTTATTGCGTGTGGACGAAATGATCATCTTGATGTGACGGGAAAGACAAACTCAACTACACAGAGAGTTAAGTTGAAAGAACTGGACAATGTTGTGGGTCAGTTCCTTCTTTCCATCTTCCTTTTGGAGAGTTTTGGGAGAAATGCTAACATTTCTCTTTGGGACAAAATCCAGGACAGTCAAAGCCCAGACATCAAAATAGCAATAGTATCAACTTTTTGAAGAAGAATGATACAAGTCTGCTAAAAGACTTGTCGAGACTGATAACGTCAAGTTGCTAATCCCAGTGGTGGTTGTTCAGAATAAAAAATCCTGTGTTTTTCCTTCTATCTCTTTTAGCTAGTTGCAAAACTTCAGCTAAAGGAAATTAGATGTTAGGAAAGGCCTTCAATGCTAAGGGTAGAAGATATGACACATTAGGGAGCGCCCTCTTTAGGGCCTAGTTTAGACAGAGGTTAAAAAAGCGAATGGAAAACTTTTGTTGCCATTTTCTCCTGCTAACTCCTAAAGTCAGTATTAATAAGTAGAATTCAAGAATTCAACTCACCGACTTTTCTTCAACCTCCTACATCAAACTCAGCATGGAGAACGGATCAATTCTCTATAATCACGATCATGGAGATGAACAGATCTATGATCTGTACAGATCTATGATCTGTTCATCGTTATATTTCGCTGGTGTTGCGTTGACTATTGTAGGAACTGTCTTTCTCCCATGACCGCACAGAGGACAACAATGACTAACATGATGCATGGAGCAAACGGTAAGTCAAGTCGGTTGTGAAACAGAGAAATAAGAGGGTGTTTCAAAATAAAACTCAAAGTTTTATTGACAAAGATCACGACGTGAACTGGACCTGCCAGTCTTGTCAAGCTGAGATTTACAGTGAGTTGGCGCCTTATAAATAAATAAAAGGAATAGAGCTGAATTAAACCATGGGAGTTGAAGCCATCTGCACCACCAACAGGGAAAAGTCTGAGCTGACAATAAATGGGCTGACTCTAAGGTCTGCTGTGGGACACTGCTCGCCGGCTGCTTCATTAAAGTAGGAATTCACGGTTCCTCTGATGGCTGATCTGAGGGGCTGATCTCATGCTGTTTCCAGTAATGATAAATAAAAGCTTCGCACTCAGAGGCTAACGTCCCCCGGCTTCCTTCAGATTGCGGCCGCTGCTGGAGGTTTGCTGCGGTGGGACTCTGCCTGTGTCATGGCTGTGGCTCAAAGTGGGACCACACCAGCTACAACTGATCTTGGAACAGTTCTGTTAAAGGCATGGAGGTGTTTGGAGCCGGGTGCAGCTTGCAGACACCATTGATCATGATGAAGTTTTACATACAGTACCAGTGCTGATCCTTGTTGAAACCTGTCTGTCCAATTTGAATCATTAATGTTGGTGATGGGTTATCTGTCCCACTGTTTCATCTGAAAGCAGCTGACCTGCCTACTACTTGTTGGCTTTGCACCAATCTATAAAATATATTGCCGTACTGTTTGTTCAATGGATGCCTTCAAAACTGTAAGAAGCATCCAATATCATTCTTCTTTTTTGTGCTGAGTTTCATATTTCAGCTTTGTGATAACTCTGAATTTGTGGATATTTACAGTTAATCATCTCAGCTGAAGTGAGATAATCCAGACTACGTTCTGGCAAATCTGAACGAACATCTTGATCTGCTCTGAATGAGGTGCAGCTGCCCAGGTGAAGCTTACAGCCAGCATCCTGACCCTCTGGTTTTCATTGAACTCTATAAATTAGCATGCTGTGTTTCGACATGCGGCAGCGTCATCCACAGCCGCTGCTCTGTTCCTCAATGAGGCTGCAGGACTGGAAGAGGAACAAAGCTACTGCATGTATGGAGTTACTCCAGTGAGTTTCATTCATCTGTTCCCTCATCTATAATTTCTGCCCTGTGAGGAAACAACATTTTAGTTGTCTAGTTTGGCTTCACAGAACACACAGCTGTCAGCTCTGGAGCTGGGGATTTGGAGGGATGTTAACACTTAATTTGCTGCTTTGCTTTCAGTTCTGTTGAAAATACTTTATTCATTAAGTGTTCATATCATCGAAGTATCTTCAAAGAGTCCTGGTGAATGGTGATTTCTGGTAGCTGACATGATTCATGAGTCAGGTCTCCGACTGATGCTCTGATTGTCATGACATGTCAAAAGCTCAACATTCAGTAAATACAATATTCCACAATAATAAGTCCTGGATAACATCATTACTTTTCAGCAAGCTCTGCTAATCCACCTCATTGGCTGTTGCTGCTCCTCTTTAAATCTCTGCCTGACCGTCAGGTCAGAAAGAGAGAGACGTACTCAGGAATATAATCCTGGTTCATTATGACGGATGGAAGAGATGATCTGAACTTCCTCCTTCCCTCTCTACTTTCTGGTCCTTCTCTGCGTCCATGAAGCCTCATTTTCTACTCCTCTGGGTTTTGGGGGGTCATAGTTCAAGTATTATTAGATGCTAATCATCTGCTCCTGGGTTGTAAAAATAATACTACATTTCCTCTGTCACGCATCAGGACATCTATTAAAAAGTTAAAAAAAACATAAGATGAAAAATACGAGCAAAGTTTCTGTTGACTCCAGAGCATCCAAAACCAGAAGGAATCCGAATAACATTTTGCAAAAAGACCAAACTAAAACTTTCACAGAGCTACTCCAACATGCTGCCACAGTAAGTGGCTTAATTTTAGAACTCGTTCTACAATCTAAGTAATTTATAGAGCATCAGTTTTGAAAGAATGTGTAATCTTTTCATGGAGTTTTATGAAGAGACTGAAGTCTCAGTGGGACGTTAACTTGGGATTTTTCCATCCACCTGTGTCAGTGCAGCTCCTGTCAGTCATCAAGTAAATGACTTTTCAGCCATCTGATCAGAGACATTGGATTCAAAGCAGAACAATCCGTTGGATCAGTCGACTGGTTTATTGAAAAGTATGCGGTTATATTTAATAAGTCTGGTACAAACCCAAAGTCCCTCGGCCAGTCTATCTTTTCACAGTTCCTTTTCCTCTCTGCTCTCCTAATTGCCATCTTGCAAAATGTGACCTGTGGTGTGTGCAATGACCCAAACATCAGTGCAAATTGACAAGTCTGAATTCATGCTGGGCTTGGTCTGCGCTCCATGTCACAGGCCTAATTACTAAAGCAGAGGTTGATCGTGGGCCTACCGGAGACATCCACCCTCAGTGCACCTCCCTCTCCACCCTGCCAACCGTTTCAGTGCCCTGCTCCCTCTACAACCTTCAAATGTCCCGACGAATGTCTCACTAAGGCCTCAAACGAATTCAGGCAGACGTTTCTCAGCTCAGGGAAGCTGTGTCTCACAGGAAGAAGACGTGTTTGGGAAGTTTGGCGGTTAATGCCAGATCCGTTTGAGAAAACAAAAAAAAAAAAGAAATACTTATAAAGGGGTGCGGGAAATAAAGTTGAGAGAACTACTGTGTTGCCATACAGTCCATCATGCAGAGAAAAGTGAAATGAGGAACTTTTTGAGGGTTACATCATGTTATCATATGATACTCTCGTCAAATAAAATACCTGGCATGAATTTCTGACTGAAAAAGTAATCAAATAATTAATTCATTGTTGAGTTCCCAACAAATCTTTTTCAAGCCTTGAGTATTAATAAAAGATTAGAGCTGTATGCTACCTGCAAGTAGGTTCTGTTTTTATGTTTATGACCCAAAAGCCTTTATCAAAAGCTGTTGTTCTCCATTGTTACTGGGCAGGATGCTAACAGTTATATAGATAATTGTTGGTATCAACATACCAAAACATTTTATTGTTGAAAAGTTTGCCTTTGCAAACTTTCCAGGTGATTTTATGAAAGTATCAGAGACACCAGGAAAAGAGCGTTTGGGGGACCTTATGAAGGACAAGCTGAGGAAACGGGTCACCAAACCTGCCGGGGAAATGAGGGCACCTTGACTCTCAGCAGGGGAAATACAGCGGAGATGGAAAGTATTCACCGACTTGGATGTTTTATGCTTTTTACTGTTGTTAAACCTCAATCGTAGTCAACAAGACGTGGCTTTTTGACAAAAACAAATGTCAAACTGAAAACTGATTCTGCAGAAAAAATAATTAAATAAACATATTTAGGAGAAAGTAAATAATTGCATAAATATTCAGTGGAGAAAAGATCAGCTGAGAGCTGAGTCTCTAGTGATTGTGATATAAAGACACCTGCAAACATGAGCAGGTTTAAATCATGGATGACTTGATGGGTGGTGGGTAAATTTAAACGAGGGCTGATGTGAATATTATCGTCAGCAAAAAGCTACATTTTGTTGGTCATGATTGATTTGTAAAAGCAATAAAAAGGGTCAAACCTCCAGAGGGGGGAATGGTTTTTCTTGCCGCAGTAAGAGGAACCCACCTCTACGAGATCAGGCGCAGACAACGGGGACCAGAGCGGCTGCACTCGTCCTCAACATTATTACCTGCATACATTTGCTTCAAAAGAAAGAAAAAAAACATCTAAAGTATTTGGAGCAAACTTTAAAATCAAGCTACCATGCAAGAGAGACTGGTAATGGTCATGACATGGAAAGTAATCAAACTGGGGTTAAAAATATGAGAAAAAAACACAGGCATCAAATTGAGTCTTTTGAACCTGACGCTGAGACATTTACGCTTTAAACTGGTCAGATAACGTTTTACACATTTAACCCAAATTCTTTTGTTTCTCCTAACTTTATTTGCACCTATAAAAAGAATCCAAGTGCAAGCCACTGCTGTCCGTAGAGACAGCGTTGGATTAGACGTCAGAGCTTTGAGGCACCTTTACTTTCATTCTGTTGAGCAGCGATGGATGTTTTTTTTTCCTTTCATCCACCAGGGTGAGAGATAATTAGTCCCTTTACTCTGTGAAGCAAACGGCTGCAGGTTTTACATACAGTGCAGGGACAAACTAACATTTAGCATTTACTCTCTCTCTCTCTCTCTCTCTCTCTCTCTCTTTCTCTCTCTCTGTGTACATTTGTGTTGCAAAAAGCCACAGATGAAATAGTTGAAGCAGGTGAAAACTGTGTGGAGTCAGTCCGGGTTCTTCTTGGACTACTGAGGTTATTTCTTACAAGGCAAAATGCATGTCCACCGGAGCGACTGCAGATCCTTTGATGCCCCCATGTTAATGACTACAGCTCAAGATATAACCCAGTTAGAGTAATCATATTCATATCACACAGTAGAAATTGCTCCAGATACCAGGCTTGTTTTATCACTGTGTGTCAAAGAGAGAACATGTGTCCTTTCCTGTCTGTTGACAGAGAACAGCAGCAATACAGGCAGGGGTGGAGGGGACGGGCCGTTTCTGTTTTTACACTTCAAGTTTTCCTGTTTTATGCTTTAACACCTGTTTTGACTGAATGTCGAGCCAAAAATAGCACTAAGTAATACAAATAATAATAGTATTGTGTGTTTAATATAGAGGAGAGCTGAACCAAGCCATCAGTGGTGTCAGGCCTACAGTACCTACAGTCAACAGGACTGCAGGTGTCTGAAGAGCCAGACAATATGAAACTGGGAGCAAATTGCAGCAAATTTCATTTACTTCTACAAGCGCCAAACATCTACTGTTTGACAGGTTTTCTGCTAACAGCTCTCCAGAAATCACCCAGTGATGGACTCTGACCTGAACCTTCAGAGCCACATTAAGACAATTACAAAGTCGGCCTTCTGTCACCTGAAGAACTTCTTATGTCTCAGCAAGGTCTGGAGAAACTCATCCATGCATTTATCTTTAGCCGCGTTGATTAGTGCAGCAGTGTCTTCACAGGTCTGCCCAACAAATCAGGCTGCAATTGTAAAATGTGGTTTCAAAGCTCATATTGCAAATACGGCCTTCAAGCAAGAAAATGGTTGCACTGATTTGGAAACCGGCTCATATGTGTTTCCATGAGGCGATGCAGTGAGGGTTCTGTGCTGCGGAGGAACAGCAAGAAGGGTTCCACCTTCAGACCCTTCACAAACTCGAACATATTAATGAAAACAAATTGAAGTTGAAGTAAATCTGGACAAACTCTTCAAAACAAAGAGAATGCTGCTTAACTGAAAATTCACGGTGAAAACTTCACATAATAAAGGAGAAGTTCTCAGATAAATCGAGGAGAAAATGGAAATGCTTGCCACACGTTGTGAAGCGTCTCTCATCTCATCACGGCTGTGAACTTCTGCTTGCTTTTGTATATTTCTCAGCAACTGAATTATATCAGATAATATGTTATTCTCTACCCAACCGGTCGGCTAATCAAAATTTAATGAGGAACAGTCGGGCGGAGCTCCAGTGCCCCGGTGTTTGTTGTGTGTTTTCAGTCTGAGTACGATGACACCGTGGAGAAAATAGGCGTTTGATTCTGAAGAATCCGTCGTTAGGTGAAGACGGGGGCAGAATAAAGCCGGTATGTGGCTCTGGGTGCTGGCAGGCGTAGTGATGAAGAGAAGACAGGAAGACAGAGGAGTGGGGGCTGGAGAGAGTCGCACAACCGGAACATGACGAACCTGGTGAACATTTTCTGATCTTGGCTTCCACCTTCTGTTCTTCTGCTCTCAGCAGGAAGAAGCTGAGGAAGTAAAAGCTCTCCTTAACAACTCAATCTTTTGATTATATTTCTTACAAAAGGATGTCAGATGTCAGACATCCTTTTGTGTGAGCGAATGAATTGGCTTGGAGATTTTTAGACATTATTTCTGCAAATTAATAAATTGAACAACTGTTAATGATTCACTGAAAAAGACTTCAGCTCATTTTTAAACTAAATAACAATATAACTAAATAATAATAAGCAGTGTAACTAAGTAATATAACAATATTTGGTACTTTTTAATTATTTGTTTTAAACAGTAAAGTCAAATTCAATACTTTACAATAATTTTGAAAACGTCAGTGTATTTCAGCTAACTATTTCACTAAGTGAGACACATTTGTTTGAATACAATACAGTGTTGTTTTCATTATTTATGCTGATTTCCCACTTACAGTTCAGAAAAACAAGAGATTTAAGATTAAAATATTAGATTAGACTAATGGAAAACACACAGAAAAAACACACACAGAAATGTGAGCTTAATGGAAACTTTGTTTAATGGCTGATAATGACTGCTATAGTCTGAATGCACATTCTAATTTACACAATATGGCTGTATATCTTAAACAGAATCCCGTTTATGTTAAAAATAATTTGATCCAGCAGTTGAAATCAATATGGATTTTTATCTAATCTACTCTGTCAGAGTTACACACGTTTGAGCAGCTATGTGTAACGTTGACCATGAGTGGATCAGAAGAAATCCACTGCAGATTTAACCATTGAATCATATTCATCCACGCCCACTAACGCTTGGTTAGTGGGAATGGATATTCATAAACTGATTGAACCTCTGCCACATGTTTTTTTTTTTTTTTTTGCCATTGGCAATCGTCTGGTAACAGAATTGTGAAAGTTCATGTTCAAAAGCAGAACTACACTGAGGACATTTTCAATTAAACTAATGCCAAATAAATAACATAGATAGAATTGGTTGGTTTAATATGTATTTTACATAGTCAACTAATCTTTTTAAATGTTATAATATCAAATGCAGATGTTAGGAGTTTTTTCATGGAATAATTGTATCAAATTTCCACAACCAAATGACACCAAGGGTCAGTAATATCATCTAGATAGATGTTTTTGTCATTAGGTCAATTCCTTATAATATATAATAACCAAAACATGACAAGCTGTGTAGATATTTTTTTAAAAGGTCATGTAATGATAGTGACTCTAAATGGGATGTACTAACTTGGACTAACAGGATGAAATGTCTCTTTTTATTGTAAAGGTTGCAGGGGTTGACCTCTGACACGTTACCATGGAGACTCCGGACAAATTCCTGCTCTCCAGTTTCTGTTTCTGGCATTCATTTGGGATTCAGAAGTCTGATTGGTTCTATGCATTGTATTCTAAGTTCAAAACATGTACCACACAGATCCACCAAATTTTAAAAGGGTCCACTTGACCCAAACGTTTGATTTGACTAGACCAACTTTAGCTCTGCTCCAAATTTGAGGGGCAATGCGGAGAGGCAGTGTTAAACTTGTGATGCATCGCAACGATGGACCATAAAATAATTCAATAATAAAAGAAATGGACAAAAGAAAGAAGTGTTTCTTTGAATTAAACCTTTCCGTCGTGCCTCGCTGGGCAGTTTGTTAGTCTGAAAACTACAGCGCTGCCTCAGGTGGCAACGTGCACACCCAAGAGATTTTCATTTCTCATGTCGTTTCACATTATGTATCCATAACTGACTGAGCAGAACAAACTCCACACTCAATATCAACAACCTACACTTGATTTTACCATGTGGAAAAAGTTATGTAACTCTTTTTACTCTGAAACCAGTGAATATTAAGTTACATAATGCTTTAAAACATTGAGTATTTGTATTTTATCCCCAAACTCAATGAAAGGGGGAGCAAAGGTTTAGTTTGGCCAGCAGAGGTCAACTCTCTTTCTTGCTTGGAAGGGAAACAAATCAAAATAAAAAAATTAATTAAAATAAATAAATAAATAAATACACAAAACAGAATAAAAGCAAGCTACAAGACACACAAAGCAATATTAGCTAAACATATGTAAATGTTAACTTTCTTTTTTCAACCACATTTAAAACAATTTCAGACCAGCACAGGCTTAATGGCATTACCTTTGTCCAGATGATAATAAATGAAATGTCCCTTTTTCAGATGATCTTCCAGAAAGATAAAACTGTTGTTTAAATAACCTCGTCAAAAAAGCGCTCTAAACAATTTAAATATAGTTTTTGACGAATTTCAAACATCCCTTGCTCATCCTGTTAAGGGTTTTCATTCCCAACTTTCTGAGTTATCTTTCTACTCAAATAAAAGGATCACAGTTTTGTTTAAGTTGAGGAAATTGCACATTAGTGTGTCTGATCAGTTTTTTTTTTAAAAAACTTCAAAGAATCTATCAATCGAATTGTAATATATTCATTTTAAAAGGATGCAGTTGTCATTTGCAGGCAAATCAAGACAATTTCATGTTTGGAGTGAGAACAGGACGAGACTGAGAGCGGAACCTTGAGGAACTCCACATGCGAGTGAAACTGAATCACAAAACCCACAGAGAACAAAATCGACTTCTGGAGCTAAAAGCTCTCATTAGAGCTTTTGGGCCATAGAACTGCAGCAGTGCAGAAACCCCTGTATCTGTATTGGCTCTGCTGAACATATAGCAGAGCATTGCATGAACGTGGCCTAATGCAGTTATACGTCCTCTACAGCTAAAACACAAAGTAGATCTCTTACAGAGCATGCGACACAGCAGGAAGCAGCTGATCAACATGGGAACTGAGCTCCTCCACAAGCCCCACACATCATGGTGTCATCATAGCTTTCCCTTCTTAATGAGTTCTGTCTTTCCAACGGTTTTACCCCAGCAAACATTCAGCCTCGCAGCTGCATCGCGGTGCGGCACGCTAACTGGCAGCTTTTCACTCTCCAAGTTATTATCCGCTTGTTATTCTGAAAACTCCACTTCAATTGTGCTCTCCATCCCAAAGACTTCAAAGTGGAGAACTGGCATCTCCCCCTTTTTAGTTCTGAAATGGCCTCCAGAGTTTGAGCCAAGCTCTAAACTGAACTGATGATGAGTGAAGAGGCAATGTGATAGCTCAGGCGTAAACACCAACTTTCTTCAGTCGTACAGGTTTAAGTTTTCTCCGTGTGGATTGAGCAGCAGCAGATCTGTTCCTCACACCTGACTTCAACGATGACTCTGACTCATCAGCTCAACATCAGTGAGATGCAAAGAAAAAAATTGTAAAAGTTTAGACAAAAACACAAGGCCCTTATCATCTAACTTGAAGTTCTGACCATAAAAATATTATAACTATTTGAAATAAGTGTTTGATTTTAAACATAGACACAGACGTGAATATTTTGTGCTTCTCGACTATCATTCCTGCGTTCTGTGAACCCTGATCAACCCTCGCTTTGCCCCGCAGTACTAATCTGTACCAATGATCTCAAATGAGACGTTGCTGACGGGAATGTTTCACCGAACCTGCACTGAAACATTCCATCTCCCAAAGAGCAACATTAGAATGTCGAGCTCTAACTTACTGAGATTATAAATTGCATTTCAATCAAAGTGGAGAAGCAGTAGCTTCTCCATGACCCTGCTGAGCGTGTGGACCTGGTCCAGTGTGACAAAAATCACACTGCTAATATCTGAGATTAGCAAAAAGCTTTGGAAAATACATATTTTTGAGAAAAATCAAGGATTGATGATTTTTTTATTTTATAATTTTTTTGAGATTCTGAATTTCCAATAGAAACTGAGGAAGTTCTATTAGCAGCGTATGAAGAAAGTGAGTGAAGAGCAGTACATTTTAAATCCAATTAGTGTTCAGCATGTAAAAGAGGCACTGATCGATCAATTAAGCTACCGTGGTTTGTTTTTATTACGCTTAAATAAAATAGCAGGTGTTTATAGAAGATCACAGAATTAATAATGAGCTAGTATTTCACATCCAGATGCTTCGGGAAGGTGAAGCCGTGTCTTTCCTGTTCAAGAAATATTTTTCATAGTGGCTCTTTGTTGCATTTCTTTGTTTCCCTCCTGAAATTAAATCAACATTCAGGTCACAGTCAAATGAGAGTGCCGAGAAACAAAATTGTGTTCTTGTTTGACCCCAGTGACACCAGTTACACTTTGCTGTTTTGCACTGTGCTCCAGCGTCGGGAGTGACAGGAAATTAATTAGTTGTAACTTATTAGCTGGTGCATCATGTGAAACCTGAGGTGGGAAGGAGAGATCCTTCCTGCTGGGTTTGTTATCCTATACTGTTTACAGTGCAGGTACAGGGAACTGAATTCTCCTTTTATATAATTATCTGTGGTGAAGTTTGGTGTGAGACGAACCCCAGCTGGCATCTGAACGTCTTTTTTCACCTTTTAATATCTCTCTCCATTAACAACTTGCTTTTTAAAACACTTGCTAAGGTATTTAATTTTGGGTCGTATTTCCTACTTATAATAAAATGTAGAAGTAAGTTGTTACATGAGTGCAGCTGAAAAAAAATGATTCAGATGTTAATAATAACCTTTAGCCCAGTTTGCTTATGGCTCGTCAACTTGCATCAGTTTTACTTTATTGTCCTTAAAAGCAGTCAGAGCGATTACATGGATTTTTTCCCCCCATGACTCCAGTTATGATTATTGGGTGTTTTTGTGGAAATTATAGGATGAATCACTTTGCCAAGTTTCACCCAAACCCTAAATACTGAGAGTCCCATCAGTTCTTAAAGAAATACTCTGGTGCTATTTCTCCAGAGTAAAGGACATAAAAGTCTGTTATTTGATGTAATTAGTTCACCCTGGCGTGGTTGGAAGCGACACATCATTGCTCATGTCGTACGCGCCGCTCTCTGGAGGAACACCGTGTGAGTGTGATCAGTTCTTTCTGGGATTAGAGACTTTGGAGGCCGTCCTAATGCTGGGATCTGAGAGCAGAGAGCCACTGAACGCGGCTTCTGCCTTCTCCCAGAGTCTGCTCAGCTCCCGACTATGAACAGGGAATTTAAAGTGTTCGGATGCTTTCATCCAAGCTCCATAGCATATGGACTTTCTCTTGAGTTTCTGTGTGCATTCTGATGTGAACTAACATTAGACATCAAAATGACATTAGATCAAACAAGTACTGCAGTTCTGCAGAAGCAATAAATCTGAAGAGGAACCAACATGGAGGCTCGTCGCTGTTTTTTCAGACCAACTAATTTTTCCGTGTGTTTCTATTCTCTGCGAGACAGAAACAGTTGGATAGGGATGCAGAAATTTTTAGATGATCAAAATTAAAAACGCTATTTATAACCAAAGAAAAGGTGAAAACTAAGAGGGAGAAGCAATAACTATAATAAAGCCAGACACACTCTCTCTGAAATCAAAAGCTTTTTTCAAGAGTTAACTAAATGCCATAGATCTTCAACTAATATGACAAAGATATAGTTTCATTGTTCAACGATTTTGGATGATGGTAGCTGTTTGAGAAGCCAAAATCTCCTGATTTTAAATGCAGACATATCTAAATCCTAAAGCCAGCAATGAAAAGAATCATTTGATAGCTGTTTTAATGAAAGGCTTATTGCTTGGTTGCGGACCTTGAGCGGCAGCAGCAGGAGAACGATTGACGCTCTGTGTGTGAATATATCATAAAAATAAAAATCTGCCTGGCCTGAATGTGTGTAATGAAAGACCTTCTGTCTCTGGTTAGCTTCAAATGTCTGCAGCTCGGTTTTTCATTTTCAATAAGGCTCATTATTTAGCTTGTTATTGTTTTAGATAAGCTTCCTCCTTAGTGAGAGTTGTGTATTTTTTCAGAACAGGTTCATGTATGGAGAAGACATACATGACATACAAAAACTGCAACCACTGCAAAAGACATAAGTCTCCAATTGATCTCTATTTAATCTGTGCCTCCGTCAAATACAATGTACCTGAATGGAGAACACACAACAGAAAGATTGTTTTGCTCAGTCTGCCTTTGTGCAGCAGAGCTTTGTCAGATACCTGCAAGGCTGCAAGAAGTTGAATTTCTTATAGACAAGAAACCCAAAGCAACAGCAACCATGACTTTGGACTGATGCAACTTTTAGTCAGGCTCACTGACGACTCAGAGTTCAGCTGAGATGAAGAAGACTATGCAGTAATTGAGGTAAGACTAAGTTTGACCATTTCACATGGCTTGAGTTTGCAAAACCAACACCTTCCTAAAAATACAGGTTTTCAGTAAATGTTTTTGGCCAAAAGTGATTTTCTTGCCAAAGTTACTGTATTGGTGCTTCATGAGTTGTTGGCTTCTCACAGGAAACATGTGTAATGTAAATTTCTCCTAAAATACATGTTCTTAGGAACATTTGTGCATACAGCTCCCAGTAAAGAAGCATAAAAAGCCTTCAAATAAATTCACCTTTCATGCAAGTCACACTGTGTAAAGTGGAACAAAAAAAAAAAAAAAGCTACTGCTTTGGCTATGAGTTGAACTGGACGGCATTGTTAAATGGTTGAAAGAAGTTCCTCACTCAAATTGAAAAGCTGGAAGCTGAGCTGCACTGCGTCATAAAAATAAAAATCATTATTGTCATTATTGTTTTTGGTTTTGACAATGATGCATTTTTTCCCCACAAGCCAGTTTTTTTAAATTTTTTTTTTGCAGATAAAAAAAGAACCTTGGAACTGAAAAACACCATGACAGTGAAAATGGTTACAACAACAAAAACACCATCAGTCATCCATCACTGTAGAATTGGGCGTTTTTGTTTAACATCATATTACATTCAGTAGCAGCAGAATGTACTCTGGCTTAAATGCTGTGTTCTCACTGTTTGTGTTTGAAGACTCTCAATAGTTTTTTGGGGGGTTTTTTTGACTTGACAACTTCCTCTCTGTTCATATATCCACTTCCTGTCAGCTCTTGTCGCTTAAGAGACTGATCACATTCTAAACTAGAAGCTGGGCTCCTGAGCATCCCTTTGCTCATGCACCACTTCCTTATTTCATGCAGGTTGAACTGGAACCAATGAAGAGCTCATGCAGGCGGGATCTGTTTGTGTGTGAAATGTGTGTTTCATCAGTCCCAGGTGGTCCGGGGAGGCTTCTCTGCTCCTAATGGGCTGCAGATCGATACCGTTTCCTTAATGTGACAGTGAGGAACGAAGAGCTTCCTGGCCTCCTTTTCTCTGAGCGCACAAACTACTTTTGTGGAGTTATAATATTCATAGCCTCATGCTCAGATTGGATATTTGGCCAGGGCAAAATGTGAGCAAGGCAGCCAACCACGGAGCCAGAGAATTCGCCGAAGCCTATTAGTCCATTTACACAACGTAATTGGGTGCAGAGGCATGGAGATGAGAGACCTTCATTTTCCGCGCCACACTGGGCGTGTTGCGCTTGCCAGGGTCGTAAAGAGCCAGATAGAGCTGTTTGGCTCGGCATCTCAAAAGGCTTTACATATGGCAGCTTCGACTCCGCAGCAGAAGGATCAGGAAACTGGTGACATCTGCGACTCCAGCAGCCGTGCCATCAAGTAAAAAATAATGGTGCTGTGATGTTTAAATGTTTAATTTGCTCTCAGTATTTTAAGCGAGTGTTTCCATCAGTTATTCTCAGCATCAATAACTGATGGGAAGTGGGTGAAAAAAACCTGATTAAGTCCTGATTAAGAGAGGAATGACAATCCATCCAGCTAACCAATGGGACGAAGGATGATCCCCTGATCTAATGCCGTTTTCATACAGGTTATTCACAATCATTTGATGACTTGGACTAAATCTTCAAATCGTCCAATGATTTGGAGATTTGATGATGTTCTTGCATCTTGCATTGAATTTTATGTGTCCTTTAGCATTGAGTTTTATGCGTCTTGCATAAAACTCTATGTATCTTAAAAGTTGCATTGAGTTTTATGCTTTGTTAGTTTATTTTCAACACACCACATATATTTTTTTCTCACAGATTCTCACTGGATTATCAAGTGAGATTATTTTTTTATCTGATGGATTACTTAAACTAAAAACAAATGTCCATTTAGTTACCAGTGGGGGGGAAAAAGGAGATTTTGGTGTGAGCTTCACATCAAACAGTCAAGACTTCATCGTGTGCAACTAAAAGTTCCTGCTTGGTCTGCTGGAAGAAATTTTTCCAAACATGTTTAAGAAATGTAAAGTTCTTTATTATTTTGTCATTTGTTGTGTGTGTGTGTGCGTGTGTGCGTGTCAGGGAGCAGAGGAAACAAATCAGTGACTAAAACTCAAGGCAGGTGCGGCTTCGTTTTGTCCACCACCATCCATCCCCTACCAGATGATGTTAATGTTGGCACCAACTCGCTATAAGCTATGAGCAGAAGTGGGAGGATGAACTGGATGTTTCAATTGAAAGTGACACACTGGCAGTTTAATTTCAGCTCTTCGTGATTCACAGTCAGTCTTACTGAATGCATAACTATTCAATCAGCTCTAAACACTGTAATCATAGTTAAGGCTTTCTCTTTTCAGTCAGGATGGGCTTAATTAAGCTGCGTGGTCATGTTTGCACATCCACACGTTTCCTATTTGTGTGCATATGAGGAAAATTCAATAAACTCAGACAAGTTACCCAGCTTCCAGAAAGCCGTCAAGGCTGAGTTTTCAAGGAACAAAAGATGTTTTGTGACATAAAACCTTCATTTTTCTACAAGATCAACATTTATGAAAGCTTGTGATTTTGAAAGACGAAAGCAGCGAGCATTGTGTTAACTTGACCTTATTACGTTCCTCTCCTGTGTTTATGAAGGACGCCTTGACTGTGTGAATCAGAACACAAAGCCTGAGGTGTCTCAGAGAGCATTGAGGCTCAGAGCGCTGAATGTGCTGAACCCATTGAAAGCCTGACAGAATGGTTCTGCTCAGGTTCTGAATGCCGCTGAAGCGTCGGCTCTCCTGTGTCCTTGGTGTGTACACTCATCTTTGTGAAACAATGATCTCTGCCACGAAGACATCAATATAACATAATTACAGCCAGTACTTCTCACCAAGTGAAGGAATTTCCAAGGTTTCATAAGTTCTGCCTGAGCTTTAGTGTTGATCTGAAAATACAAACGCTTTGACAGAGCAGTTTATTTTACTGCATGGTTACTGGTGGTACGGTCCTGCTATTGACCGCCATGTGATCCGGACTAAAAGGGAAGTTAATCAGTACAGACATTCTTTGAGAGAATGATAAACTGAGGTTCTGCCAACAGCTACGCGGTGCCTTTTGGTACCGCAGGATCTGGTTCTCTGGAACCCTGAGAGCTGTGGTTGCAATCGGGCCAAATTTGCAGTCCGTTGTCGGGTGATTGATTGTCGCTGCAGCGACTCCTCGTTCCCCTTCATGGTGTTTGGTTGACTTTGTCACTTTCAGTAAATGAGCACCATTCTATTTGAAGCAAAGTAAACAGTTCCAGTATGACTGTCTCCAGCAAACATTCAGCTTAGTTTCTTTACTGTTGCATGTAAAAACAAAAAAACAAACAAAAAAACAAACTTTATCATAAAATCATGAAAAGTAGCAAAGCTGATCAAATTTAAGGAAAAAAGCTTCAAAGCATTCATGCTGACAAATCACAGCTGTTGTCGACAGTAAGTACCTTTGGTTTTGCTCTTAAACTTTAAGCTAATTTTAAACAAATTATTTGCTTATTATAAGTTGTTCTTGACCTTTGACCTAGGAATCAGAACAGAATCTCTTTCAGCTGGAGGAGCAACTTCTAGCCAATTGGCATTGTACAATTGACTACGGCATCAAAAATCATATAAATCTGTCATGATAATTGGTTTGATATGACTATGAATAACCTGGATCTAGTAGAGTTAGTAATTAAATCCGGTTTTGGTCACTTTGATGACCAAAACTAAGAGCTAAAAATGTTTTAAAAATGTTTAAAATGAAAAACATTTTGAAGCTAAAATGTTTTACTTTTGGTTTAGTTCACGTTCTGTCAGACTGGTGTCTTGTGAAATCCACACATCTCCTCTCCTAAAGCATGAAATTCTGCATACTTTTAGATTGTGATGGTTTTTTCCCCTATTAAACATACAACATATTCTGTCACATTTGCTGCACCTCATTTTGAGCTGAGTAACGCTCTCCATCTCTGAGCTTTCTGATGGGACCATCAGCTTGTGCAGCTGAGAGCCAATTAAATAGCAGCTCTAGTGGAGCTGGTTGGAAAAAAAACTTTACTATTAGCATGACGAATCCCTTGCTTTCCCTTTAGATGTCACACAGAATTCATGGCGTAGTTTAGTTACTAGGCCCTGTTGGTGTTGTTGAGCATCTTTTAACTTGCTGGAGCCCAGCAGGAGGTGGCAAATGTGATTTATCTGCTCATTAATTTCACAAGATCCAGGTAAAGGTAAAGTAGAGTTGAACATAATTCATCCAGATCTTTTCTCTGTAGTACAGGACTCCAACTGTGAGTAACATTAACACGGAATGAACAAATCACCTCTAAGCCTGAAGAGATTTATCTAATAACTTTGAAGCGCAGGACAAATAAAGCTTCAGTAGGTTTCAAGTTGTGGACTGCCGAGGATATGAAACTGCAAGAAAGAGCGAGTGTAATTTCAGATGATAGTTACTGCAGTTCACTTTAAGCAGAGGACTGTCCCACTATGTAAGGATCCAGATAATAGAGCTGTGATCTAAACATCAAAAATGAAGTTTTACTTCACTGGTCAATATTATTTCATGGCAGTTACCGTTTTTTTTGTTGTTTTGTTTTGTTTTTTGAACACTCAAGTAAGTTGCTTACCATGAATGAAACCTTGTCAACAATCATTTGTTTTAGTGAAGAGGTACTCTCTCTCTGCAGCTGAAAATCTCAGAGTCTCTGTCTGCTTGTATGGTCAGAAAACCCCCGACAAAAAATTAAATTGGGCCCCCCCCTCCCACGCTACTGCAATATCATTGAAACGTCTCTCCCCATTAGGAACAGTCATGGGCAACGTTCAAAATATATATGAAGCAACCCAGACATCTCAAAAGCTCAATGGCTCTCTGCTCTCAGCTGCATTTTATTCGAGCTGCAGGATATAACTTTAATCAGAAATATGTTTTCTCATATTTGTTAAAGCTGGCATCATTTTGCGGCAGCTTGTTACAAGAAAGACAATCTGTGAAAACAATCCATTTGAATCCATTTGTACAATCCATATTGTATAAATGGATATTCATTTGTACAATAGATATCCTCATATCTATAAAAATCATCCCAGGTGCCCAGCAAGGAATAAAAAAAGTCCAAAGAAGCAAAGCTTCAACCAGAATAAGAGAAACGACACTTTAAAAAAAAATCAGAATGAATATAACAGAATTACTCCCACATAGTTTGTTCTTTTCTTGCACAGTACTTATTTGGGAACATGTCATTTGGCCTGTTTTTTTTTTTTTTTTTTTCTTTGATCTGATTTTTCTGCGCTCCCCAGCATGTGTTATACAACCCATAATACACTTAAACTGGGTGAAGTTTGTAGGTGATACATGAATATTTACCAGCATGAATTAATTTACGTAAAGCAATGAGCAGAAGACATCAGCAGGCAGAAGAAAAAAGGAGAAAAGGAATGTAACTACGTGGACGCATCACAACAGAGGCAGCACAATATTTTTCTCTTCGACATTCATGTTACATCATCAATGAGGATGCCTGGTTTATTATCAGGTAGAGAAATCGGAGAGCCAGTCTGTGAGAGGTTCATGCTGTAGCACAGTTCTTTTTTCTTGGCATTTGAAAAGGTGAGACACGTCGATGCTCAGAGTACCGTCCGCTCATAATGCTGTGATCCTCATTCTGTCACTTGCTGTCATTCTTCTTCAGATTGCTGCTATTTCACAAGGTCCAAAAATTAGTTCAAGTCAGGTTAGGCACAAGCAACAGCAGTGTTTTCATCTCTAATCATCTTAACGTTTCAGCATTTGTCTGAAATCCTCAGCCCTGCTTCTGGACAACCTTGAAATTTCAGGACATTTCAGCTCGACGTCGGCATCCAGACCTTATGTTCATGTTGTTTCCTTAGCTCAATAAGCTGCAGAGTTCCAATACTGAACTCTGCAGCCGAATATTTCAGTTCATAATGTTGCTGTAGCAAAACAGTCATCATTTTCAGATTTAGAAATACAGAATAAAGGAAGTCAGAATGATCTCAGTTTGTAGAATCAGGGAGAGACTCCCAACCTCTCAGCCAACTTGACTCAATAAGTAAGGAGCTCCCCACAATGAAATGGATTGAAGGGCATGAATGATCGGCTAAGCGGGCGGAATGAGGATGTGAGTCATCTGGGGAGATACTGATTGTAGATGAGTGTGGAGGTTCAGTTCTCAGGAAATGACCTTTCTGTGTAAGGAGAGTTGTTATGTTGTGCTCCTGCTCACAACCTAAAGTTAACACATTAGCTCTATATGACATCATCTAACTTCAAGGGCAAAAGTCAGACCTGTCCAGTTCTGAGAGCCGTGGGATGACTCTGTACCAGCCCAGCCCGGGCCAGTCTGGTCGCCTCACTCACTGTGCTCACCTCTCTGTGATTCAGTGCTCTTGTTCTGATGAAACAAACCATTTTAGTTGCAACATCAACAGCATGGTTCAATTTTAGCACTGACTTAGACAATATGTGATGAACGACACAATGACAGAAACGTATCAGATTCTGTTCTGACCTGATTTCAGCCACTTTATTTTGCATCTGCTTCAAAAGTCCAATACACACCTATTAGCTTGTTCCATTTATTGCCACTGTGGTCAATAATTCATTTATCTCCCCAAACAAATCACTTTCTGTTTTTAGTGTCTGTGTCTGCCAGCTCCTGTCATTCCAGTCATTCATGAATCCACATTCAAAGATCTGTAACAGGGCTGTTCCACGGACATCCCGCTCTCATCCAGAGCCAAGGAAAACAAGCCAAAGTTATCCGTTTTCTTTTTTGTGCATCTGAAGCTCCAATGTTTCCCATCTGCCTCATTGTGATGTGTCTTCACTCTTTTCTAAAAGCATCTTTTTTCTCTGGGAAAATTTGCACTCGAGATTCTACCAAACAGACTTTGATAACGTCCAACTTCAAAGAATTGCTAACTCTGTTCTTGCAATTTTATGGGGTATGTCCTGATCAGTGCATCTCTGGAAGAGTGGAGGTTGTTGTAGTTCAACCATTACAAAGTGGCTTTGGTGAAATGGCGTTCAGTACAAGCTCAAAGGTCAAAGGTCACAGACTGCGAAATGCCCAGGTCTGATCTATGGGTTGGAAATGAAGCCTCACCTTGTTAGATGAGATAACAACTATGCTGTCATCACCCCATCCAATTCCATCACAATGAGTAGAGACAGCTGCTTCCAGTGTGTTAAATATTTCTCCCTTTAATTCAATAAGCTTCATGTTAAGATGCTTCTGTGGGTTATTCATATTATGTTTGACAAAAAGAGAAGCAGTGTGTTGGGGTCATGAGGTCAACAATCTTCTCTGCACCTTCTTTATGTTTAATTGCAGTTTTTCCTGAGAGTATGTCAGGTTTTCAAAATAAGGAGAACAATACTTAGTTAACCAAATACACAAGAAGAGTATTTGCTCACACGCCGCCTTCCAGTCCCATCAGGCATCCGTTCATCTTTTTTAGAGAAGCTATGCAGATAGGAGTCATTACTCAGGACCAGACAGTGTTTCCCCTCATTTACTATTGACAGCCATGGATCATTGCATGAAATGCGCACTTTGCCAAGCGCACAGTGCGCAGAAGGAACTGCTCCCTC
This sequence comes from Poeciliopsis turneri, assembly GCA_922788865.1. Classification (NCBI taxonomy): domain Eukaryota; kingdom Metazoa; phylum Chordata; class Actinopteri; order Cyprinodontiformes; family Poeciliidae; genus Poeciliopsis; species Poeciliopsis turneri. The sequence goes on from CAKLNU010001114.1 coordinate 1,667,822, forward strand.
TGGACATGCCAAGGAAAATAATCTCAGTGTTTCCTCACAAAGCTGCTGTGAGCAGCGTGGACTCTCTGACTCTCATTGGCAGGTTAGATTCTGAACAGTGTTCTTTACAAGGTCTCTGAATATTTCACTGAAATGCTGACAGAAGAGCTTATGGAAAAGCTGACAATAAAAAAAAAATAACAAAAACCAGGTTGCAGACAATTATTTAGTGTACAAATATACAAATACAAAGAAGACGATATACATAATTTTTTTATGTATATATATGATTTCCCCAATGCTAACATCGGTTTCATTTTCACAGACAAAGGCCACTCAGTTCTGAAATGTAAATGTCATCTTCTGCGGGCTGATAGAAGCTCTGAGGTTATTAACCTCACATGACCCACAAGCCCATCTCTACAGCCTCATGTGTAATTAGGCCATTAGAAGGCACATCGGTGTTGGCTGTAACGCATAATGCAAATGTCTAAAAGAAGTAAGGAGGCTAAAAACAGAAATCCTTAATATTTTCTGGTCTGTCATATCAGTTGTGAGTCATAGTTCAGCACATTTTATATATTTCTCCAGGTACAGCTGTTTAGTAGATCTTCCTTCCTTTCTATAGCAGCTGCTGCTCCACTGGAAAAAAGTAATTATAGTTAAAAAAAAAAAAAAAAAAAAAAGCAGACCTTGTTGATTTCTGAAGCAAAAGTCAATAACTTTAAAAATATATATATAAATATATATAGATATACATATATCTTAAGTTTTTGTAGACAAATACATGTTTAATGTGTTTCCAACAAGTGCATTAAATATTTAGTTACCTGATGTCTTAGTTTTATGTTATACAGGAACACTATTCATTTTCCTTGAAATGGCTAAAACCTCAAAAATAGAGACAAGGAAGACCACAGATATTAGTTTCTGCTGCAGTGTTAAAACTGTTTCCATTGAGTGTATTAATGCATGAAGGTACAGTATATCTGCTGATTGAACTATTAAAGTAGGCAGATTTAAGCATTCTTAGAGGGCAGTCAGTGTTCCCTATCCCTTATAAATACCTTGTGTTCAATGTATACATAGGAGCGTTTTAATATCCACTGTTATGTCTATCTTTTTATTTCTTACAGACTGGGTGCAGATTATGGTCTTTATATATTTATAAAGACCATCATTTCAACACATAATCTTTCAGTTATGTGTTCAAAGATGAAAAAACATATTTTCTTCTTAGACAACGTATTTAAGGTGACTGAAAACAGTCACAAAGTTTAGGAAAGCTTGGAAACCAAGTATAACGCTGCATTACATGGAGGGAAAATCTGCTTCATTGTCAGAATAGTTCAGTGTCTCTACCTGTTTGCTTTGTCAAAAATTGGAAGTAAATCCATCTTGTCTGTTTTTGTATATTTTGCATTGCTGAAGCGGTTTTTCACTGAGTACAAAGTGAAAATGAGAGAAAGGAGGGAGATATTTCTACCTTTGATGTTGAAAACAAATTAAAAATCATTTTTAGTCACTCTATGAGCACATGTGAGAATAGCTAGTCAATTTGATGCTTGGTTGATCAAGTGCTTCACTGAAAAAAATCTGCAGTCTGGATGGCCTGGTAGTGCAAATTGCACCAACCTCCCCAACTCTGCGAGTCTGTCAGAGTGGTGCGTGTGTGTGTGTGTGCGTGTGCGTGCGTGTGTGTGTGTGTGTGTGTGTCTCAGTGTAAGAGTTTCCTCAGAATATAATCTTTCAACAGAGCAGTTGCAGTTTTTATATCCACTATTTGCTAATAGAACTCCAGTTTATCTGTTCAATAGTTAAAAATAAAGAGCATGCATCACCATGTCTGCTCCCAGCAGCTCATTATGTGGAGGAAGAAATCCTATCAAGTGTGAAAAGAAATATTTATATTGTGAACTGTGTTTATTTTCTCTGAGATCATTTCAGCTCTGTTATTATCTGCAACTGATCAGATTTTGGGGTTGACCAGGCAGAGTTTCATCATGTAGGAAATATCAAAAACATTGAGAACGCTGAACTGCTCGAGTCTGACCACAAAGATCAGGAAGCACAAGGAAGTGTACGTTTCAGTCAAGTCATTTGTCAACATAACAACACCATTCAAGTTCCATTGCAATTGGAATTTCAAACTTTTTTAACTTCAATTGAAATAAATTAGTAAAATGAGCACGAATCATGAAAAACACAATGTAAGAACATCACAAAGTTCATTATAGCCACTTGTGTTCTGGATATAGTTATTGTTTTGATCATAATCCATAAGTCATTGCCTGAGGTCTGAGTCAAAACAAGGACAGTCAGAAAAGTTGAGAGTTTTACTTTTTGAATCAGCTTTTTCTTTACCAAAACAAACCAGGTCTGTGTAATCATTTCAGCTTCAAACATGAATCGTTTTCTCTCCAGTTTAAATGATTTTCCAGTCAAAAGATGCTACAGTTCACCAGTCTTGGAGCGTCAGCCTTTACAACAAGATGTGTTGCCTTTAGTGTTTTCATAAAAAAAATATATATATATTTTTAAGATAAAAATGTCATATTTTTTCTGACTCAGCTGAATAACTCTCAGCTAATAATCTGAGGCGGCCTGCTGTGCTGATGTTGATATTCGTCACTTATTCCTCACTCCAGTTGGATCTATTTGATTAGTTACTGTTTTCTTACTGATCCAGACCCTGATTGGATCATGTCCCTGAATCAATTGAAAACTCCCTCACTGGCTGAACATTTAGTCCTGTGTGATGAAGCACTCACTCACCAGAGCTGTCGATAACTGCGACGAGTCCAAAAGTGTTTTCGTCTCAGCTGGAGTCTGGTTTGTATGTGGCTGCTGTGTGTTGAAGCCTGATGCTTTCAGAGGGTGAGCCTGCTCCTGGCACACGCTGACACCCCTGCTAATGGTAATAACTCTGTCTGTATTAGACTAGAGTCATCAGTGATGGATGAGAAGCAGTAGCAACTCTCAGCATGTCAGTTCCCAGACACTCCACTGTGTGGACTGGCCATTTATCAAGCCGTTTAGCTGTACAACTGTCATGGCCGATATTCACTGAGGAATCAAACACTGCGGGTTCACTGTACAGTTTTTGACAGGTAATATAGTCAGTGTGCCGGTCCTCTTCCGACAGTCCAAATATTAAAAGCACAACTTTTCTGTATTTAGAGAAGATGTGTTTCCTGATCATTTGTTCAGCTACCAGATATAAGTGGCTGGAATTGCTCTGGTTTCACTAAAGCTTTAATTTTAACCAGTCACTTTCACAAAACATGATACGTTCACCTTGTCATGCATCATGACAGGGTGGTGAGCATAGACATATAAGTCTGCATCTTCTGAAAGCTGCTTAATGTCCTGTCAGAGAATATGTTTCACGACGGTGAACCATGTGAGGGTATGCGCCCCCTACTGCCAGTCTTCAAGGTGAAATTTGTGTTCTCCGCCCCTGCTGCGTGGCATCTGCTACAGTTTACGTTCTTCAGTTTTCCACTTTTCAGCAGCGTGCTTTCTCAGCAGCATTCATCCATAAAACACTCTGGCAGAGTTCATATAGATGAGCTTAGAGGCGGCTGACACCAGCAGGTTGGGAGCTTTCATGGTGCAGAGTGGGAGCATGATTGGGTGTGTGGGAACATGGAAACTGCTCCTGTCCCTTAGAGATTGATCCCAGTCATTTTAATGATGCCAATGGTGCTCATTATCTGCTTTATTTGCTTTCTCAGCTCAGTTAGAAGAAGAGATTAGCTGCTGCTGCCATTAATGCTCTCAACTAAATATTATTAGCAAACAGTGTTTCTGAGTTTTGGCTTCACAGTGGCAGGCCAGAAACAAGCCTGTTAGGTTAATTGGTCTCTGAATTATCATTGTAAAGAATCAACCCGTTGGTGCAATGCATATTGGACAGTGGAGAAGAAATAGAGTTAAACCAATGCCCAACTAGCTTATCAAAGTTGCTAGTTTCCATTTAAATTGTGAGAAGTAAAGGAATTTGTCACAAGAGTTTTAGGCAATCAGTAGACAGGAACATGAAGTCTCAACTGTCCGCAGACAGTACATCGAGTGCAAGAAGGGTTTAAGATGTCTGTCAGTGTGCAGTGACAGGTCAGTCAGGGAAAAGAAACATTAAGCTGTACCTCAACCTGTGATGAAAATCAGTTAAATAAAAGCCGGTTTGAGTTTTCAGTGGGTTCAGTTCTACACTGCAGATAGTTGTATGTGACACATTTTCTGAATTGAAGTTTGTTCCCAAAGGGAACAAGATAATTTCTTCAAACAGAGTCGTCTTTAGATACAATCACACACATGATCAAGGTTCCCTGCCAAGCTCGATTGCAGGAGGATCTCTGTGACCGTATTTTTGGAAACATTTTCCTGCTGGAATTTAAATTTGCACAGGCAGCAAAGCGAGACTAGAAAATTGGATTCACTGCGTGCAAAAATAGAGCACAGCAGTACTGGCAGCCTTTACAGGTCTTCACAGATCAGATTTTTTATAACGCTTCTAGGTATCAACAGACCTCCAGTTTCTGTTGATGGAGGAAAAATGTCCATATGAAAGATGGGTAAGATGTCAAAGAAGCAATATGGTGAAAAACACCAAGTGTGTTTGTGACCCAGAGTCAGCTGCTGCTTTCTCTGGGTCTCGGTGGAGAGGGTACGTGTGCTGACATCACGGCTTTATTCATGGGAGGAGATTGGATTAAAGAACGGCTATTTAAGCAAGTTGCCTCCAGAGAGCAGAGTTAAAAGGTCACAACCAGGGCACGGATGGAGACCAAAACATATGAACAGATTACAGTCCATTGTGTTGTAGTATTTATGCGGAGTTTCACAAATTTCTTTATTTCATTTTAGTATTCTCTACTTCTGTTTCTACCAAAAAGCAAAGTCCAATCTGATCTCGCCTTGCTTCTTACTTTTATTTGTGTTGCACTTTGAAGATCCTTTTTGGGATTTCAGAATTTCCGTAAAGACCTCTGTAACTAAAAAAAAAAACCCCCAAAAACCCAAAACACTTATTACATCTAAGAGACGCCGTCTGCATGGTTAACACGTTGAAGCAGATGTGCTACAGCAGCAGAAAACTTTATTGATGAAGAGTTATGAAGGGAGGCCTCCAGGCAGTTCTTCCTATCAGGCCCACTTGTCTGAGCAAACACTGGTTTCCACAGATCTTGATGAGTGCGATACCAAACTCCTAACTGGCCCACTTTTTTCCCATGACCGCACGCAGAAGGCACATATCTGTTTCCCTGGCAACACAACATTCCCTCATGATGGGCATGTCTGTTTCCTTGGCAACCTTCCCTTCCCACTGTGGGAAGGGAGTGTTGCCATCAGAGAGGGCAGATGCTTGGTATCCCTCCTTGGTCTCTCTCTCTTCTGCAGCAGTAATGTTACTGTGCTTCATGTTCCCTTCAGTGTTTGAGGCTGGTGGTGGGAGTGTCATGGTGTGGGGGTTAAATTTTGGACTCTCTCTGGCCACCTTATTACCAGCTGAACACAGATGAAACCCCAAAGACTCGCTGAACGTTGCCTTTCACTTTGCCCATCCTCACAGTGTTTCCATCCTCTGATGGCCACTTCCAACGGCACGATGCGTCACGTCACGACACTCAGATCAACTCACACTGGTTTCTTGAACGTGAACATGAGGTCATTGAACTCAAACAGCCTTCGCAGTGACCAGTTCTCAATCCAACAGAGAGCCTTCTGCATGTGGAAACAGGAAAATCACATAAGAGAAGCAGTATCAGCAAATCTGCTGCTTCATGTGATGCTATCGTGTCAGCGTGGCCAAAAATCTTCAAGGAATATTTCCGACGCATTGTTGAATTTATTTTATTTATTTTAGCTGTCTGAGACAACAAAGCACAAAATACTGCATTGCTGCATTAGAAGTGAGAGCAAAGTCACACAGCCACACAGAGATTTCTGAGACTTAAACATAGTTGAGTGATCTGAATGACTTTTTTGATTTTTACTTGTGAAATCTTTTTAAAATAAGTTCTCTTTTTCTCCAGCAACTGTGAATGAGTCTGTCATTTTGCTACATTAATCTCTAATTAAAATATTTATAATCTTCTGGTTGCAACATGATGAAACACTGAAATGGTCTTAAAATGTGCAGCATGGTGGCAGAATTTGAGGCAACATTACCTCGCAGTGAGATGGCCGTGAGTTCTTGTGCATCAGAACACCAAGAAAATGATGGATGGATGGATGGATGGATGGATGGATGGATGGATGGATGGATGGATGGATGGATGGATGGATGGATGGATGGATGGATGGATCTGGCTAAAGACAGAACAATTACAACCTGATAGATTAAAAATAAGTGAACTAGATGAAATTACTCTAGTCTGCTGAACTTGCCGATGCGTGACAAATCTTGCCCCCGGCCTCCAGCTCATTACTGCAGTGCCTCCTCCTGCTGGCTATGAGGTGTGCATCATTCCTGCTGAAATCCCACAACCCAATTTAGCATGATATATTCAGCTAAAGCGTTTGGGTTTGAACCAAGTGACCCTTTGGAAGATTAAAAAAAAAAGGCTTTTCTATTTGCTTTGGCGGAGAAACATGGCATAAGACATCCAGAGAGGACGCAGCTGCCCCATCCAGTTGAGGTTATTAACTCCCATCCCCTCCTCTATCCACTTCAATAACATCCACCAACCAGTTTGCTTAACAGATCTTCAGCTCTGTTTCCTGAACAGATTCCACTTCACAGAGCTGCGACACCTTCCACCTTCAAGTTTTATCCTGAAGAAAGTCTGGGCCCAGAATCTGAACAATATCTCCACAGTGATACCCAGAAGTTGACCTGCCTGAAAAAAAAACAAAAAACAGGAGAACATTTACATCCTTTCCAAACATCCACTTGATTTAAAGTGGCAGTTTTTGTTCCTGAGACAAATGCTTGACCTTCTCTTGTGAGTAATTGAGTTCAATACGTTATACTTTTGAAAGCACAAAGCGGCCAGCGGTGGCAGCCGGTCTTTACGGCTTCTGAGACATTCTCCGGCTTCTTATCAGGCTTGAAAGAGTCAGATGTGGTGGCCGGCAGAATTATTGATTCCCATTGTTCTCTCCATCGTTTCTCCGCAGCTTTTATTTATTTATTTTTTTTTATCAATCTTGTGCTTTCACAGCGGCTCAGCAGATAACCAGCTGCACTGCTTGGAGCTGGAAAGAATCACCCGAAAGAGGCCAGATGTGTTTCTATGAGGTTCACAGCAAGGGATTGATCAGCTCGTACCTTTCTGTTAGTACTTCTCCACAGAACGAAGACACAAACATGACTATTCTGCAACATGTTTGGAAATATTGTACCATCCATACACATCCACAAATACCATGCACCCTGATCCTGACTCAATATTTACTTATTTATTTACTTATTATCTTCCTTCTAATATAGGCAGTAAATGAAGATAAATTTCTCCCTTAATTGTTAGAAATATGTAATTCAGGCTTTTTATAACAGCATGTTAGAAATGCATTACTTCTACAGTTAAAAAGGAAACAATAAGAGACAAGCCATGACGGTTTCCAGGACTTTTGTAACTTTTTGTAAACATTTCCAAATATTGAACTTACAAAATTGAATATTGGTCCATACACTTCTTACCAGTAGGTGGCAGCAATGTTCCATTAAGTGGTTCGCCAAACACAATTCAACAAGAAGGAGAAGAAGAGCCATTTACGGTCTCAACAAGAGATCGTCAAACCTCGCCACAGGGTCAACCACACCTGGCAACTGAGTTGAATTTTTGAAACCAAAGATTGTCACTGCTTTCACAAGTAAACTAAATCAAATATTCAACAAAAATCCACAAAGGCACTGTTGCAAACATGAGCTTGCATATATCTGTTTGAGTCCCTGGTGAACCGTTTGCTAATCTACATCCATTCACCATGACATTCCTCCTCATGGACCACTTCCTGCTGTGTCAGGGAAGCTCTGACCCTGACTGTCATTCAGACTCCACAACAGAGTGAAAATTACCATGACGAAACCCTTTCATCATCAAGATGCGTCGCATGCCAGTGTACGACGGAGGAGCGACATAACAGATAAAGTTTGACTTCTGGTTCAGACTCAACTTTATAGTCGGCTCCCTGACTCCCAGAGTCTTTGACTTAAAAAAAAGGATGAACAAAAGAGCGCAGGCTCGTTGTTCCTGCTTTCATGAAACATGCATGAGGCGAGGCAGCTCACAGCGTGTATTATTCATGCAAGAGTTAGAAGTTGCTGAAAATATTTTAAATTGTGCGCTCTGTTTGATGATGAACTATAGCTGATTCAGCTTTTCTGCACTCAAATTATGAGGCACATTTGGTGAAGCAGCTTGGCGATGATAAATTCTGCCATCACATTCTTACTAAAACTACTTCTTTTTCCTCAAGGTTTTAATAAAAAAGGAATTTAAAGCTTCTTTTGAAGCACAGTCGATAGAAACATTTCACATGGACAAACATCCAAATCAACATTTTAAGATCTGTCTTAACCACAACCAATCTGAACCAGGAGGAATGCCTTAGTGCTGTCCATTAACTGTGTATGTGCTACTAAATGTGTTAATGGTGGAGAAACAAGTGACTGTTTCAGAAAAAACGTTAATCAGCCTTCATCGGTGGCCATGCTAACTAGCCTGAGCTTTCATGGTGAGCTTTTGTTGCAGTGAACCAGCTGCAGTGTAGCAGAGCGAAATGGGGAGGTTTTGAGCAGCACATACACTTAGGTGATTTACAGCGCTAAAAGATTCCTCCTAACTCTGATTTGTTGTTACTGACTGACCAGTTAACACTGGGAGCTAAATGTTTTCACCGGCCACCTTGTATTATGCTGTCGCAACAGCTTGATCAGTTTCAGAATATATGTAAAAAATGTACGAAATAACTAAAATCACGAAGAAAGACTTCATCCCCCTTTGACAATGTCATGTGCAAAAGTTTGTATTTTTTGTCTAACTGATAACTCTTTAAATGGCACAACAGAGCTGTTCTTCACAACAAACATGATCCTGCCTTCAAACAGAGCTGGTCTCTGTGGAACAGGCAGGTTCCGCCTGCTCATGTGTGGATTTTCTCTGGGGACTCTGCTGACATCCCACAGTGATGCCTCTTTGTTTCCATGTGATGGAGTGGAGACCTGCCCTTTCATACTGCTGCCAGATTCTGATGAGTTTTTGGTATTCAATCAGGATGTTTGTTTCTGACAGCATCTGAAAACAGGCATTGACCAAACCCCCAAATTTATCAAAAATTATTGTTCTGCTTCTTTATATTGTATTAAAAATCTCATCCCATAACTTATTCTATCCCTTTCTAAATCATCAATAGAAAATGTATAATTGGCATTAAAGTATGTAGATCTGCTCAGTAACCTTTTACATGTTTTTGTTTGTTTTTGGACAGCCTCCTTGCCATCACCCTAATCTGTTGCTCCATTCTTAGATTGCCCACTGAGGGTATGTTCGGAAAATACAATGATTTTAAACATTTTGCATGCAGACAGGCAATAACTAAGTTAAAGTTCAGACGATGAAATCACAATAAATGATAAAATTGAGTTTCTTATATAGATAAAGTCAAAACTTGTCTGCATTTAAAATATGCACATTTTAAATGCATATTATGCAGCAATTTGTGCTGTTGAATCACAGTCTTTTTTGAATATCCAAGGCAACAAACATTAATTGAATGCACAGTGTGAAAAGGAAAAGTGGCATTCCGATCCGTTTAAAGGCCTCGGATGAACTGAGGTTGTTGGAAATCCGTGGGGAATCTGACAGACTTTAATTGTTTCAGTGTCAAGAAAGATTGATACAGTCTTCGCCTCTCTCTGTCTCTTGACCCCCTGCTGGGACAAACCCATCCCTGCCTGGCTGCTCCTCTCTTCCAGCGGCACGTCGCTGAATAAAACATGCGAGCCACACGCTGCTGATCTCTGCATCTCGCGAATCTCAGCCACCTATAGCCTTCCGCTGCTTCTCTCTCTCCCGTTTCCCTTCCCTTTGCTCTCCCCTCCGCTGTTTCAGTGGACGTGTCTCCTCCTGCTCCTCCTTTGTCCTCGGTTTCCCTCCCTGCTTTTCTTTCTTTCTTTGTCTTCCCATTCTTTCTTCCGTTCTTCATCTGAGGATTCTCCCAGGTGATCGGCGGAGAGCGCTGCTCCCTCCTCTTTCGTACCGAAGCTGAGTGGTCGACTGCACTCCCTGAGCTCTTCAGGCGACAACTCCCCCTTCGCTCCCCTCCCCTCTACTCTCCTCCTTCCAGTTTGTACAGTAGAGGCAGAAGAAGTCTGTAAGATCACACTATTGGCTTTGCTTCCCACCACATTGGCACTTAAGGATGAGCTTACTCAAAGACAATAGGCAGGCGGAGAAGGAAGGCTGTGCTGAGAGTAGGAAGAGAAGATAGGAAGCCTTTTCTGTCCCACCCAGAATGATGGCACCTAAAGGGGGAGGCATGCCTCTGACAGCAGAAGCTCTCCAGATGGTAGTCAGGGTGAAATCAACCCCTCTGTCCTTGTTATAGCAACACATGGAGCTCTGTTACTTTTGGGAACACATCAATGGACGATCCTGGGAATATCCGCAACCTGAGCCGGGAGAAAGGTAAGACGAGCGAGGAGCCGGCGTCCTCACTTAACTTGCATGCAGCTTTGGAGAAGTGGGCCAGTTCAGGACGAGGAGCCCCTCAAGCTCATCAGGGGCCAGAGAATGCCAGAGTCCAGCTCAGCCTCAGGGACTTGTGTCCCTTTGTTTTCCAAAGTCCTTATGTCTCCACTGTCCAATGATCTCTGATGGGAGGTAGATCTGAAAATGTTCTGCTAGAAGATCTGCTTCCCTCCCCTTCGAGTAAAAAAACCCATAATAAAACTGGTGGTCATCAGCTGTTTCCAGAGACAACCCAAACATTGTGAGGCAGAGAACCTCCAGAAGCAGAACTGAAAGCAAACAAGAACAGAGCAGACAGAGAAAGGAGAACCAGATTAGGAGTAATGAAGTTATTTATCTCTCCAGCTCCCCATCAAGACTAACCAACTCATCCTCCCCTCTGCTCCGCATTCCCTCTGATTCTCCAAATCATTTCCCAAGCCTCCGTAACCATAGCGCCAGGTATTAGAGTTGAATGAGCTTGACTTACAGGAGCAGAGCAGAAAGGACTGCAGAGAGCAATAATCAGACACGGAGCCACACAATGGAGGCTTGCAGCGTTTTCGCTCGCTGAACTCTTCTTTCCTCACGCTGGCCTGGCTCACCTGTTTGACAGGTTGACTTTATCAAATGTTTGATTATTTAAACTTAATAAAGCGGAGAAATACATTTTAATTTAAACAAAAAAAAATGCAAATGGCATCCATCCATCCATTTTCTGTCACCCTTCTCCCTAACGGGGTCAGGAGTTGCTGGTGCCTATCTCCAGCTGCGTTCCAGGCGAGAGGCAGGGTTCACCCTGGACAGGTCGCCAGTCTGTCGCAGATGCAAATGGCATATTTTTCACAATTATTATAACATCTCAAAAATTTTGAGTGATGGACTGAGATGCATCATCTAAAGTAGAAATGAGTCTTGTAATATAATAAAAGTTTTTTCTTGTGGCAGGTCTGCTCTATCATTGTGTGCACGTCTTTGTAGAATGAGTTGAAGGGACATGTCAAACCCAGCAAATACACACACTCCAGTCAGAGTCAGTGTACGATAAAACCAGCCTGCTTCCTGGGCGGAAACCTCCCTCCCACTGTGAACATCTGTCTGTCAGCCTGAAGGTGAAGTTGATTTTTGAGGTAGAAAAGGCCGACTACTGAAGAGAAATAACACAAAGTAGTTATCGATGAGCTGTTTCAATATTCAGCGTTTATTCCATTTTACCTATTGACAGCATAACAAATAATTAATTTTGAGCTTGTTTGATGGTTTTTGTTTTAATTAAACCTGTTTTTGTCGTGACTAACCCCGCACACACCAAACGTAGCTATACTCTGCTTTAGCATCACCCAATTTTGTAATTGTCTTTATGTGACTCTGAAGGTTCATCACTACTCCCAAATTTCAGGCCTGATCACTAGTATCTGTCTGTAAAGCCTGAAGGTCCCTGCTGACTTTAGATAGGTCCTCTTTAGGCACTTCTCTTTTGGGGCAGATTTAATTTAATTGGCTGTGGTAAGAGCTCCACCAAAATGAGAAACAACTTTAAAGAAACAGAGTGCAGGACCGTATATGATTTCTGAATTTTTATCTTCAATACAGCATGAGAGAAGGGTGCCAGTCACAGTTGAAAACTGCTGCTGTTAATTATGTCATTCTATTTATGTTTTTCTTTTTCCACGTTGAGTAGATGGCACCCTGGGCTGCCGCCTCTATCACCGACGCCTCATCCTGCACAAAACATAGAAATAATAACCCTTGTCTCACTATTTGTTTTACACAAATGAAGGAAGCGAAGTATTGGTTTAACTGAGACATGACCTGTTTTTGCGAGCGGTCATGCATATGATGAGCGGTCGTGTGTGTGTGCGTGTGTGGGGGCGGGGCATGTTTACTGCAAATTGCCATTGTTGAAATGTCACATTAGATCTTGGGTCAGAGGGCAGAAATGCCAGGGGGTCATCTCCAAATAGAAGCAAAGCAGGATTTTATTGACACATTTTTTTGTGCTTATATCATTTTTCTCACTTTTCGATCAGAAGAGATGTTTATGCCTCCGACATGGTGTGTGAAGCGTAAACATCTCTTCCTCTGCTTTATATTGTAGCTCCTGGAAATTCGGCACCTTAAGTCATCCATTTTGCTGTTGGTACTTTTAATGTCAGTTCTCCTAATAAAGAGTTCAATGATTGGTTGTCAAGGTGTCAAACTCAAGATCTCTTTCTGATCATCATCAGTCCTTAGAAGTAGATGAAAAACACACAACACTGTCTCAGCGTGGAAGAGATTAAAGTCATCACCATATAAAGGCCAGAATGCCTCTTATTATTTAGTTTTCTATCGTGCCTTTCACTGGTGATAAGGTAATGTTTTATAGGACTTTCTTAATATTGCATAGCTGGCCCATGTCCACTTGCAGGATGCAATGATGTTGTTGCTGCTTGTTTGCTGGCTTTGTCTTTGGAGCTGGGATCAAGTTGATTTCTCACCACAACTTGAAATCTCAGCCATTAATAGCCATCTTAACATTGAATTTAAAGAGACAATCAGTGGCTCCTGAAAGTGGCCTGACAAAGAGGAGGGTTAAACCGAGCTACAGCCTGGATTCTGAACTCAAGGACACGATTCAGTTGCAAGATAGCTCCAAGTACATGTGTCTCATTATCACAAATGTGAGAAAAATTCCTTAGTAGAAAACGAAATGTCTGCTGCTTAGCAAAGTTTCCCTGTGCATAGAATAATGATCATGGAGGCAGGGCTTAAGGGCTTTGCAGCTTTTTGTCTCTCTTGTAACAGATATAAAATGATAGTGATGGTACTGTGATAAAACTAGAAAACCCGAGTAGTTCCTGTTAGGGTGCAGACACAGGATCAAAGGATTAGGAGATGGCCAGCAGCATCTGTCAGATACAGGTAATGTGCCCACTGGAGTGGAAGTGAAGGGAGTTCATTTAGAAAAAGATCTCTTCTGCTTTGGATGCTGATCATTTTGTTCTACTTCTATTTGATGGATTAGTTTAGAATCATGCAATTCTTTGGGATTCCAGTGTTTCACTGAATATTGTCAGACCCTTTCTATCTCAGTCATACGGGCAAACCGAGCTTTGACAACAATTTTCTGTCAGCATAGACAGTCTTAATCTCAAGTCATAAAGATAAGAAAAAATCAAAATGTCCATCGTTCTTTTGCAGCATTTGGAACTTAATCTGCAATCAGAATCGGAATGAAGTCAATATTAGCGGGAAGAGACGAAGTAGAAGGGGTGTGAGGACTGGGCAGAAATCCCAGTGGCAGAAGTGGCGAGATCTTAGAGACTCATCCATTATTGTTAGTGAGGAAGTAAATATGTGCCATCAGGATTTGAATTAAAAATAGCTCTGAAATTTGAAAGTTGTATATTTTGTACTTACTTTTTCAATATTACAAAATATTTGAACACTGAAAACATTAGCAGAAATGTACAACATTCAAATTTCAGAGGTATTTTAAATTTCAATACTGATGGCTCATATTTACTTCCGTAGTTAGTAAAAATTATTATTTCTAATAATTTTCTTAGCTAAATGTAGCATTATGCTGCTAATTCTGACCTGTTTTGCTTCTTCTTACAGGAGCTTTTATTGTTGTAGTAACAACAGTATGGATAATGTTTCTGCAATCAACAGTCTGACTCTTTTGACCTTCTGGTTGGGTTCCAATCTGAAGTGTTTTACTGATGATCTGAAGGAGTACTCTGAGATCAATCTTTCCATGAGCCGGAGCCCTCAGCAGCCTCTTCATGGCTGATGGCCTTTCTTGTGGGAAATGCTGTCTTGTGCTGGGAGACTCTTTTTAAAATGTTTATTAGAGTGTTAGGATGAGCAGGACACAGGATTCAGACATAATCACAGCTCAAGTACCTCTTCTCCAAATGTTCTTCATGGATTTTCTTTGTTTTGGCTGTGAGGCAACACGAGCGGACGACCCCCAGGGGGTGCTTTTTCAGCAGCCGTCATGCACCATGTTTGGATAGTGATGAAGGAGAACATGACAGTCAGTCTGAGCTTTTTGGGTTTTTTTGCGCCCTTTTAGAGACACATAGTGATACTGGGTGTCTCGTTGACACCTTCAGAGAATAATTCTTCCTAACATCGCAGAGCTCTTGCAGTTTAAACCTGAGGAAACATAACAGCAGCTCTGCCTCCTGAGCCTGGAGGCTTACGGATGGGCCGGTGAAGCTGGATTTGCCACTGCACATCATTAGCCCTGTGAGGGTATGAAAACTATCTGACCACAGCGATGCTTCTCACAGGAAGCTGACTGTGCCTGACTCTGCAGCAGCAGCCTGCCACATTATTCAGCTCTGCAACTCTCTCACACCCTCCAGCCCCCGATTTCTGTGCTGTTTTCTTTTCCCATTTTGGCATAAGGTAATAGAGGCTGTTAACCAATTGCCCTTCTAGGCTTTTGTAATTTATAGAAAACATTTTTTTTTTTTAATCTGTTTTAATATCAAAATGTTTGGTGTTTAATGGGATGCTTTGGAGTCATCAGACAGAAAACTTTAAACTTCAGTAACTTGCTGAATCGTTCTACAGCGACTGTGAGGAGCAGCAGCAAACTGTCTTAAACTAAAACATGAAATAGGACTGGATCGGTCAGATTGTGCTCAACTGTGGACAGATTCTGATGGTCTGTGAACCCATTGACTTGTGGGAAATACCCAATATATACACTATTAGCCTATATATTTTTAACCCTTGAGTTATTTTATAATCCAGGATCCTGACGGTTGATGTGAGTAAGTTAATTGGCCTGTTTCGGTGCCCTGTGGCTGTTCATTTGACCAAAAGATATAGTCTCTCTCCTGATGGCCTTTTTTGTGCCCAACATTTCTTTCAAAACTACATTACCATAAAAATGTGGTAAAACTGGCCACCGAACTCACACTTCTTCTTTTGCAATTTAAATATTTTTTCAAACAGTCACATTTTTCCGTCCCCCAACCCGTCCCCCCCAACCTGCCTTTCACCCTTCCTATAGGAAAAAGCTCAGAATCTTTCTTCTCATTTACCAATTCAATGCAGCTGGTGAGCAGGTGGTGTGGGTACTACTGTACATGCTGTCATTAAATAATTTTAAAGAGCTGTGTTGCTTGAGAAACGATTGCTTCCCGGAGGTGTGGACACTGTCGAAGTTTTACATTTTTCCCAATCGCTAACGTTTGCGCGTGTAATGCAATGCGCCGGTTCGAAGCTATGAAGCTTACCGGATATTGCCTGCGCTGCAACGAATAGAGAAGTGCCGATCCAAGCAGTGTCTTTTGTAAACGTGACCAACATGGACTGAACAGCTCCGTTCACTTCCCCTGTTGCCATTGCGAAAACTACAGTTGGACTAAAATCTTAAAATAATGCAGAAAAATGATGTCATCATTCACAGATTCTCCACATTAGAGATTCTACCTGAGAAATTGAATTCAATAGTAGAAACCTCAGGTGGAGCAGTGATGGTAAAGGAGAATAGAGAAAAACTGCTTAGGAAGGCAACAGACAGGCTATAAAATATGTGTATTAGATAAGGATATAGAAAAAGTGGTGCATTTTTTTTTATTATTCATGAGTTATGTTTGTCTGCCCACTCATTCCACTTACTGTAAAACACTAAAAGAAAATTTCAGCAGGAAGTAAATAATTTCCCAGATGCTTCAGGAAATTACTGTTTCTGCTGGGTCCTGCTGGACACGTCGCCAGCAGATGAGTTTTTGCTGCTGTTTTCTGATAATTCGCCTAACAATCTGAACAGGCGACCGCTCCATCAGAGAGTCTAAACAAAAACACACAATTGCACCTTTTACCAAATCACCCTTATCTGCATGCCTTTGTAGTGGATCAAGAAAACAGACTCTCAAAAACATGGAAAACAGGCGAAGTTCACACATAGATGGTGAACTTTTTACAAGAAAACTACAAATAAAAGTCGGAGAGAAGGTTCTGCTGATTGTCAAGCTCAGAGTTCTGACCAGTGGACCATAAAACCTCACAAAACCTCTGTCCGTCTTCTACCTGTAGTCAAGTCGCTCCATATGGAAATGAATTCTTAACATGCAGTAGTGTAAATAATTTGTATGACAATCAATCATGTTGTCATCGACGTCACGGTGACTATCCTGCCCGGCAAACATTCTTATGTGGAAAGCTGACAGAACCTCAGTAATGATAGCCTCTCCAGCTGAGGCTGTCAATAATAATCAGGATAAATGAAAAGTAATGGGGGAAATAAAGTCAAACAAATCTATTAAGCTAAGCTATGAGCTGAAGGCAATAAATCCCGTCTCTCTCTGTCTTCTTACCTGCTGCCTCCTCTTTAAGGTTTTTTTCTCTCTTAGAAAGTGATCTCAATCTCTCTCCAGAGGAATCTCCTCCAGGCCTTTTCAATTCCCTCTTCTTAAATAATTCTCCAGCTATTAAATTTGACATTTTGCTCGTTGGCTTTTCTCCCTATCTCAATTCATCCTTGCCCCCGGTTTGCATATGGTAATGTGTGTCAAAAAAAAAAAACATTAAGTGAAAATATCTGGAGTTTTAGTTCATGTCAGGATTTCTGCAGGATAAGAATGAAGGGCCTTTTTGTTTGGTACTTTTAGATTCAAACTTTCCTGATCGCATCTCAAAAAGAACCTTTGCCATCAGTTTGAATATTTATAGACAGAGCTGTAATTACAATTCATTTGTAAAACGCTCAGGGGCGGGCGGGGTCATCTTCAGAATTACAATATCACATTAAACTCATATTTGGACACCACAAACATTCAGAATAATTCATGACAAAAACAAATTTACTCTGTTTGCCTTTGTGAACGTGTGGATATGTTATCGTTTTTCATTAAAAAAAAAGGTCCAAATGAAAAATATCCCTTTCCCTCAGCAAGTTTTTGTTTACAAAAGGCCAAAGGATAGAAATGTTGCTCTGGCAGATACTCTAACCGTCAGTGCCGGTTGATGTTTCCACGCAGAACCGAGCACAGTGTCACCTTCTTCTGAGCCGCGCTCACCATCTGGCATGTTCAGATGGTTCTGGAGCTCCAAATGAGGGTCCTGCCCTCGTCTGGGGAGGCCGACAATACAAACCCGACAGGTTTAGAAGAGGAGAATTTGTTCCAAATCGTTTTTTAAAATGTGTGTTTAAAGAAACAGCTTTTTTTTTATTCCAAAAGGTAAAAGTTAAATTATGTAGAATAAAATAGAAATAGACTTTCTTGTCCCACAGAGGGGAAGTTCATCAGCATCAAGGTTTTCTGTAGAAGGTTTCTTTTCTTGTAAAAGTCACATGCGCTCCAGAATGCGTTTCTAATATCAGAGGAAAGCCACCAGTGATTAAGTTGACAGTTTATTTATCGTGGTTAGCGTCTCTGCTAACGTCCCATAACAGCTGGAACTGTCCATAACTCTTGGCAACTTCACTCACCACTTTGGTGTGAGGAATTCAAGCCCAATGACCTTCTTTGTTGCTGCACTCCTGAGAGTGTGAAAGCAGAGATCTCTTGCAGGACACATTGATTAACTGCATATCATCCACAGCATAGGAAATTCCATGTATTACATGCTCGGTATTTGCGTTCGGCTTTCGTTGCATTCGGTTTGTGTGAGAACGTTATTTATGACTGATTTAACAGCACTGAAAACTGGTATGCATATGTTTTCAACAATGCTCAAAAGAGTCTGAGCAGTGTAAATATGAAGAGACAGTTTTTTTTGTAGTTTCTAGTCTTGAAACAACTTGAGCCTTTTTTTTTTTTTTCATGTGGCCTCAGATTTAAATTGGGCTTGGAGAAGAAGAGAAGACTGCAGGAGGAAGTTCAGCATGCGTTTCTCTGAGTGTGGAGCGGCATCCGAAAGGAACAGCTCCGACTTCTCATTAAGGAAACGACACCGGGAACTGAGAGAACACATTTTGTAGCCGAGGCACACTCAGGAGCTGTCTTGCAAATAAATGAAAAAATATCTCCAAAATATTTGTTGGAGTCTTTGCAGCTGGATTTGTTTTCACCTCACAAATATGATGCAAATAGTGCAGCCTTAATTACATTTTTCCCACCTTGGCTCCTTCTATAAATGGATTAGAAATATGCTGTTCCATCATTTTCTGCTGGCAGTGAGGATGAGGAAGAAAGTAGGCAGAACGAAGCTTCTCTCACTTGGCTTGTGCCAGTGTGGGCAGCAGAATTGTCCTCTCTTGTTTTTGCTTGTTGGCTTATGGATGTCCTTATCTACACTGAGGAATCGTGGGTGGGTTTTGCAGCACAACAAAGAAGCACATATGTAAACCTCTTTGGACGATTAAATGTTTAAATTCTTTAAAAATTTGCAAAGTAAAACATGAAATCTTTCTCTCCAGAAAGATCTATTTTAAACTTTTTAGCTGGTATTGAATAGTTGAATTATGCACAATCTGCTTACCTGCAGGTAAGGTTCGTTATTACTATGAAAATTGAAACGCAATATCAGAATCACACATGACTGCTTGGGTGCAAATTTTGGTGGATTGTTATATGCTACTGATCAAACTTTGAAGACAGTGTAAAGAAAATAAATTGCATTTAATATCGGGGAATTTTAGCCTGTTAGCAAACCAACAACAACAAAAAAAACAGCCAGGGTAAAGTAAAGCTCAGGGAAAATAGGTTCCTCTGTCGCCTTCTTTCTTCAATCTCATCTGCTTCGTCACTTTCATATTCTTCAACCTGACAGAAAGACAGCTCACTTAATGTTTGAATATCTCACCAAAAATGTGGAACGCGTTGTGTAAGAAAACTTGAAAAAAAAAAAAAAAAAAAAAAAAAAACACAAAACTTCAAAACACTCATTGATCCCAGAAGGACATTAAATATTATTGTAACTTACAGTAATGCAAATTCGTCAAAGAGTAATTGCACATGGTGATGGCTGTCGGCAGGAAAGATGTCCTGTAGTGGCCTACAGGAAGAAGCCTCTGACTGAAGACCGAAGTTGAAACTAGGTGAACTACTTTGAACTTTCTGTTGTGTGCAGAAGCCAGTTGTTAATGCAGCTGTGAGAGAAAGATTTCACAAGGGTCTGGTCTGAGGAATAATGCTAAGAACTGTTGTTACTTCTTTCTGCTGCTGCTTTTCTTTGAAGAATATGTCTATCATGCCAATAACTGTGTCAGCTAGAGTGGTCAACTGCCTCATTTTTGTGTCACACACCGTCACACAGATGAGCGTTTTAGTGCCCAAATCAGAGTTTGGGAGCTTTAAAAAACAGGGAACTAAACCTGAATGGTTCGTCTCTGTCTTTTGCTTTCCATTTCAGTCAAAATCATTATGTCAACCTGTAAAAAAATGCAGAAGGACACAAAAAGTGGCAAATGTCTCATGCTGCCCATTGTATTGAATGCTTTGCTGCCACATTATGTAGTAGTCGATGCGACTTCCTGCATGTTCATCCAATTGCTGCCTGCTGCAGC
Source organism: Poeciliopsis turneri (assembly GCA_922788865.1). NCBI lineage: Eukaryota > Metazoa > Chordata > Actinopteri > Cyprinodontiformes > Poeciliidae > Poeciliopsis > Poeciliopsis turneri. The sequence goes on from CAKLNU010001114.1 coordinate 1,687,937, forward strand.
CGTCCATTCAATAAGCAGCAATCACGCTAAGAGCACAGGGGCATCATAAACTCCACCGACTGAGCTTGTTCTGGCCTTAATATGTCTGCACCCATGCAGAGGTAAATGTAATATCCTCTTCTTGTTATTTATAGCTGCAAACGGGGACTTGATTGCTCTCTCTCTCTCTCTCTCTCTCTCTCACTCAGTCACACACACGCATGCATGCAAACAAACATACACATTTATGCTGAAAACAAACCCACAGAAAGCAAATATTCTCCCTCCATCTTTCCTTCCTGGCTGTGGGATGTAATAAGCAGTTTTGGAGGTAAATCTCATCTGACTGCTGGTGCATCTCTCAGTGCGGCTTTCACCCTGAATCTCACCACAGAGGTATGAGGTTCTTGCAGAGCTCTGCTCTCGTTACATATAGGACAGCGATTCCACAAATCAAGGTTTAAATCATGCGCCTCCTTATTATATCCCATTATTTCCTCTTCCAGCTTTTTTTTCTTTTAATGTCCAACTGCTTGGGAGAGATTTCATTGGTTATTAAGCCTGCAGGAGCCTAAAATCAGACCAACTACAAGTGTAAAATGGGCCATTAAAAGAGGTGTGAAAATAACATGACTGTGAAAATAATCTGTGTTGAATTTATATTCTTTTATTCACAGTTTGTCGGATCCCTGCGGCTACATCATGAAACAAATCATACTTTTGTCTTCGTCTGATGAAATTAGTCTCATCTTCCTCATTTGTTTTGCCGGTTAAAAACTCCAGTTGGGCTTTGAAGAAATGAAAATAACTTTTTACAAATAGCAAGGAAATATAGCACCTCTGTGTGCTGAACTAAACACATCTTAACCATCAAGAAGCGGCAGAGGTTCTTCCAAACAGTCTCCAAGTGGATTGAGGCTTTTAGTTAAAAGAGAAAAAAAAGTCAGCAATTAAACATAATTCAATCCACTTTTGGACTTTTCTCTTATCTCATGACAATAAAGCCTATCTGGAGGCTTTATTCCAACTTTTTGAAGACTCATTTTCTATTCCTCTGGGATTTGGGGTCACAGTTCAGAGATTATTTGAGTTTTTGAGATGCTAAAAACTTTATTGAAATACTTGTCCTTTTTATTTTAAGTTATTTAAAAACATTTAATTAAATACAGATGACTATTAAATTGGAGTAATAAATATATCCTGATTCAGACACAAACATTTCATAGTCACTATTCATTTGGCTACCGTGGGCAGTGAGGAATAGGGTAAAGGAAGAGGAAACATCCATCTCTAAGGTTCTCTGTTCTAGGTTATGTTACTGCAATAAAAGCTATTTTTTTTAAGCTATCTTCATCAGGGGTGCCACTAAATAACCCTGATGCCACATCCTGTTGCTGATATTAATATCTGCCCAAGCTCATTCACATGCAAGAAGCCAACCTTAAATACAGCAGTTTACACCTGCTGTTAACATTCAACAGTTGCTTCACATGCAAACAGCATGATGTTTCAAGCTGTGTTCTGTACTGTGTATGTAGCTGCTGTGTAAAAGTAAGAGAACATGAAATTCAACGATGGAAGGTTTGAGTTTGCCAATGAATGGATCTAAAATCCAAATCTGCTTGAAATATTCCAATATGGCTTACAGGAAGATTGATTGGCTCCTTTAAAGCTCAGTTATCCCACAACTGTGCAGGACCTTGTTGTGATCCTTTAGCTCCCCCTGAGCTCTGACTGCATCCAAAGCTGCAGCGTGCAGGTTGTTCCCTGTTTAGGGATTCCATCTGTATAACACATTGCAGCGATGTCTGAACTCCTAATGAAATGTTCCCTTCCTGCCATCAGCTGTAATCACACTCCAAAGTCCTCCAGAGAGTCCACCTTAATGGGCAGCACAGCGACTCCACAGACTGCTCTAACTATCACACTAAAGGTGTTACCTTTTTAAGGTAACGCCTTAAAAAGAGACACTAGTTCCACTGAAATTGGCCACCAGGGCTTTGGCCCACTTCCCACTGACCTACTTCTATGTTTTGGACATACATTGAGTCCTGTTGCACCAAGCTACAAACTTGTTTATGCTCTGAGAAAAAAGCCGTGAAATGCAGTAAACTGGGCTATATTTCGGGGTCCATGGAAACTTCTTGGAGTCTCACAAATGCTGAATTAAGGAAAGGTGGAAATCTGTCAGCTAATAGCCTTTACTGGTCACTATTAGGACAGCAATGTGTTAAATCTACATGATCCATGTTTTATGTTTAGGTCTTGGTACCAGGGTTGACCATCCTTTCTCAGATCTCAGTTGGGATTTGCTCCACTGTCTGCAAAGCCCAACTGCTTCAGAACACTAATGTATGAATTTCCTGCATTGTAGTCCACCTACAAGTCCAGGTTAGGTCGAAGTTAAATATAGTGAAATTCAAACGCATGTGTGAATGCAAGCAGACCAAAGACCATTCAAAGGAAGAAGACTATACTGCCAGGCATTCTGGTTATATATAACCAAAACAAAGGTGCTAGTGCAGTGTTTCTCCACCTTTTTTTGGGCCAGCGCCCCCATGTTCATTATCCAGGTCCCTCACCGCCCCCATCAAAGAAATTTGTAGGCTACTTTGCACTGACTATTATTTTATTATTAATATTACTATCACTATTGTAGATGTTTTGATTTTTATGCTTGTTTCTGTATTTATCATCAAAAATAATTTCCCAGAGAACAAAAAAGCCATGGGAATAGAAATTATTTTCACAGGCGTCTATGAAAAATGCCATGAATGGGAATTCAAATTAAAATTGCTAGGCCTAACAGCAGCCAATCAGAGTGGGAAAAAGTATTATGTTCTGTGCCATTGAAGCTGTTAAATCTTTCACAAAATGACTGGATAAAAAAAGCTAGTTCAAAGTTTAAACTATTTGCAAAACGACAGTTCTCTCCAACATTAAAACATGGATAGAACTGTAACATTATCAGTCATAGCTCTTCTCTAATGTTTCTGGTGGTGCAGCTCTGTGCTGCCTTCAGGAGAATGGGACATCAGAATATCATTCATAATATTTCTGGTTTTGCATTTACTGTGCAAACCAGAGCTTTCAGTGGAAAAACAGAAATTTCAGATCCCTAATGCCATACAAATATGGGACAGAAACATGGATTATATATTTTTTTATAGACCTGTAATCCATTGATTTATAAATTAATAGTTTTACTGGACAGAAATTACAAACAACAAAGCTGGCTCTTAATCAAATCCTGAGTCAGATTGAAAATGTCATGGAGTCACTGAACAGCCTCATGATATTAACACCGACATGAAAAATTCCATGTCAGTGTCATATTTAATTGGTCTTTAGAGAAACCAGTTAACCTGACTGTCATGTTTTTGGACTGTGGGAGGAAGTCGGAGTACCCGGAGAGAACCCACACATGCATAGGGAGAACATGCAAACTCCACGCAGAAAGACCCTGGGCCGGGAATCGAAATCCAGGACCTTCTTGCTGCAAGGCAACAGTGCTACCAACTGCGCCACTGTGCAGCCCTAAACGTACACATTTGATCTAAAACCATTGTAGTTCACACTTCTTAATGGGGGCAAATAACAGATGGTTAAAACTGCCATCTTTATTTGAGCAAGAGGAAGAGCAAATAAATTATACAATTATTAAATATACAAAGTTCTGCATTAAAGTAGGCTGCACAAGAATCTGTTATTAGAACTACATATTTTTCAGCATTAAAATACCATTAAATAGCACTCTTGAAATGTTCGGTAACTGGCAAAGAAGCTACATTTTCCAGAGTTTTCATGAAAGCAACACCAGTATGAGCACCTGCGCGGGATTTGACGCGCGTCATGCGGTTGCGTACCAGTTACATGGCGAACATGGATGAAACCCGAACTTCCTAAATAAACCCAGTCGCACACAGCAGAACCTTCATCTCTTTTAATGTTTTATTTATGTGATAAAAATCAGACGGGTTCGCCCGAACTGACGAGCTTCCATGAACGGACTAATCTGAGGCACCTGAAAGGCGGCTCCTCCAAGACCCACGTGCACGTGCCCTGGTCCAGAGCGCGCGAGCGGCTTCACGGCAGAGCCAGAGCCAGAGCCAGCCTGCTGTTTGAAACATGCGGGCTGAGGTTCGCTCCAGACAGGAGCGGTAAGAGGAGGAGGCGGCCGAGAGGCTTCGGTGAGTCCGCCATTACCAACGCCGACTTCCGGTAGCAAAAAAACAAACAAAAAACAAACAAAAAAAAACACACACAAAAAAAGGCAAACAACTAATCTAAGTACGTCACTAAATCGGAATACTATTATTTCTGGCATTACTGGAACAGTGAAAGATAAATTCCCCACAAAAGAACACACCTTTTCATTTTTCTTAAGGAAGTGGAGCTAATTAAAGGAGATAAACAAAACCTGAAAGTGATTCCAGATTCACTTGACGGCCAACCTGTTGAATCTGTGGCTAATTTTAAATTCCTTGTTTCATTCCTGGACACTCAGCTCAACTGTGCTGAAAACACTGACTGTATCTTTAAGAACTGATCTCAAGAGACTCCATCATTTAAGAAGATCTAGTGATGTTGGGTTGTGCAACCTCCAGTTAGGTAGAGGCTGTTGAGTTGAAATGTTAAATCTTTTAAGAAAACTTTCAATGGCAGGTATAACAGAAAGTAAATAGTTGTGAAACCAAAAACAATTCTGTCTCAACTGTTTTCTGAAAGAACATGAAAGACGGCAAGAAATATTTTAACTGAGAGCATCCATCCTCGTTTTTTGTCAGGTTGAACCTCTGAGCTCAGAGGCATTACTGTGTTCCTCTGGTAACCATAGAACATCTATGAGAAGTCATTTATTGACAGTGCAATAATTATTCTTAACCAAATTAAATGATAACATTGACCTATGGTTTGATAAGTGTTTTGCTCTATTCACAAATTGTTGATAGACTGATTATATGAATATGATTTATCGTTTTAAAGTCAAACTAAAATTTTCATGTTGACAGACTAAATTGTTTCATCTTATTTTTTCCTACACATAAGACTCTACAAGACTTAGCAGTCTACCAGACTCTACAACCCTGGTTGGAACAACCTGGTATTTATAATGTATAAAAGTGTTGCTTATGTCATTTAATTCGCTCTACATCCTTAAGGAAATGAAAAAATATGGTGTTTTATAAGATAATTTATTTGTCTTCTGCTTTTAATTAGGCATATTTTATGTTTTTTGTACCATTCTTATTCTAGTTACTAGAATACTAGAATCTAGTACTTTCAAATGGAGATTCACTGATTGCAGTTTTCTAGTTGCTTCCAGATTACCAAGCTTTTAAAAGCTTGAACCTGCTGATCCCCATTTGGGCTGATATCACTTTGTTTCTGAAGTATTGCTAAATATGAAACATGTCATGCAGGCATGACATGTTGAGCAGGGCTAGCTCAAAGCTCTCTAACAGCAGAGCAGAAGATGACAGTGGCTGGTTATTTGACCTTTGCTATAGATAAGATCGGGGGATAAGATTGACTTCACATGTGATAATCGATCACCGATCTCCTAAAATTAAGGTTATCGGCACAGATAAATCGTCTAGCCACGAATCAGTTTGACTGATAAGGAAGTCTTCTGCTGCTTGAGTTTTATGCCGACATATACAGTACATGCATGTCATCTGTGTTGGATTGTAAAACTGTACAGATTCAGAGTCATTTAACAGATTGATTTGAAGTTTAATGAGCTAACGGGTGATCTGGGAGCTGTCGGCTGAAGCTCCTCCATATTCAGTATTTATCCGTCAAGCAGGAAGGAGCAGAGGTTTGACAGTGTGTGACGCTCTCCTCGTGCTCGGACTGCTGCATCTCACGATCAGATGTCTGAACCTTGAGTCCAGGAATAGCAGCGTTATTGTGTGTGTGTGTTTGAGAGAGAGAGAAAAACAATATTTCTCTGAAAAGTGAAAGACTGATGGATTTTTCAGTTTTCACCGATCATAAAGCAGCCTCGGAGATGGAGTGAGCCCACTGTGACAGATGAAAGAATTGTTTTATGTGGAGCTCACACAGGACTGTGAGATGTCTGCAGACAGGTGAGGGAAGATCATCGGGCTAAAAATAGAACTGAGAGCATCTCAGTTTTCATTTGGAAACCCTGCTGAAATAAAGCCAAACTTCAGAAAGGCTTCTTGGAGCAAAGCTTGTCTTAGATGTTGGTTTGACAAATGACTCGTGTTCTGTTGAGCTGTTGGGGGTATCGTTGTATTTACTGTTCAAACCAGTAACCCTGGTTTTGTTGTCCATCAGCAGCTGTTCCACATGGAAGCTGGTTTAATTTAAAAGTAGAAACTCACTGTACTGTCAAAGCCTTACCACATATGTTTTTTTAAAGTTTTGTCTGCTGTGAGATGACTGTGGGAAACATGTCATCCCACATGGTCGCTGTCTGGCAGAGTTTCCCCCAGTGCATTATAAGCCTGGTGGGCCACCAGGCTTTACTTCTGCCTCTACCAGGCTAAGCATTGCTTCTTTTTTTAAATGTTAGCATTTTTTAAGGCTTTATACTTGGCATTCGGGTATTAATCTTCCAATCTTTCAATAACACATAATTATCAAGTGATGTATTCAAATATCTTGTCAACTTTAAGCATTTTCTAACTCAAAAACCCGACGGGTCGCTGGATGAATGTCTGCGGAAATATGTAAAAAGAACACATGGAAATAAAAAGACTTCAGAAACATAAAAAAACCCCCCAAAAAACTTAAAACCAGATTCATTTGTGCGATAAAGGTGAATTAAATTCTGAATATTAGGCAAAGTTCTTTTTAAAATTAATTACATTTGAAGTGCATTGGTTTATTTGTGGCATGTAATCATTTCTGCTATTATCCTTAAAGAGACAGTGGTGTAGAATGTACTTTTTTTAGCTTTGCATCATGTTATAATGTTATTTATAATGTTATATCCTCATCAAAAACATACCTGGAGTGATGCGTTGATTCTTTCATGCATATTTGACAAATCCTTTATTATCTCCATGGCAACCATTCAGCAGTCCAAAACGCCTGGGTGGACTCCTCCTTGGAGGTGCAGCTCCTCCTCTGAGCTGCAGTTTCAAAGTTTCTTCTAAGCTTCTGTCTCCTCCACAACCCCCCACTCAGCTCCTACAGACTTGCCAGCAGCAATTAGGAAACACCTGGTGTAGCTGTGCACCTGCTGAGCTCATTATAGGTGCGACGCTGTTAAAAACATTGTTAAAGAGGTAATAGAGGAGCCATGTTGTGATCACTTCCTGAAAGAATAGGAGTTTTTAAAGAGACAGAGGTCCAATTTTAAGCTGTTAAATTACAAAGTGTAATTTCTTTTTAGTCATGCTTGATATACATACAGCATTTTTATAACAACTGTAGGTGATGTAGTTTATTGATCATGCTACAAAATGGCACTATGTGCCTGGGAAACACATAATACTGCGTCTTTCATCCTGTCATTTTTGGTCCTCCATACTCCAGTAGTATTCCATTCCCCTCTATTTATACATTTACAGTAAGTGTATTATAAAAAACTGCACCTTTCAACATTACATCAGACTCCAGCAGTTCCTCATCACCAAGCCTTCAGGTGGAACTTCAGTAAGCAACTTTTTAATTGGCCTTTAACTAGAAAAGCAGCTCCATCTAATCGGGCCTGTCACGTCCGCCTGTGCCTGCTGTCTCATTTTCTGTGGGTTAATGCGTTTCACTCAACACATTTAGTAAATCTCCCAGACCAGGATTACTGTATCAGAGGGATTTAGGATCTCTGCCTGACCACCACATGTTGCACAGTTACCTTTGTGCATTGTGCTCTCATGTTGTTGATGCAGAATTGTCTCTCTCATGAGCAGCCAGCATTTCTCAGATCTGCTGGTGTCTCACACCAAATTGTGTGTGTTATATGAACCAATGGTGGCTGAAAATATGACCAGCTGCATCCTTTTGGTTTTTGACGTGGAAGGAAACTGAGATCAGAAGGAGGAATCTCATCAACCAACTTTTGATGTCATTTTGAGTCATGAAGGATTTTTCTTTGTTTGCTTCCTAAGGTCTCCTTTAAACTCCAGAAAAAAACTCACTCTTACTTTATTGTTTTCTTTTGTTTTTTTTTGTTTTAGTTAGATGAAAGAGGATTACCTCAAATTTTTTTACTGATTTAATTGATACTGGTTGCTACTTTTTCTTTGAATAGAAGTTGTTTCCCTTGCTGCCAGTTTTGGCAGCAGTATTTTAACCCTTTGTTGTGGTGCAATGAGCACAGCAAAGAGAAGCAGCTTCAGTCCATTTGGATCGGTACCTTCAGCCCTGATGCGTTCTGCTGCAGCAGCTACCGGAGACAAGCCCGGACCCCCTGCCAGAGGGGCTTTCTCCCTGGAGGAGGAGAAGCAGAAAGATGGGACTGCTTGTGAGAAGCAGGAACAGGCCTCTGTTGGTCGCGTGTTGGAGGAATTCTTCTGGATTGGAACCAGCATTGTGGCTTTTTCCAAATGGCGTCTCGGCTACATGGGTAAGCTGAGTCTGAGAGGAGGATAGTTTTCACTGAATATTGCTAGAAATTAGTCTTAATAAGGTTAATTTTTTTCATATCTCCAGTCTACTGCATCGGGTCAGGTGAGAGTGCTGAGCAAGGGAGGCATGATATGACAGAAAGACATAGATGTTCATCACCTTATGGCCTCAGCTTATGCAAAACTGGACAACTAATCAATAATTCCACCACTTAAGTTAATTGTAAAGAGTTGGAAGAAATTGGATTTGATTTTGACCTGTTTGTTTATTCTTTATTTGGCTGTCAGAGGTGACTTTGTGACAAATAGAATTTGTCCAGAAATAGTATTTTATAGCTATTAAATATTATTAAATGTTATGTTTTTGATGATAATTTACTCCCATTTTGCTCTGCAGTCTGTTTTTTTTTTTTTTTACAGTCGTTGCTGAGGTTTCAGATCTCACTCACCAAGTTGGCCTTTATTATTTCACAGAACTTGAAAGCTACTCACCAAAAAAATTCTCTAAAGCGACTTTGAATGACAGATTCTTTTTGCACATAAAGTTTTTTTTCTTTCTAGACAAAAACCTCCCCTGAAATAAAGAACTGATGATACCAGTCGACTCTCTCTGATGGGTCATGGCCAGCACAGAAATGAAACCTGAAATTTAGCAGCAATGTGAGATTTTCCCCGCTTGTGGAAGGTGTCATGGTTCACGTCCATTTATCCACAATCCTTTTTCCTGTAGCCTTCCACACTTTCTCTTCTAGCATCAGAAAATTGTCACTACACTGCAACTAAAGTAGTGCAGAAGCATTAAACTGCAGCGTCTGGTATAGTGAGCTAACACTATACCAGACGCTGCAGCACACTTGCTCTTCTTTGCTTTATAAAGATTATATTTCACACTTCCATGGTTTGTAAATTTCCCACTGCAGCCGTGTAGGTGTTGAAGTCACAGGGTACCATATGATGTTACACTCACTTCACAGCACTTCGGTGCTAATCTTAACCACAGACTCGTGACTGGCATCTTCACATGGAGCCTTGTGACAACAGGAGCCTGGTTTCTAATTACACTACCTGTCCAGCACAGTGACATCCTTTTTGTGTACTAAAGATTGAAAATATCTTCTCCACCTTGTGTTTGCCCCCAAAATTGCCATAGAATCACCTGTTTGTTTTTGTATTTGTTTGGGACATAAGGTCTGAGCCAACAAACCCCCTGCCTGCCTCTCCTCCAGCTTAACCTGGTTTTCTGACAGAAGAGGCGAGGAGCTAATTCCATCTCCTTGGCACACATTTTCCCAGTAGCAGTAGGTCAGCCACGAAGAGACGTTCAGTTGTTTCTCTGACCTCTGACCTCTGCTGTGTGTCTGAGCCACCACCTGCCATCTGCGCTTCACTTGACCTCTTTACCAAGTAGGTTACGGAGCGGTGGAGCATTTACGGTCATTCAAACAAACTCCCATATCCAGACAAACTGTTGCACATCAAATATATATAACATCAAAGCAGTAGACACAGCCATCCTGAACTATTTCACCGTCTTCTGCTTCTGGGGCTTCCATTAATAATACTGTCATTATTGAAATATGTATTCAGCAATGATCCTCAATCAATTTCATCACAATTTTTCCTTGATTCTGATGGAATTACAGAAACATTCCATCAATTTCACATGGGTTCACATGTGGATTCCATTTTCAACATGTGATGAAGTATTTTGTCCATGTATTCCATTCTCTTTTCAACATGTGATCACGTGTTTCTCGGGTGCACAAATATGATCAGACTTTTTTCCGTGTGAAGCTGATGTTCAGTGTATCAGAGAAATTCCATGCATTTCCCATACAAAAATCACATGCGGAAACCATGCACCGGGTGAAAAATGTACATACGGTGGGCACAAATTTTCACATGCAAATCATGAGAGTTGCAAGAAAAAGCATTTGTACGTGTGGATTTGGAAAGTTTCATGGTATAAAACACTTGCGGGCCCCATATTTTCACATTGGTTACATGTTTCCAGGTACATCATACATTTTCATGTTTCACATGTGCATCACATATTTCCACATGGTTGAACATGGGGAAATGTATGATGCACGTGAAAATATGTGAAAATGTGAATCAAATGACTTCACCATGAAACTTTCCACATGAACATATGTTCTTTTTCATTGGACTCATCACTCAAATGGTGTTCTAGTGTTTTGGTCAAACTTTCAGATTTGGTCTACCGCTAATGCTACTTATGTTCTCATCTGACGTTAATGTTCTTTTTTTTATGAATAAATCTGTGCCTGAGATTTGTTCAGCTAACGGTAGCCTTATTTTTTATTAATGCTATAATATTGTTGAACAATGTTTTTGTTCGTTTTGCCATCCACATCCAATCACTTTGTAAATCTGAAGTTGTAACCATGGCAACAAGCGCAAATCCCTGCCTGTGCCGAGTTTATTTATTTATTTATCTTTTATGTAATTCCAATGCACTTTTTGTTTCTGCACCTGTAACAGGTGTTGGATGTGTGCAGCTGCTGCTGCAGTGTTTAAACCAGCATTTTTCATGCCGACTGTATCACTATCTAACCTATTTAAATGATCTGGTCTGTCATCAGTTCCAGCCTTTGATTAGAATAGCTTCATCATGAATTCCTATTGAACAAGGTGAAATTGTTTTTTCTAATTTCTCTGTGTGCTGTATTTTTTTTTTTACCACCACATTGTCAATCTCTCTAGGCTCTTTGCAGACAGAGAGTAACTCCCTCTCTGTCTGCAGGCTTTATAAATCCAGTCACCTTATGAGCATAACCATAAGATATATTTAAGATATTGTTTTAAATATATTGAATCCTGCCAAACTGGTGACGTAACTTTTCCTGTTTTATCCAGTTTCTTCTCCGGCTGATCTACTCATGCTCGTGTTTCACTCCACATCGTTTTTATATTTTGAAGCAATTATGAGACACTTGTGAAATCTGAAACTGCTGCTGTGCAAGTTACTCAACAGGTCGTTGCTAAGTAACCAGTGAGTCAGTGAACGAGTTGATGCTACCAAACTTGATTAGCTTGCTGGACATGAGAGGTTAAGTGGCTATATCCGTTCCTCTGGCTACATCTCCCAGAATGCTTTGAAGTTCTGTATCGGAATTTAGTGAAATTATTGACCATTCTATCGGACGTATTTTCTGTTGATATTGATCTGGTCTGTGCTATTGATTCATTGCCCCGTCCTACTGAAAAACGCATAAATCGGGTTATAGATAGAAACATGAAAATGTTTGCAACAATATAGTCTCTTAAAAACAGACACTTTCTCTTCATTTCTCTCCAAACTGAATAAGGAGGAGTTTGACCTTCGCATTCGACAAAGTTGTGCTCTGGTGCTGATATGAGTTGGTGACGCATACAGGTGAGGATCCCGCCCCTGCTGTGAGACGGATAAAGCCTGTTTATATCCTTGTCAGGCCGGGGGATGGAACTCTGACCCGACGACCCGCGGGGTCCGGATGGGCTCGCTGCAGCTAAACCCTCTCAGCAGCTTATTTCCTCTCAGGCTGAACAAGTGCAAATCCTTGGCTCTGTTACACTATGGATGCATTCAGCAGGCATGCACAGATAATCATCTTTCTTTGAAATCAATACCAGCTCTCTCACAGCCATGTTCTATTTATCTGGCATGAACACAATCTGTAAAATCATTAAGGTTTAGTTGCTTATAGATTAGATGCTCTGTTGGCTTTTCTCACCCTGGAAGCAAATGACTAAACATTGATGGCGTGTTCAGACTGAATGCTTGGGTTGAGTGGGACAGTGTGAAGCAGAAGAGCTATTTTTAATCAGAGCCGAATGCATTAGTGCCTAAAAATAACTTCAGTGCAAGTTAATCAGGCTAGACCTTCCAGAATAATATTGTGAAGCGTCTATGCCACACCAAATGACAGCATATTAGTGCTATAATATTGTTGTTTAATGAATGACCAGACACATTCATGAGCAGTGTACAGTGAAGTGTGTGTAGATGTGTTTTTATCTAAAGTGATGCCTGCAGCGTCGGGCTTTGATTTTGCACAATGTAACAGCAGCCGTCCATCTGAACAATGGAGCCCATGGAGCAGCTGCCCCCACCGCAACTCCCATCCATAAAGGTCAGGGAGATGTTAAAAAAAAACTCCCCAAAAAAAAGCTTTTACTGCCTCACTTTGTGACTGAAAAACACACCACCAACCCCTGCAGTCAGACTAACTTTCTGGATTGTAAATTCTCATTTCACATTTTCCCTCTGACTGTAATGTTTATGCAGAAATGATCGCTAAACCCACCCAGTCATTGTTGTGAACGGCACCTCATATATATATATATTTATTTTTGAGATCCTAAAATTCATGGAAATGATAGTAATGCTAAAATAATATCAGTTACATTTACATGTACACATGCTTAAGTGTCTAAAACAACAAGGATGTTTTAAACACATATTGCTGTGTTTACAGTTGTTTTAACTGTTCAGAGTTAAAATGACTCAACAATCCCAGTTGTGATAAATACTCAAAACCTTTCAGAAACTAGTGTCGGTAGGATCACGACTTGTACAGCTCTAAACAAAACGTCATGGCTGTTCATGTAAATACCATGTGAAGAACATTTAAACCATTATCACATTTGCTTCAGATAAAAGCAAAGTTTTTTGCTGTTGTTATTTTACTAATTATTAAAATGTCTGAGACACATAAAACTCTTAACTGTTTCTAAAAAGGCAGTGTAATAAAATGTGCAGTGCTGAAATCCTCAGCTTACAGCATGCTGTTTCTGTTTGTTGATGTTGGTGTTTGCAGTCTGCAGCAGATCTGCAGGTGGGAGGAAGGCTAATGCACCAGTTGATGTGAGTAGGATTCTGCAGGGAGCAATGTCCTGCCCGTTTAAATGAGCCAGCCCTGTTTGTTGATGTGGAGTCTGTTAACAAACTCCTGTGCAGGAATCTACTAGCAGAGGTCAAGAGAACAGAACTGGACTACATTAACCATATCCTGAGGGAAGGGGCTGGAGTGTATCTGCAGTAAGGCCAAATCGATGCTCAGTCAGAGCCATGCTTTGAACTTTTCTTGTAAAAGGCATTCAGGAGAAATGGGACAGAATATCTTTAGTTTGACTTTTTTTCATCTTTGCTGAAATAAATGTTAAAAACAAGTATACATGATGACTTTTAAATAATAAATGGCCTGCATTTACCATTTACCATTTAAAGTGCTTTACTCTACATTCAGTCCTTTTCTCAATCACATGCTGATGGTGCTGAGCTACAAGATAGTAGCCACACCTGTCCTGGAGAAGTCTGGCAGGTGAGGCTGCCCTGTATTGGTGCCACCAAGAGGCAAGGCAAGTGAAGTGTCTTGCCCAAAGACACAATGGCACAGACGGATAAATTGGGATCTCAAACCGGCAACTCACTGATCACGGGACAAAGTCCTGCCACCCTCCCAAATTTTGGGGACGATGAAGATAGTTTTTATTTATAGGGAAATATCATCCTGACATTGTCAGACTTCTTCTGAAAATGTACAAGAAATCTAGGGAAGACATTAGTCTAAGTGGGGTTTGGTTAGTCTACTTGTTAGTTGTTCTTTCCTGCATGTTTGGGAAATTTTTGAATCTCCCATGGCAACCATTCAGTTAGCTGTCAGCTGTCTGTCAGCCCTGCGTGCTGCTGAGGTGGCCTACTTTCATACATGTTGCAGGGGAAGTGTCTGATCAGATGTGACAGATACTTGATAATTGATAATTTGGTCACAGTGTGTGTAACTGCAGCCTGGGGCCATTGGAGTCCCGCTGCAGCTAAATGATCACGCACGATGCTTCCTGCAGAGTTCCTGACAGGCAATATGTGATTTCAACAGTACGATTTTATTGCAGGAAATGATCAGTTCTGGATGTTTGGGTTGCAGAATCAACTTCACATCTGCAGACATTGTTTGGTTTGTCCTGGTGTTTGTCTCTGCCTTGTGGAGCAGAGCTTAGTCATGAAGAAATGCCTCTCAATTTACTATCATTTGCTTCCTTATTGCAGAACGACTCTTGAGTGTGTACAAGCGCTACATTGTTGTGTGTTCATGCTAGTGAGAGGATTTAATACAAAAAAAAAACAAAAAAAACATAAAAAAACAATGCATGAATAATTCTGCCACACACTCCAACAGTTTCCCTTTGAGTTTCCAACCATGTTTTCATTCCACCCGTGTTTTCTCTTGCAGTGGAGAAATGCATGAGCTCAATGCAGATCGGGACCCAGATGGTGAAGCTCCGTGGCGGCTCCAAGGGACTGGTGCGGTTCTTTTACCTGGACGAACACAAGTCCTGCATCCGCTGGCGGCCGTCACGCAAGAACGAGAAGGCCAAGAGTGAGTGATGTAAAATGGGTTGCTCCTGTAGGGTCAGGGCCTCGCCACAGAGTTCATATGTATGAGAAACTTCAGGTAACTTCTGTTGCTATGCAACGAGCCTGAGTGTAGTTTCTCCCTGTGTTGTTATATGCCGTCCTGTCACAAATGTCTACATTGAGGCCTTGATGATGTGAATTTTAACCTTTTCTGGAAGCAGATACTGTCATCAGATATTGTATCTGTTGAGTGTTTAGAACATCAGATTAATAGAAAATTAATCAAATTGACAAACACACCGTCAGATGCAGATTCCCAGCCTCTAATGTTTACTTGTCGTACAATGTGAAAGTATTTCTCACGTTACAGAAACAAAATACAGTTTATATCTCATAATTAAAGGAAATCTATCCGAATCTACTCAGCTCCACCAGGCAGCGACTTTTCATGTTATAAAAAAACTATTTGGTTTAATTAACTGGTATACTTATCTGTGGAGGGTATTTGAATATGAGACTCAATCCATGGCTTCAAAACAAATCCTTTACAAAAGAAAGTTAAATTTCTCATGTTGGAATACGGCATTACAGAAATCTGGAGGAGTTTATATCCAACAAGCTGTGATTAAATTAATTTCTCCCATGCACGTACATTTTATTCTAAAATAGAAAATATTTTGCTTAAAACACATTACCATAGGGTTTGTAACTGTGAGATGGGCAACACTGACCTCTATGATCATGCCCCCCATTATTAAGTTTAAAATTAGATAAGGACCTCACAGATACACAGTGGAGATTAAATATGACAAAATGACTTGCAGTTCACAGAACTAATCAAATCTGACACAAATATATTCTAAAAGAAACACTTAATGGAGAGGTTAGTCCAGAAATAGTCTGGGATGGGAAAAACAGTTATGAGGGTTAAAATGATAAGAGAACAAACCACCTAAAATGATCAGAAGAGGCTGAGACAAAACAGGAACAAAAACTGGATCATAGTGAAAGCTCAAAATATTAAGAAATAAATGCAATGTATTTACAAGAATTGTGAAAAAATACCAAACAAAAACTACTATGAATCTGGGGCCAAGTTTGCCAAAGAAAATTACAAAAGCAATGTGATATAATTTAGAGGTATGACAGCACATTTCTCAATAATGGATGAAGGTCAAAGAAAAGATTTTCAGAACAAGATACAAGTTGGTGCAACAGGATTTCTGCACATTCTACAGATGGGACAATCTCAATCTGGAAATTACTAGACATCTGGATGAGCAGGAATCAGTGCTTAATGAAATACTAATTTTATATCAGGCAAAATCCAGAGAGAATATAACATTATGACCATGTAAGGGACTTGTGAGTAAAAAAAACACATTCAACCTCATATTTGAAAACACAATTGGAAAAGAAAAGTAAAATGGAAATCACAAAAGACAGCATTGAAATGTACAAACTCCTATTCATGGAGATAATTTATTTGGAAATGCAAGCTTAGATTTTTTTTAGACCACCAAAACAAAACATTTCTTGTACAAGAGAGGAGGCAATGTGAAAACACAGAACCCAACCAGGGGCGTATTTTATGGCTGTACATTTATAAGATAATATTGCATAAGAATACACAAAAATATCAAAAGTATTTTTAATCCCACGGGAGCTTAGGGGATCAGTTTCCTGTGGTTCCCCCTCCTCTGTAGTCCTGGGAATAATAAGCTTCTTAAGTCAGTTTAATTATTCATCAGCTTTAATCTGTCCAAATAGTGTTTTACACACCAGCCCTAACATAAAAATAACCCACACACTTCACTGGCACACCGGTATTACTGTGGACTTGTTTTAAATTGAGGTGGTAAATGATGGTGGGGGGGCTGGTTCAAACTCATTAAGACTCTTGATGTCCTCTAAATGTGAGTAGACGTTCTCGTTGCATCAGAGGTTAATGAATGAACAAGGCTAAAAAGTCAGCCTTGCTGTTTTAAGGTTGAGAAAATCTGGATACTTACCAATTACTAGAGCCCAGAGAGGATTTGAAAAATACAAAGTGTTAACACTATGACCTCATTAAGGACTTTAAAACAAAGTGCTTGTGATTACCACTCTGAAAGGTTTTTCTTTCTGCGCTTCCACAATAGATGCTGGAAAGATAATTCTGCAAAAGAATAACGTGGCGAAAATCGCTGTGCTGGCAAGTAGGGCTGGGTGATACAGCACAGTGTAAGAGTTTTAGATCAGTAAATAGAATTATTCATTGACAGGCCATTTTTATTTCAAAGCTGCTGACAAAACCTGAAACTGGCCCTCTACAGGTTGTTGCTAGGTTAGTGAGACTGAGTGAATAAAGCTACGTTCACACTGCAGGCTAATGCCTCCTCGATCCGGCTTTTTCATGGCAGTCTGAACGGCCCAATTCTAATCTTTTCTCCAGAAGAAAAATCTGACCTGTGCCACTTCCGTATGTGGAACTAAAGTTCGATAAGTGTCCATTAGTTTTCAAAGCATCAGCAGCCAGAATGGCCACGTCTCATTTTGACATTCATGTCATTGATGTGAAACATGTTAGAAGTAAGATTGAGATTCAGTATCAATATTCAGTATCTTCAAGAATTTCATAAAGTTGCCAGCTTACCAGAGATTTGATTAGATTTTTGTAAGTGAATAAAATAATTTTCTCGCAGAACAACTCTGTCAATTTTGTTGTAATATTTCAGTCACACTGTCCTGATATTTAATGGTAATAAAATAACGTTTGATGCACTGTAAATAGTACTACCACACATGATCTACTTAATTAAATGAGAGGTCGAGGGTTATTTTTCAAATTTTATTTTCAAAATTTTATTTAAAAGCAGTGTATCTTGCAGTTTAACTGCAAGGTTTGTCCATATACTACAGCCAACATTAAAGAGGGCCATTGAGCCACCTAGTATAATTTTGAGGGGTTTTTTAATCTCGCTTTTGTATTAAGGTTTTCCTTTTCAGTTAAATAAACTTCCTGTTTTCTCAGTCTCCATTGACTCCATCCGTGAGGTCTGTGAGGGAAAGCAGTCTGAGATCTTCCAGCGATATGCAGATGGCAGCTTTGACCCAAACTGCTGCTTCAGTCTGTATTACGGAGAACACATGGAGTCCCTGGACCTGGTATCTGGAACAGGAGAGGAGGCCCGGACCTGGATCACTGGCCTCAAGTACCTGATGGCCGGGATCAGCGACGAGGACAGCTTGGCGAAGAGGCAACGCACCCGCGATCAATATCCTTCACTGAGTCATCAATTAGATGAGGCTCTGTCCCACATTATTAACATGTCTAAAATGTACATTGGAGGAACATTTTGTGTTGCTGCTTCTGTTCTTCAAATCGATACATCACATTTTTTGTTCAGTCTTCCTTAACCAGAGTTTTGTCACGTGGCTGAAGCAGACGTTCACTGAGGCTGATAAAAATGGTGACGGGAGTTTAAGCATCAATGAGGTTCTTCAGCTTCTGCATAAACTCAACGTCAACCTGCCTCGGCAAAAGGTCAAGCAGATGTTCAAGGTACTGATAAAAGCGGACATTAAAATTCTGGGTTTTCTAGTTTTAGTACACTTGAACTGATGTGCACAAGATTTCATCTCTGTTTTATTATAATCATTTTTAGTTTAAACCCAAAACCAATTGAAGCACAATATTTAAGAATAGAATATGTCAGGTTAATAAGTCACATTTTTAATGCAGAAATGCTGACTTAATACTTGTTTAATATTAGCTTAAAGTTGATATTACTTTAAGCTGTAAAGTGATGTCATATGCATATTTTCTTAATTATAAAATTGTAAATTTGTGGGTTTTTTTTAATTATGTCCCTTTACCCGTGTTGCTTTGATAGAAATACTTCACTTTTATTTATCTTAGTTTACTCAAGAAACAAATCAGAAAAAAGCAGTAATTATTGCAGTGACTCCTAAATATGAGTTCAAGCTTAGCAAGTTTTTTTTTTCTTTTTAGAAAATAACTCTAACTCCTGACTTTATTATTTTCCTTGTGGATGCTTGGACTTTTTTTTTGTTTTGGTTCTTCATATTGAGAATCCCAGCAGGTATTTGTTTTATGAAACAAATGCCTTTTGCAGTTCTTCAATGACTGCAGGCTTTCCCCTGAAGTCATCCTGAGTGTGAATAAGTCCTACATTCCACCTTGGGGTTGAATGTAGGACCTTAAACACAGTCGGGCTTACTAAATTTTTTTTAATTTTTGTTTGAATATCTATTTCTTAAAGAATACTACAGCTTTGAAGCTACAGCAGTGGTGGACTTTAGTGACTGACTCCTAACGTCAAGGGGCTTATTTAGTGACTTGAAACTGCTATAAGTACTTCCTTCCTGACAGATTGTGATTGATCAGTGAAGACACTGACTTCTGCAGATGTTGGCTGACACGCAGCACAGGGATTAGCATGTTGACCTGTTAAACATGTTGTTTTAGCCCTCTTCCTCCAGAGCAGGCAGCCAGTTGGCTTCCCCTAAGACCAGTGTCCTGAGCATGTTCTCCATATGCTGCTCCTGGGACACAGATGGCCTGCACTGTAATGCGGCGTAAACGCACTGGGCATCAATCTGGCTCTGTGTGTGTGCATGTGTGTGGACATCTATGCAGATTTGTGGGCTTGCAGTCATCAGGCTACTTTCTTGGCTTAACCTTATTAGAGTCTTTACCTATCTGAAGACTGGCTCTGTCATCATGTAAGCTAACATGCAATGATATGCAATACAAGAAATGTAAAATAGGATTTAAAAAGCATCAATCTAGTTACTTTGTGATCGAATTTAATGGCTGTAAAAGTAGCTTTCCAGCAGAGCTGAGCAGTGTTAGGCTAATTTGAGATTGGAATGTTGCTCAGATATATGATAATCCTGGTGGTAATTCCCTCACATATCCCCCTTCATTGTTCTCATTATTAACCACTTTAAAGGTCCACTATAATGCAAAATTCACTTTTTACATGTTTCTAAAATCTCAAAATTGTTGCATGAAAATTGTATTACCTTGTAACCCCAAGCCAATCCCAGCCCCTCTTGTAATCTTCATTACAAGAAAATGTTAAGTTACTACTGCTAGAAAAGAAAAATGTTTTGCTATCGGCTGCAGTACAGAGCACGTGTCCATTTTCTCCCAGACACAGAGAACAGCGTTTTGTGGCGTCATTTTATTTTTGCTTGCAATGACCAAAGAAAGTTGTAGTTTAGGAAGGAGTCCTTTGAAAACTACCAACATTTCACAGCAGGATTTACCAAAATACTTGGACTGAAGGGAGGTTGTGTTCCTACTGTTCTTCACAATTCTGCAGATGATGGTGGTGTAAGCACGTCTTGTGTGTTTTGTATTGTTGTTCGGCATTAACATGATTTGACATTTCGTACAAGCTAACGCTGAACAATAGTCTCTGCTAGTCCTGTGTCTCATGTTACATTCTCCACAATGTCTGCGCATTTTCCGTCGGAATTATAGTGATGCAGGGTTTGTGAAAACATGTCAGACGCTCGGACATTGCCAACATTGAGTCATTTTATTTTACTTTGGGGTTTTTTAGCATGTTGAGAGAAGTGCTTCTCCCCTAACCTCGCAAATGCAGACTTTAAAAAAGGTTGCATTTGTGGGGGAAAAAAAAAAACGTTTTGTGTGCTGAATTATTGTGCTGATGTCAGCTGCTGGACTTCACATCACAGCACATTGAAACAGAATCCTCAGTCTGAATTAATAATTATATAAATGTGTTTCAGAGCCACAACATTTAATCCTTCAGTGGTTGTGGGTTGATGTTTGTTATTCAGGATGCTCCTCTTCTTCTGCTTCAGGGTCAATGATGTATGTTTATGCCACTGTTCAGCTGTTTGGAGCCATTTTCATGTGTCTGAGGTGCTAATGTAAACACTGAGTTAGGAGTGTGTGATCGGCAGCAGCAACTTATTTGAGTAATTGTCATGTAGCTCTAAAACGGTGCGTTCCTAAATTAGCTCAAAACAGGCAGAACTGATCAGGTGATAAGCTCTGCCAGAGAATGATTTTGTGTATTAAAAGTAAAGAACATGTTAAAAATTTATGCACATTTTATTCTAAACATAAGAGCAACTACAATTCTTTATACTCCTAAAATATAATTGAATTTTACAGCAATAGTGATATTATTGGTAAAATGTATGATTCTAACTGATGGCTGCAACAAAAAAAAAAAAGAATATTGGAGCCATCGCATCCTGATGGACGTATCAATAGTTCAAGGATCTACTTTAAGTTATATCAGAAGAATTCAATAAACCTGGTCAAATTCATCACCAGGGTGATGATGATGATTATTTTCTTTGTGGTGTGGCCTGTTGTAGTGACCAATTGAAACATGGTATCGCAGCACTAAGTAACACCCAGAGCTTAGATGTCCAAGGGACAGTTAAACTTTGTAGGCAGAGGCAGCAGCAGCTCTGCTAAGTGGTGAATTATTACCTCTGTCAATGCTCCTAAAGAACAAGCCTTCTTAGCACTTAAGTTGATGCATAAAACATGGTGGAAGCAAAAAGGCTCAGAAGCTTTGTGGGTGTTCCCCAGCTGTGCTTCCACTGCCTTGTTATCCTGCTGGCTGCATGATGTGTCCTGAGTGACAATAATTGTAAATATGTATGCAAATGAACACATTTTTATGCCTTTTATTTCTTTTTAGTGCAACTTCTGACTGATTTTTGCCCCTATTCCAGAATAGAACAAAGTGAGAGTGCAATATCTCGGTTAACTCTGGGAAAATATCTACTTGGACTGTGCTTGTCACTTTGTTATTGGACTGTCACAACTTAGCAGCATCTATGTGCGATATGCTCCAAGCTGTGCAAATATCTCAGTACTGTTGTCCAGTCTCTCCATTTCTAGCTAAAAGAAATTGTGTGTCTTGTTGGAAGGTTTCCGCCCACCAGGAAAAGTATGGAAAGATCATTTTTGGACTATATTCCTCAAAATTGTTGTATGATGTACTCATTTTATGTAAACTACAACTAAAGCCCTCAGCTAATGAAACTCCTCCGCAGTCCTGCTCCGGGTCTACAGGAGTTAGCCATGTCAGATTACACATAGTAGTTCCTGCTCTTGGATCGGTGTTGTTCTTTTTTTAACCACTCAGTGCTACTCCGAGGCCAAACTCCAGCTGGCACAGACGTCAGCAGTGTCCAGTATGTGGCTGCCTCCAGTGTTGTTTGGCATATGGACCCTTTATGGGCAGGATCACATGAACAGTAGTGTAGAATAATGTGTTGCTTATGATTGTAGTCCAAATATACCTACCTACTGATATCAAGTCGGGGAACAGATGGGACAAGTGGAGAAAACCTCCTTTTTGAGTCCTACCAAATTAACCTGTCAGTGATCAATCAAGACTAGATAATGAGTCTATATATGTGCTGAGTTGTATTTTACAGTTTTTCCTGATTTTTTATTTTTTTTTTTGCTACAATTAATTTATAAATTAGATTAACTTTGAAATTACTGAAAACTGTTGATACTTTTTGGTAAATTATTGCATAGAAAACCAACTGTATATTTTGGGATCACTCCAGCAGACATGCCATACTGTGATCTAGATATATGGAGATGAACATATAACATTAGCTGGGATGTTAAACTGGTGGGATAACAACTTCACTGTATAATTGCTGTAGGAGGCAGACACAGATGACAAACAGGGAACTTTGGGGTTTGAGGAGTTCTGCTCCTTCTACAAGATGATGTCGACCCGCAGAGATCTGTACCTCCTTATGCTCACCTACAGCAACCACAAAGACCACCTGGACACAGATGACATCACTCGCTTCCTGGAGACTGAGCAGAAGGTAAACATGTGCTTTCATTGTGGTAATGAAAAGCTTGCTAATGTCTTACAATATTGATGGACAGTGGCTGTAAATGAGCACACAAAGGCCTGTGGACCAGGACCCAGCAATGTCCTATCACCAAATTCTTCAAAGTATTTTTGCTTGGCCATCCTCTCAAAGGTGCAGCTTCCTCTGTGGGACCTTTTCCTTCCTGAATATTCCCGAATCAATCGAACAATCAATGAAGTTTATTTGTACATTTAAGCAAAAAGGCAGGTCAGAAGTACCTTGCGTCATGAAAACACAACAAAAAGTCCTAAAAAAAAAAAACTCAGTCACAAACTGAGAAACCAGTAATGAATATTACATTTAGTAGAGTGCCATGATCAAAAGTTAAAGTTTGCAGCCCTTCCATGGAGATTGTAGTCATAATAAGTATGGACTCATTTCCACTCGATTACTGAGATCTTTATCATAGAATGAATATTGTGTGTGATGGTCAGAAAGTCTAAATCCCTTCTCCAAACTTATTTTTATTTGTTGCTGTTTATTTGTGGCCTAGTCCTGAAACTTTTCTGATGTGATGTTTTAGTTTTGTTTTCAATTTATTTGATTGTGTTATTGTTTTTGTATAGCACTTTGGCACAGTTTTAACCTGTTTTTAAAAGTGCCATATAAGTAAACCTGACATTGACAAAGTGATCTGAGTCTGTGCTGTGAGAGGACTGGCCACTCCTCTTTAATGATCATCAGCTTCAAACAGCAGCTCCCAGGCACCAGGCTGACTTTTTCTTTACCAGCCAGGATGGATGGAACAATGACATGGATGCACCTTAGACAACTTAATTTACTCTTTAAAAAACAGTCAACTTTTTTGGGAAACAAAAGTATAATAGACCTTTTAGAGATGGCATTTCCTCATTTTGCAGATGACAAAGGTGACCAAGGACCACTGCTTGGAGATCATCAACAAGTTTGAGCCGTGCTCTGAAAATCAAAAGCAGGGTGTTTTGGGAATTGATGGTAAATATACATAAATGTGTGTGTGTGTGCCCTTCTGTGTTAAATTAATACAGATCAGTATTACTGAACTCTATTCATAATTGCTGTCTTCAGATTATGGGATTGGAAAGGCTGGTCAGCATTTTACATCATTTAAATGCTGGTGCAGGCTTTAAATATTAGCCCGAAATCAACACTACACTGAGATCACATACAGAATTTCAGAAACCAGACAGAAAAGATGTTCTAATAGATAAGATATGGTTCTTTGGCTTTGGAACCTCACATTGGTTCTGTTTTTATAGCACTGGTTATTAGTCTATTGTTGGAACAGCTTTGTTTATTATGAACTATTAAACCATAGGACAGTATCTGTGATAGCTGTGTCGGTAAGGTGTTCCTGTTCAAAGTTGACCTTGGAAGTATTAAAAATTGATGTTAGAGTCCATGATAATAATTTGTGCACCTGCCTGTAAAACTTTCCAACATTTGCAAATAGTTTAGTTGAAACATTTTGGTTTTGTTCTAGGTTTTACAAACTACATGCGCAGCCCGGCTGGAGACATCTTCAACCCAGAGCACTACAATGTGAACCAGGACATGACCCAGCCGCTGTGCAACTACTTTATCGCCTCATCGCACAACACCTACCTGATGGGAGACCAGCTGATGTCCCAGTCCAGGGTGGATATGTACGCCTGGGTGCTGCAGGCAGGCTGTCGCTGTGTGGAAGGTGACTAACATAACAATAATAATAATTTCTTATTTCTGCAGCAAGCAGGATTTGCATCTTTTTTTTCTTATTTGAGGTTTGTTATGGAATAAAGATGTGCGTTTTATTGCATCAACAAAATATAGAGTGTTATGGCTACGGACTTGTTGTAATTTGAGAACTGTGTTTCAGTAAAGCAGATAATTAATCTGCAAACATTATGTTGCCATAGTGCTTGTGATTGTTGGAGAGTCAAATACTGCATTCTAAATTCAGAGTATTTAGCATTTATCTCCCCCACAGTCTGCCTTCATTCAGTGGAAGCGTGGTGTGTGGGAATGTTCCTGGTTGTTGTCTTCCAAATGCGTTGGACTAGAAGAACAAAGAGTGTTGTGTCTAGTGAGCATTTAGAGCTTAATTTGTCTTTGTAGCAGGTTGAAGGCAGATCTATAATTGAACCCCCACCCACTTTACATCTGTACCAACCAACACTCAGTCCCACTCATATGATGATTAAAGTTAGAAAAGCCGTTCATATAAATACATTGCAGGTTTGTTATTAGCAGCTCCCTCTGCTGGAAGACGATAGTTCTCCTCTTTACTTCCAGGTTTTAAGAAAACAATGAAATCATAGATTCTGCATCTTTCAATGTTTTCTCTGCACCGTTACCTGTTATAACCAATCTGTTTTATCCAGGTTAAAAACATGACGAAAACAGAGAAACTTTGAGCATAAAGCCATTTATAGCTTATATTTCAGATAAGGAAACATTTTGTGATGGGGAAGCAAAGCAGCCCTTATGGTTCTAAACATTGCAGTGTGATGCTTTAAATGATGCACTGATGGAGGCCATAGTGACTCGTTTTATGTGAAACAGTCTGATTGGAACTAATGGAGTGTCTTTGTAAAGTGACATTTTATCGCATAGAAATGTTTAATATTTAATCCAAATCGAAATCATTAGGCATCTCTGTCTCCAGCAAGGAGATTGCTTTGTAATCGTTGTTCAGATTGGTGGAAAATACTGAATTGAGAACTTGAACAAGAAGAAACTAAATTCTAAGAGTAAATCGGCAATAAAACAAATTTAAATCTTTTTTTCTGAATAACAAAGCTTTAAATGAAAGCCTTGCGTTTTGTTACCTCCCAAACCTAAAAGCTTTTTTATTTTCACCCTGGAACCATTCCCATGCTCAAAGCATCAACAACAAACATTGCCACTAAATGGCTTAGCCAAATTTCACCTGATAGTTGAGTATTACATTTGATGCAGTTTTACTAAAAATGGGCAATTAAGTCCAACTGAAATTATATTTAAATGAAATCTAAATTAAACTCAGTGGGTTTAAATTGTAAGTCAATCAAATAGCTTCAATTCTAACTTAAGAAACTCATCAAAATGCTTTCTTTCCCATAACATTATTTTGTCTTTGCCAGAATAATTTGTTCATTTAGATGATCTGCCAATAATTCATCCTTTCACTTACAAATGCGTTATGATGATAGTAGATGTCGGCCAGGTTTGCATGAGCAAATAAGAAACAACTCTGGTTCACGGAGTACTTGAAAATTTAAAGGTTTTGGGTGATGATGTCTTGACTTCACCAGAACTAAAATCAGCCAGTGGTTCTTAGACACTTCGAGCCCGTTTCTCTTCTTGTTGTTTTCCTCCTTTTACAGATTTGTCACAATCAGATGCCTTCTTTCACTCATGTTTTGTCAGCTTAGGAAGAATTTATGCAAATAATAGTATTCTTTGCATAAACCCCTCTTATTCCATGATGAGCTCTTTTGCTCAGTGTATATGTGCTGTCATTTTCCCGCAGTCGATTGCTGGGACGGCCAGGATGGAGAGCCCATCGTACACCACGGTTACACCCTGACCTCCAAGATCCTCTTCAAAGACGTCATCGAGACGATCAACAAGTATGCCTTCATCAAGACAGAGTACGTTGAAACTCTCTAGTCCCTTCTCGTTTCATCTTGTGGCCCATAAATCCACTTTGAGGCAGTTTGAGCACTTCAGCAGCTCACCGTGTCATTTCCTCATGTTCTGGTAATGGTAACTAACAAAGCGTGAAGCGTGACTGTCTGCCACTGATAATCATGTTTATCGGGAGGCGTCAGTGGTGTCAGTTAATATTTCAGTGCTTAAAGGTAACTGGAGGATTTCTGCCCAAATGTTTCACACCTAATTTCTGAAGATTTTTGCTTTTGAAAATCCTTAGTTTTAGTTTCTAATAGTGTTAGAAACGTGTTCATTATAAAGAGCAGTCAAGACAGAAATTACAAGGATTTGGGCCTCTTACTTGCCAACAGTAAGAACAGTGATACACAAAATGTTAGCGCATTTCTAACAAAGGAAATTATCTTACATAAATGAACTGTGTATGGCTTGTCCAAACATGTGAGGTCAGTGTTTTTGCAGCCCTTCTATAGACTCCTAGAAACGATTGTTCCTCATCTCACAGACAGTCCTCGCCTCATCATAAGAAAATGAACCTAATTTTCCAAACACTCTGTTACAGTGAGTAAGTTTCACTTCAGCCATCAAAAATTATGCTGTTTTGAATTTGAATTGTTCAATTAAAATAACAAAGGAACATCATGTACAATAACAAGACCATAATGATAATCAAAAGTAATGTAATTATTAAATTCAAATGTTTTCTTGATATAATGAGTAACATGGATAAATTAATACAGATAAGTATCGAAAGCCGGGCAGAAGATAGACAAAACAAAGGCAACAGATGTAACAGTGCAATGAGTAAATATGTAATTCTAAAGTAATTAGCATCTTTTCAACACTGTTTCAATTAGTTTATATTTTTTTCTTTTCTTTTTTATTGTAATAAAAGTTTTAATTTTCCACAAATTTGATCTGGTTCCACTATAAAACTCCTGCTTTTCTCCACAGTTACTTTCACTGTAGTCCCACATTGGTGCTTTCTCCCGACTTTTCCTGACATGAGGCTAGCTGTTGACAGACCTGCACCAAGAAAGATGACTTTACTTACATACCTGCCATCTGCTGGAATAACGCAGTAGAACAAGAAAAACCACAAGACACCAGACTTCATACTGATGAGACAGACAAAAACTAAACGCATTTTTTTTTATATAAATTCAGTAAATTTTGGGGGGGGCAGGGGGGGGGGAAATGCTCATTACAGTTTGTTAGTTTCCCCTCTTGTGCGAAGTCTTTTTTTTTTAATTATTATTATTTAACAAAAATATTTTCTTAATTCTAGTTTTCGTTGTCCGGTAGCTTTGTTAACAATGACAACCTTTCAGTCATCCAGGGAAATATTCAGATTTGTTTTAGGTCAGCAGTCCTTGACTTTGGTCTTGCACATTTTAGTTGTGTGTCTGCTCTAATACATCTGTTTCCAATGATTTCATGTATTCTCAGCAGATATTAAAAATCTGTATCCTGATTTTTAGGATTCTGTCTGTAAGCTTCCAGAACTATTGACTCGTTTCTAGCATCAGATGGAGATCACATGCATCTAATCGTGAAGGTACAAGTTAGTTATGGTGTCTGTTCCACTTTACTGTCTTCACTTATTATATTGCATGTGTCATTTTTTCTTAAACTCGTCCATTAGTGTGGAGCCTTTGAGCTCGTTAGACTTGCTTCATAAATATGGCAAAAAACTCAGTTAATAGTCATCTAGCTGGATACTAGCCGTGTTTATAATTTCAGATTCAGTTCTGGTGGATTTTACATTATGAAGGTGGAGAAGTTGCTGCAGAAAAAAGCCCGTCAGTATAAAATATTTGTTTTTCCACATCGAGCACATTAGTTCAATTTTGTGTTCCCATTTAAGAGCTAATTACAGTTATTTGTAATTAGTCATGTAAAGTTTTTATGTGGCTTATTCCTCCTCATACAAATCCTATTAACCTTCATTATGTTAACAACAAAGGCAATCAGGCTTTATCTCCTCATGCCATCTATTTTCATGAGAAAGACATTGTCGGAGTACTTTCATATGCACTTTGCTTCTGGGCATCAGTGTTTTTGTCTCTCTTGTGTAGCAAGACAGGAACCACATCCCACACTTTTCAGAATAAAATCATTTGATAATTATTCATTCCCTAGATATGTGGTGCAGTTCTGATTTATGCAGAATTAAAGACTGTCCGCAACCTTTCAAAAAATACAAATCTGAATTGCACCTTGATGACATCCTGTCTAATTCCTATATTTTTTCCTATCCATTCTTAAAAAAAGCATTTTGTTAGGTTCTGATGGAGAAAATTGTAGTTATTATTTCGCTGTGACTCATTGTTTTCCCTGCTTTTGTTTTAGAATGTAGCCATATTACACATGCTCATGTAATTCCCTGAAATTCTCTACCTTTCTGGCACAGATAAATGAAAGCTTTCACACAGACACCTTGCTTCCTTTTATTGACCCTGCATCAAAAGGTAATTATTCCATTGATATGCACGCAGACTCGATTTTTAAAACTCTTTTTAGATCCTGTTTCTTCAAGAAAAGGATACCGAAGCACTGCCTTTGTGTGCATCTTCACCTTTTACTATATTCTTTTGAAAAGGATGACTGTGGACTCCATATTCTCCAGATAATTGGCTAAAATGGCCCAGATTGAATGGCTGGTACCACTTCAAAGAGGAGTTGGATTTTCCAGGGGGCTAAATAAAGACGAGCCTATTCAAGACAGGATTGGACTAAAAAGCCTCCATCTGACAGGGATGGAAACATACCAGTGGCTGTAACATCAGAATTGTTCAATGTACTCAGTATTGTGTCTGAGACTCATAATTTGCCGTGCTTCATCTTTTGAAATGCTGTTTTTCCAGACATTAACCTGACCATTGCCTTCCTATGCAATTCTCCCAGAGTAAATTCTTGCTGACAGCACAGTGTGGGCTTTCTCCCCTCCACTTACGGTAGATTTTATTCAATCAAAGCAATCGAGTTAATTTCTTCATTGTGTCATAATCAATTTAAGTTTGCAAACTAAACATTTATGCTGTGTCTTTATTTTCAGTTTGAATTAGATTTCCGTTATATTAGCTCAATCATTTTCATACTTGGCTCATAATGTATTTAGAAAAACAATTTCTCATATGCATTAACTTGTTACCGGTGCCTTTGGAACTACAAATTATCTCCTTTAGTGGAATAGAAAAAGATGTGGTCAGAAAAATCACTGCCCCACTATAGTAACAAAATGATGCCAAATGTGTCACATTTGTATAAATTCAACACTCTGACAAAAGCAAACATGAATCCAATGAAAGAGTTTTTATTTTAGGAAATGAGGACCTGAGAAATGAGGAAATGATGGAATGAACATCTTGAGCTTTTAAAGCCACATGAGCTTTTAAAGCGATAACCTGACAGTCTTGTTTAGTGATTGTGGAAGGAAGAGTACCCTGGTGAAAACCCACACAAGCACAGGTCCTCCTTGCTGCCAGGCAGCTGCACCACCATCCAGCACTAATGAAGTGTGTTGGTGTTGGTTACAGTGAAACGTGATTATGCTTCGATTAGGCGCCCATTCCAGTTTATCCTGCCAACGTTTATTTATGTGTCTCATAACTGGAAACACTCAACACATAACGACAAGGTAATGCTGCATATAGACAGGCTTTGAAATGCAAAAACACACTGGCGTTTCCTATCCATGGCGGAGTCGTCCACACAGTGAACACAGTAGTATGACGGAGTTCATGTCTGGATACTACATGTTTAAAATCTGACCTCAGTTCACCAACATGAAGACGGTTAAATGAACCAAACTCTATGAGGATCCTTTCTTTTTAAACTTTCAATTTACATGACAAATACTTCAGCAACAAGTATTAATGACTTCTGCAAAGGTAAGGTGACTAATGAAACTCATCATCCTACAGTAGCATGATATTAATTGGAGTATACAGACTCAAAAAGAGCCATTTGCAAGGAGACAACATGGAGAACTAAAGCTGAAACTGATTATAGAATATAAAAAAATTCCATTTAAGTTTTAAAAAGTTCTTTGTCTATAATCCTCTTTGTTTTAGCATTATAGACAATGAAAGGTTTATTATATTTAAAAAGCAAGTTAATCATTTATTTGAATGCATTTGTTAATGTATTTCTATTATTGTACAAAAAGCCATAAGTGGCTAAATAAAAAAAATTCAAGATTTATTTTAAGCGAATTGTTGACAGAAAAAAATACAATTATCTATTTCTGAAATCATTGTTATTAGTAATATTTCTAATATTCTGGTAGCAAAGATTTTAGACCAACTTTGACCAAAATTTACTGGAAACTACATCATACCTGTGAAGTCTCCCATTTTGCTCAGAAAACGACTGTATTTTCCTCCTCTTCCTCCTCTTTCTTGTAAATTTCCCATATTATAACAACTCCCTCCCCCCCCGGTTTAAACCCTAAGTAGGTCAAATAAGAAACAAAAAGGAGCTTAAAGCGGTTGACATGAATCAAGCTGATTTTTCCTGGCTCATCCAACATCTCCTACATAATAGCACTGTGCTACACATGATAGCATTAGCTGACTGCTACATCCTGAACTGTCACCCATCCAGCCTGTCATTGTCGTTCCTCAGCTACCCGGTGATCCTGTCCATAGAGAACCACTGCAGCGTTCCTCAGCAAAAGAAGATGGCCCAGTACCTGATGGAGATCCTCGGGGACAAACTAGATGTGTCCAGCGTCAAGGCAGAGGAGTCTGGGAGACTACCCTCGCCGGAATCTCTGAGGGGCAAGATCCTGGTGAAGGTGAAGTCTGAATCTTGATGTTTCATGGAGTAGGCTTAGTCTTAGATGCTACAGAGTTTAGATAACCTCCATCGCTGACATTCTTCACAGTTCGGAGACTCGGTCCCCAGGCTGTCATGGCAGCTCTCCATTTTATCTGCAGGTTGATCTTCACACTGTAAAATCAAAGGCAGAATAGCGGATTGAGGTGTGGAGAGGAGTGTGTGAAAACGGTGTGAGAGAGGAGAGGAAACCTTCCTGGCTG
Source organism: Poeciliopsis turneri (assembly GCA_922788865.1). Taxonomy (NCBI): domain Eukaryota; kingdom Metazoa; phylum Chordata; class Actinopteri; order Cyprinodontiformes; family Poeciliidae; genus Poeciliopsis; species Poeciliopsis turneri. The sequence continues at coordinate 1,719,382 of CAKLNU010001114.1, forward strand.
TAGCAAGGACATTTCCTCCTAGAGGGATTGTGTGCAGTTGAACCAAACTGTAACTCATCTCATCTGTTTATTTGTGTCATGTTGCACACAGGTGCATCTTGGGAAATCTAAATATTATTAAAACTTTTTTTGTTAATTTGTGTAAATAAAGAGATTGATACTTATTTATTCACTTATTGTGACAGTCACTGAAACAATGAGGGTAAACTACACAATGTTATTGTGTAGTTTAAGAAGCTGGGTATTTCATAGTGCTGTATGCAAATATATTAATGGGATATTCAGAGGAAGGAAATTTAAGCAGAAGAATAAGATGCAACAGGGATAATTGTGAAGAAAAGTCCATTTGAGAGCTTAGAGGAAAGTCATGAGTAAATGAGTTACACATGTTGCCATTTCTGAGCCAGAGACGACATCCGTAGAGGAGAAAATGGACAGGGCTGCTGCTCATTGCTCCACATCCCTTATTTCTGGAAATCAAGATCATAGAATCCAGATGAAGAGTCAAATAATCAAAGCTTGAGTTCCTGAATCCAAAATCAGATCAGCCACTGAGCAGGACGGCTTGCTTCACTAAACCGTTTTCACTGCAGCTAAAATGTAAAAACTGTGAGAAAAATCAAACATCCTTGTCTTCTCAGGATTTCATGATTACGGTTATATGTATAGTGAAATAATCAGCTGATCTGAGTCTTTATCATCATTTTTGTGCCAGCAATGAATTTCTATAAGACAAAATATTATATCTGGATTTATTTGAGTCCATCAGAATCACAACCTCCACAGCTGCTGCTCACACATGATGTTCTCTTGAGTGACTTTAAATCCCAGAATAACAATTTGGTTCAAATTAAGCGAAACCTAAAAGAATAAAGACCTGAGATTACTGCCATGGTGGTGGAGAGGTCAGGTTAGGTCAGGTTCGTTTAGGGCTGGTTCATGGATTCAGATTTTTAACTGAAATCCGAGGCAGTCTGCTATCTTTTTGGCATTTAGAGACGGACAAAACCAGGCAATGGAAGCAATGTTGTGAGAAGACTGGTCTGAAACTCCAGAATAATGCAATCAAACAGTAAACGACTACTTGATATTAGTGCTGCTGTCTAGTTCTACAAGCTTTTTTCTTGTTGGTTTCATTTTTGCCCTGGTTAAGCAGGTTCTGCTTACTTTTCACTATGACTGTAGCCCTTTTCAGCTCTCCTTTGGCTTCCTCTCTGTGTTAAGTAAAGTCAGTGCTGTACAGTAACCCTGTGTTGGACTTTCGTGAACAGTGCCCTCTTCTAACTTAATGTCTCAGAATGCTCCTGAGATGGCTGCATCTGTTTATTCAAATCTATTTTCCACTTCCGTTGCAGGGCAAGAAGCTGCCTCCTAATATCGACGAGGACGCAGAGGAGGGAGACGTGTCGGATGAGGACAGTGCTGACGAGATGGAGGACGACTGCAAGCTGATGAACGGAGATGTACGTAGCCTCTGTGTCCTCGTCTGTTTCCAGCAGTCCACGTGTCCCTGTGCTCAGTAGATGAAACATTAATTTTGCCGTGTGTTCACGTTAGTATCGAGCTTTGCTGACAGTGCTCTCTTGGTTGGCTTTATTCCTCCTTTATGTGCCTGTTTGGTCTTATTTCCTGCTCTCCTCTCTTCTTTTCCTGAACATGTGCTAACTCCTTAAAGTGGAAGGTATCGTATCAAAGACTTCATCTTTAGTCATCTCAGTCATGCTCCATCTGCTCTCATCCTGCCTGTTTAGCTTCAAGCTGTTGGGTGTCAAAACGTTGCCTCAGCTCTCATCAGAAGGAACCATTTAGACACATGAAGCCGACCAAAGGACACTTATTTAAGATAAATTATTTTAATCTTTTTCCTGCTGCATTACAGAAGTGCTTAAATTTAGCACTTTGATGTGAAAAGTAAAAAAAAAAAAAAAAAATAGAGAAGTAGGCCTATTAATATAGTTTACGGTATTTAAACGCATCAGATCAGATAATCTTGTGAAGATCCGCTGTTATGTTTTCAGTTAATGGATTAAGATTTTTTTTTTTTTCCCCAGGATTCATTGTGTTTATTATTGGAAGCAGAAAATGCAGCATTCAACTGACAATTCTTTCAAACGTTGCAATGAAATTATCCTGTTATCACTGCAGTGAAATATCTATCCAAAGTAAAAATAATTCCTCCAACTTAATTTTATGTGGAGTTATTGATCACATCTGCCATCTTGTGGCTGAACTGTGCATGTGCATTCTACTCAAACTAAAGCTGTGTCTATGAAGACAGCCTTGCTCTTGATTTGCTTAGGAGAAAGTTTTTCATTTGAGCTGCTGGAGGCTGACAATTTGTTGAACTCTGCCAGAGCTGCAGCAACAGCTGTATGACACAGCAGTGGGAATGTACTGAAACATTTACAGTCTGAATCTGAGCGTTATGCTAAATCATGAATAATTTTCATACGGCGCCGTTCACCATCTAACCTTCAGTTGCTGCTCTGTTCCGCAGACATCAGCTAACAGGAAGCAGGTGGAAAACATGGCTAAGAAAAAACTGGACAACTTGATGAAAGAGTCCAAGATCCGAGACCGGGAGGATCCAGACAGCTTCACCATCGCTGGCCTCCCACCAAGTGGGAAGACCCTTGATAAGAGTGACAATAAGGTAAACACAGAATGTAAAGAACAAGCTTGTTATTTAACCAACTAACTCAGTCAGGATCATCATGTTGAGGGCGCAACATCTGACATCTTGTTGTTCTGGAGAACACAAATGAGTGGTGACAGGCAGCTGGTTTATACATTTACTCATGACAGTGATCAAATTCTTCTTTTTCCTCAGCTAAGAAACAAAGTTGTTATAAAAGATGTTTATAAGAGATGTAGAAAATATCAGGAGACTAAAGTAAAATGTTGAGTCTTCCGACATTACGTGTAACTAAGGTCTTCTCCCTGTAAAAGCAAAACGCCGGCCCTGACAGATTTATAGAAATTCCTCTAAATGGGGCAAAGCCAGGAGACTAATGGTTGAGAGTGGGTGGAGTTAGGTGAAGCAGGGTGTGGTCAGGACAGAAGAGACACTGTTGCCAACTTTGTACTCTTGCTTGGTGCCCCTGTAGTGACGTATTTTAAGAAAGCGACGAGCGACAAATCTATCGACTTTTATCTGTTGTTGGAGATTTTTATGGGGTCAGCATGTGAAGCACCGATTGCTCTTCAGCAACTGAGAGAGCAGCAAGTTTTCCCGTGAGGCTCTCCCACTTCCTAATCACTGCAAACCAATGCTGTTCTCCTGTTATGGATCTTTCAAAACTATGGGGATACCAGTGGATTTTTACAAATCACTCATCTACAGCTCAGAGCAAAAAAAGACTTGTATACACTAGTATTTAGATTAAGGTTATCCAAACTTTTGCAATAAGTTCTTAATGAAAGCTCTGAAATAAGCTACGTAATGAGAAATGTCTCCTAATGTTTTTAGATTTGAGACAAAATAAGTCTGAGCCAAAGGTTTAAAGCAGTTTGAGTTCTTACCCGATAAATGGAGACCAATAAACGACCGACGAGGAAAAATGACCGCCATCTTTGACCTCACACTGTCACAAACATATGGCTATTACCGCACCTCTTCCTCCTTTCAGGTGTCACATGACTACATGACATGTCATTGAGAGTGACTATTTAAAAACTGTTGACGGTAAATATTATATGATATTTGTGTGATGCTGTCTGTGAAACCAGAGACCTGGACTACGTGAACAGGTAGAACCCTTTTGGTTCCTTCAGGACTTCTCCATTCCTGTTTGAAGTGCTTCTCAAAAAATGTCTTTCTAAAGGGTAAAAGTGATGAGGGGACAGACACAGCTGATGAGACCAACTCCAGCAGCACCAAGCGCTCCAGCCGCTCCTTCATCGGAAGCTTCTCTAAGCGCAAGGTCGGCCCTGACGTTTCACCCTCCGAACGACTTCCGAAAGGAAGTAGTTTGTGTCAACGTTCACACAAATAAACGTTTGGCGTTTTAAGTTTTAAATGCAAATGGAACTTGTGTGGACACAATTCAATGAGTTGGTGTTTCTCGTGCTGCCTGTCAGGTGATCTGCTCAATGTTTTCACAGAAAAAGCCGTCAAAGCTGAAGAAGACCTCGAGCTATGAAGACACAGACACGGACCAGGAGAGCACAAGCAGCACTTCTCGAGCCCCACCCCACCACAACAAGTATGTGTCCCAGAAACACACACCTTCACTGACGGTGACTAGCAAGGGCCATTCTTACATTTCTTGTTTTAACTCCCGTGGTCTCTGAGAGAAATGTAATCAGTCACCAAGTCACAGCTACACACGCTGAAACAACCTTTTCTGGTTAATGTATAGGAGCTTTGACCAACTCCTCTTTTTTTGATCAATCAATCAATCAATCACATTTTATTTGTATAGCACATTTCAGCAACTTCAGTAATTATTTTTGGATTAATTTAATTATGTAATTCCTGTATAGATTTAAAATATTTTAACCCTTTCATTGGCCCCACAGAAAGAAGAAGACCATGAAGCTCTCTAGAGCCCTGTCTGATCTGGTGAAGTACACCTGCTCTGTGGGTCTATATGACATTGAGGCCCAAGGTGAGTGTAAAATCATCCAGCTGATACAGGCTGTGCACACAATTTAATTGTATTTATTTATTGTGTTTATTTTAGCTGGGGCATAGTTGGTTATTTCTGAGTAGACGGTATCTTCATTGAGAAATCATCATACTAACAGCTCAATTTCTTTCTGATTCACCAAATTGAAGCCTTAGACTCTTATTGTAGGAAAGACGCTGACTGTTCAAAACTACTGCACTCAGCTGTAAAGAAGTGGATTACAACTCATACCTCCAAACTACATAACCCATATGAGTTGCACTGTTCTCTGCAAATTAAATGTTTGTTTTGTGTGGCAGCTAACTGCAGCTGGCAGGTGTCGTCTCTGAGCGAAACAAAAGCCCATCAGCTGATGCAACAGAAAGCTGCGTCCTTCATCCAGTTCAACCAGCGCCAGCTGTCCCGAATCTACCCGTCCTCCTACCGGGTGGACTCCTCTAATTTCAACCCCCAGCCTTTCTGGAGCACCGGCTGCCAGCTTGGTAAGAGCTCAGCCATTTTGGATGAATGGATGGACTTTCAGTCTACAGCACCACACTTTCAGATCTGCTTTCTGCTGCTTCCACAGCCTTGAACACATTATCTGGTTATTCGTCTCCTCAGTGAAATGTCTAAGCTCTTATTTTACTCTACATTATTTTGATTTCAGTTGCTTTAAACTACCAGTCTGAGGGGCGGGTCCTTCAGCTCAACAGAGCTAAATTCTACAGCAATGGCAACTGTGGCTACATCCTCAAACCCGCCTGCATGTGTGAAGGTCTGTTCAGGAAATATTTCTTCAGGCAGTTTACTCTCGACCTGCATGTGCTCTGTAACCTTTCCACTTCTTCACAGTGGGTTCATCAGTACTGTTTTGTGTGAGCTTTCGAACAAATCTTTCCCACTTGCCTCAGGTGCCTTTAATCCGAACCTGGAGGATCCGCTGCCAGGCCGCATGAAGAAACAGCTGGTGTTAAAGATAATCAGTGGACAACAGCTGCCCAAACCCAAAGATTCAATGCTGGGAGACCGAGGAGAGGTGGGCCGGTTTTCTTCGTTTACAAGACACACACCCCTCCTACTGCTCTGTAGGGGTTGTTTCTCCCTGTCACCTCCAAAGGGCAGCAGAATACATAACTCCCAGCAAAATCACAGTTTGCTGTTATTCGTGTCTATTGACACAAATGACACTCAATATCCCTGAAAACTGAACAATCAGTCATCTTTGTAGCACTTTGTATTCATCCTCTAGATTTTGTATATATATAAAGTAATTTTCCTTGAGATGTCGCACGTCATACCTATCCACCCGTGCACATTTTGTCTCCTTAGCAACTGCGTTAATATCATTGGTTTCTCTGGTCTATTGAGGAGTTTTGTTGTTTTTCTATTCTCTGCCTAATCCTGTGTGACATCATTCTGTCAGATTATCGATCCGTTTGTGGAGGTGGAGATCATCGGCCTCCCAGTGGACTGCTGCAAAGAGCAGACCAGAGTGGTGGATGATAACGGTGAGTTGTTTGCTGACTGATAAGTAACCACGCACCTGATCATCCTCGCATAATGTCATTCTGCGTGCTCCAATTAATGCTTGTATTAGTGCATAAATATCCCGTTTGGTGTGATGGTGTGGGACAGAGGAGCTCTGCTTTGACCCGCGTAAGTTTGTGGGGCTGCTGCTGAATCAGACTCTCAACTTCAGTGATTGAACTGCATGTTTGGCTCCTGATGTAGAACTGAATACCACAGCTTATTGTGCAGTGGCAGCACCTCTCAGTCTGCTGTCTCTGACTGAGAAGCACAAGATCCTGAATAATGAATGAGCACAGAGCTCACTTTCTGTTTGTCTCCTGCAACCTTCTTTCTCTTTTCCTGCATAAACTCCACTTATTTTTCACCTCTTTCTTCTTGTCCTCCTCCTCTTGCCTCCATCTCTTCCTTTGCACCCGTCCACATCCACCTTCGCCTGGTCCGTTGCCTCACTTTTGCCTCTTCCAGGGTTCAATCCGATGTGGGAGGAAACTCTGGTCTTCACGGTTCACATGCCAGAGCTGGCCCTTGTGCGTTTTCTTGTGTGGGATCATGACCCCATCGGCCAAGACTTCATCGGACAGCGAACCATTGCATTCCACAGCATGATGCCAGGTAGGAATCAGAGACGATGACCTTTAGCTGAAGCATGATCTATCTCTAAAATCCAGGCTCCAACTGTTTCTCTTTGACCCATTATCTAATGAAAAGATAAATGAATAGTTGTCTGCAAATAATGTGTTTTTTTTTGTCTGATTATTATTTCTCTAAAGAGTTCAGTATCAAATCTTCCAGTTCCTAAAAATGATTTTAAACAGCAGAGCAGTATTTTGATATAATAAAAAAAAAAATCACAGCAGATTACAGGCGATCCTATGCTGTACTTCCAGAAGGATCATTTTCATTAAACAAAATGTCCTTTTGTAGATAATAAGCAAGCCTGTTGTCTGCAAAGAAAAAAATTGTACAGCTTTTTCTCTTTGTAAGAATGGCAACCAATTTTTTTTATACTTGTATGTTATGATCAAGTAGTAATTATAGAAGAACTTTATTTGTACTTTTGAAAGTGTAATGTTTTACACCTAAAAACAACAAAACCAAACTAAGTCTCCATCGAAAACGAATCGTAGAAATTTAAACTTCATGATTCTGTTTTTGCCAAATAGCTCATTGACATGATGACAGTGTAAAACTGGGGCAAATAAACTGAGTGAAAATTGAAGGCAATGTAAACCTGCACATCCCAGCCTATCTGTTCTGCCTCTATTCATTCTGACTTAAGTCCCAAATCAAGTGACATTTTGCACATGTGGGCTTTCAAAAACCAAGCCGGCACTCCAGAACCACATGACTCATGAAGCGGACCTCAAATGAGCTGCTGTAGAGCATAATCTATGAAATAATTGCCAGAATACTCTTAAAATTTGAAACATTGCTGGTGTTTTGACACCTCTATGCTCTTTTTGTGATCTTTCTGACTTGGAGTTCTTCAGAACTTTTGGTTCAGTGTGTTGATGGTTAGAAATGAGTAGCCACTATTTACTGTGGTCCGGTCCTCTCTAGCTCCCTGTAATGCCAACATCACAGATTGGAGCCCTAAACCACATAATTTTTTATACAAATCTGCTGACACAAGGCAGTAGGTTGACTTCAACCCCACCCTCCATCCTGCCCTGCCACCCCTGGTGTTTCACCAAGCAAACACAAAGACATCATGATCTCCTGTTAATGGATTGTTAGCATGCTACACAAGTTGTATTTCCTCAGAATGAATGATGCTGGGATCTGTGTGCAGGTTATCGCCACGTTTACCTGGAAGGTATGGAGGAAGCTTCCATTTTTGTTCATGTGGCTGTGAATGACATCACCGGTAAGGTAGGTACTTCCTGAGGAAGCCGTCCTCTTCTCTAATTCTATGTTTGACACAGGGCTGGGTCTTTTCACACCTTATTGTGTGCTAGTAGTAGTAGTAGGCCAATCAGGCCATTCTGTCTGTTGGATTTTCAAAAAATGCACAGCCAAAGGTTTGACGCTTAAAATAACGTGTTTTGCAAAGTCTGCCGCTTCAGTTTTTATTCAGTGTTTATAGATTGGTCTTTGAAGTGATTGGATACATTCTGATTAATGGCCAAGAGTTTTGCAGCTTAACTTGTCATCAGCCTTTAAAGAAGCCATTCAGAGGAGGAGAAATGTCTCCAGGGAGCAAAAAGATCTCCTCTTGCTTTTAATTCAACACTCAATGAACTTGGTAGACTGAAGAACAGCACTAGTTTGCTAAATTTACTGAAACCATCACAGTCTTGGGAGCTGATGTGCTAAAAGTCAAACCCTTGGGAAAACCTTGGTAGGTGTTTGCAAGTGTCTGAGTTTTACATGAGTGTGTGGAGACCTGATTTCTGCTCATGACTGTCTGAGCCTGACGTCTCCTGAAAGAGAGACACTTCAAAGCTGCAGGATGTAGCTTTTCTACAAATGTTTTTTTTGACATACGGCGGTATGACATTTTCCTGTAACAGTAACTTACTTCTTTTTTAGTAGTGTCAGGTTTAATATTAGTATATAAAGCAGCACGAGATCGCAGTTTGGCTCTTCATTGTATTGCTTTTGTCTCGTTTGTTTGGATCCTCTCAGTTGTCTCCAGCCATGCTGTGAATGACCGCTTTGTTCTTCATAATGTCCTCACTTTGAACTTCCTTTTCTCTGCTGTCTCTGTGTGCTTCCTGTTGTGATTTCTGTCTCGGTCCACCCCACATCTCTTTTCCCCCCTCTTTCATCCTCTCTCAGATTTTTCCCTCTCTTCCTGTGTCTGTTTCTGATTTCAGTGGAACCGCCTCTTACCAAACTCTAACGGCAGGACAGTTTTAGGAGCCTTGAAGCTGCACCTTAAAACTCAGGTGTTGTGAGCTCCAGTTGGCGTCTTGCATGAGCAACAACCTCCACCTTAACAATCCACCACCCAACACATTTATCAGCCAAATTCTAGCATAAGGAACTCAGGCCAACTCATGCTGCACATGAGTTATGAAGCCTTGAACTGGCTGCATTCATTACCCTTGAGTAGATCCAATATTAGAAATATCATCTCAAGAAATCTGTGTGGCTGTCATCACTTTTAGTCCTCAGCTACACTGTTGTTATTGTATTGTTTACAACAAACTCTGATAAACCGGGCAGGACCAGCTGGTAATCATGACACATCAAAAGGTCCTTTTTAGCATTCTCCAGTTAAAACAGCAGCTCTGACTCAGCATAGATGGAGATTCAAATTCTGCCAAATCCCACACCAGCAATGGAAAAAAAAAATGATACAAATTATAATCTGAGAAAATAGGGATTTAAAAAATTTTTTTTTGGAAAACCTTCTAGTAGCCCACTAGAATAGAAAATATCATTCCATGCTTTAAATAGCAGTTTCAGAAATTTTAAAATGGTCAGGACTACTATATGATCAGAGAAATCAATGTATGCATTGATACTTTTAGTTTTCTAGAGACAGGTTGCAGAACTTTTGTTTCTAGAAGACTATTGCAACACGTGGCATGTTATCGACATGCAGATAAATATCTGCTTAATGTTAGGCTAATCATAAGTCATTGTACTAAAATAATTGGTGTGAAAATGATTTATAGCCGTTTCTTTGCAACAAAGTAAAAACAAAAAAAAAGTCTTGTTGCTATAAAAAACAGAAATCAAATAAAAATGTCTTCATTTTAATCCACATTCCACTCAGCCTCTGGATTTTGTCCTTTTTCTTCCACTAAGCATGATTCACCTCAATGTCATTGTCAGGCTGTTTGGATCTACTTTTCTCACCATCTTCCTGGACTTTCTATTCATTCCATTCAACAAAAGTTGTGTGTACAGTGGTGTGAAAAAGCATTTTGTTTTGCTCAGATTTCTTATGTCTTCACTTTTTTTGGCATATCTAAATGTTTCAGCTCATCAGAGATAATATGAGTCGATACAAACTGCAGTTTTTGAACGATTAGCCACTTTTTGTTTAACGCTGAGTTCAATTTCACTGTCCCAGACCTGATCACTACCAGATGTGTAGAATCAAGAAATCATTTGAATTGCACGGTCTGGGAAAGCAAAGTAAGCCAAAAGACCCATCAAAGAAACGTTACTACAGTTAGTTCATTAGGAAAAATTTACTAACTGATCATCAGTGTGGAAAAAAAGCAAAAACAAAAGAAATCTGTCAGGGAGCAAATACCTTTTTAACACCCTGAAGGTGCATTTCTACACAAACATTGTTTTATTATTCTAATACTTCTTGAGTGATGTTGTCAGACACTTTGATCTGTGTATTAACAAAAAAGAAATGGAAATGTCCTCTGCAAAAAAATGATTCGTCTTGTGCTAAAGAAAGAGAAAGCAGAGCTCAGTGCTCTACTTTGTTGCAAAGCCTTGATCTACAGCAGTTTCTTTTTGGAATCTAATTTCAACTATTGTTAGATTGGATATCAACCTGCTCTTCCATGTGCTAGAAAGATACCTTCTACCTCATCCCACTAACACTCCTTTGTGTCTGCTTTGCTCAATTGTAATTTTCATCTCCTGCTGAGTTTCAGAAGCATCATCATCATTGTCTAAGTGTTCGTACAGTGTGAACTGGCCCTGAACATGTAGCATTGAAAGCATTTTCTAGTTCCCAGACAAGTTCTTGGTGTCCTATACACAGACAGTGTTCAGCTGGAAAGTTAATTCAGATGTGCAATTGTCAAGTTATCATAGTAAGAGTTAAAGTTGGTCAGCAAACTTCACAGTCTAATAACAATGATTAATATTAATACCACACCTTTTTCACCATTTCTCATTTCTTTAAAATGTTTTTCATGCAGGTTAGTCCTTCCTGGAATCACTGGGATTGTATTTGTTCAGTAGTTCTCCAGGCTCTCCAAAGCCTTTCTAAAGCTTAACGGTGGCAGTCTTTTTTTTTTTTTTTTAACATTTATTCAGAGCCGACAGTATCATAAAACAAACTCATAAAAAGATGAAGGTAGCTTAAAGAAAAGACAGCACAGCTGATAGCAAAGCCTGTAGTGGAGCGTTGACTGCAGCCAGACAAGTTTGTTTGGATTTGTTCTCAGAACTAGTCGTGCAGAATTGGGAGGTTATGTGCTTCTGTTACATCTTCTTTCATAATTATCATTTTCAGCTGGTTTTTACTTCTGCCTCACATCAATGACACAAAATTTGGGTAAAAAGAGACTTGACTGTTTAGACTGCAGACGCTTTGAAACAGTTGGATGCGTCCCTGGTCTAAAGATCGGAATTGAGCTGTTCAGACTGGTGGCAATGTTACTGCTGTGTGAATGTAGCCTAAATGATTCGTATAAAACGATCTTTAAAACGTCGTCCTATTAGAATGGTCGAGTAGTAGGCTGAAAATGAGTGAAAAGACTCACAAGGCCTGATGAAGACCAGTTTAATAGATAAATGGTTTGGGAGGAAAAATAGATATGTGGGATAATTTGAAACTTTTGCACAATGCTGTATGGTTGATCATTTACAGATGGTTCTTCTGTAAATGTGTGTGTGTATAATATGTGCATGCATGCTTACTGTGTTAAAATGGCTTGTGTATTTTCTCTTTTCTAACATAAGTGAGTCCCTTCACATATAGAAACATCAGCCTCTGTTTGATTCAGTGTTTTACACCACTTCCTGTTTCTTCCACAGGCCAGACAAGCCGGTGGTATAAAGGGTCTGTTTCACAGAAACCCAAAGCAGGCTTCCCTGGACAGCCATGCTGTTGTGCACCCCGGCCGTAAGCACCCGTTTGGTGCCCACCTCCTGCGCCGCACCGCCAGCGCCCCCACCAGAGGCCAGCCCAAAGTTAAGAAGGGCTTCCCTGAGCTCGCCATCGACACCAAAGATTACAGCTCGGAGGGGGCAAGTGAGGAGCGGGAGTTTGAGGACAGAGACAAGGCATCTGCGGCCACATCCTACCAGTTCACTCCGTTACCACAGCATCACATCGGGGAATCTGTGGACCCCCACCAAGCCAAGGGCCCCTGGGACCGTCCTGACACGAACGGAGCTCTCCACCCAGAGGAGAGCAAAGGTAAGGGCTCACCTTTTGCTCAGCGTCGACCCATGAGTGAGCCTTTGAAGCGGGCCAGCCGTCTCCGCTTTCATGAGCCGCTGGACATGAAGCCAGGCGTGTTTGCTCGAGTGGCTCTCAGTAGCTCAGGTAGGGTGGGGATGTCCTCCAACTGCATCTCCTGTGTGATTGGCTCCAAGGAGAGTCCCGAAGCTGAACGAAAGGTTGAGGAAACACAAAAAGGCAAGTCTGGAAAGACGGACGCGGTCAGACAGGAGAGAAATGTTCGTTCAGACCCAGACAAGAGACAAGTTCAACAAGATTCCGTTACCAAGGCAGCAGCTGCGCCTCTTGACTTACAGCAGCCTCTGTCCAAAACCACGTCCTGCGTAGAAGCCCAGTTTCAGTGCCCCCTCAGGCTGTCCTATGTACCGCCCTGTTCTCCAGATCAAAGGACAGACAGACTCTCGGTCCCCAACACTTCCGGCCTCATCCTCAAGCTCATCCCAGGAGCATCCGGTCCTGCAGCGTTCCACGCAGGCGCTCTCCTAACGCTGTTACACCAGCACCTTGCATGGCTCCAGACTGCAGGACCAGCCTATGTTGGCAACAGACCACGCCCCCCAACTACGGGTCTGTCTGTTGTTCATCAACCACTCCATTAAAACCACTGACTGCGAGTGAAGCTCTGTTGCTCAGCGACAGCAGCAGCTGTGACAGTCTGAACAGCTTGGAGTCGCTTCCCATGCTGCCACTGCGCTCTGTCCTCGACAGCCGCAAGAGGGCGGCAGGGACCCTGCAGCGAGAGATGAACGCCCTGTTTGCCCAGAAAATGGAAGAGCTGCACCATAAGTCCCCCATGTTTTTTGCTGGTAAGATGAGCGTGATGCCAACCTGGTGGTAGCTGTAGACGAGCTTCCATCATAGACTTGGAGTCAATGTTTGGTAGTGGATGTAGGTCGAACCTTCGTCCACTGTAGTGAGAAACCTTTTCACCCATTGTGTCCCTAATAGTATGGCGGTAAACATGAGTCCAACATGGTTGTAGTCATAGTACTCTGTTTTTCTTTATTCTACCTTTCTCATTGAGTCAAATATTTTACTCCAACAGTCTTCTAATAATTAACTCGGTTTGTTTCTCTAAATATCCCCCTCCTAATATTACTAACATGCTCGACAGATGAGAACAGTGGTAAGTTTTTTGTAAACTGGAATTAGTTTGATGTCGTTGTCGAAGCTTTGCAGAGAACTCTTTAATTCTCTTGTCTGTGATCCCAGTGATTAGATGACTCAGATTTTATTCAAAACTCTACAGCAGCTGTATCAATATGTTGATTCACTAGACATGAACGTTTCTCCATGTTTTTTTACTTAGATTTTTTAATTTGACACAAAAAGCAAAATTGTTTTTTTTGTTTTGTTTTGTTTTTTTTCCACTTAGAGAATGTTTCTTGAAAATATATTTTGTGATGTTAAAGGCTTTATTCTCGCTTAAATTTCTACACATTTGGAAAAAGACACATATCTGGCTTAAGCAACAGAATCAAGTTTGCAGGTATAAAAAATTCTTTCTGTCAATACCAGGCAGTTTTTGGTGGAGGCAGTGTGATGCTGTGGGACAGCATCTGCAAGGCCTGTCTTTATTGGAGCCAGTCTCAACTCAGATAAATCAAGATGAGATTCTCTGAGACGGCTACAGAACTACTCAGGATAAGCTAACTAAAAGCTTTATCAAAAGGGAACATTTTCTTTTCCTTTTTTCCAGAAGTATCTCTGCAGCATTTTGTGGACTTCCTTATAGTATAGAGTCACAGTAGTCCAGTTTGAAGAACTCTATCAGCTCTACTGTGATGAACTCTTATTGTTTGAGACTACAAAGAAAAAAACAACCCAAAATCCAAATCCAGAACAATGGCAGAAAAAATGATCTAGGTTATTGGAGAAGGCATCAGTAAAGTGGACGAGTAGCTCAAACATTCACACTAGACCTTTATTTTTGTGTTGTTTTAACCTGCTGGATTGTATATTTTGGCCCCGGCTCATTAATTGTAACGTTCCTAAGCCTCATGGTTCCTCCATGTTCTACAGCTTCCAATAAGCTGGAGTCCTGGAAGGTTTCCTGTGTGATGGGCTGAGAGTCACGAGTTTCTGATGTTTGCGCTGCGTCCATGAGAAACCTCCTGCTCACATGATAAATTTCCCTGTTTTGCTGTTCTGGTTGGACCCAGCTGTTCCACCCCGACGCTCCCCCCTTCCCGACTGCCTGTTGGTAGATCATGTGGTGGAGATATTTTATATGCAAATGGCTCTTTTGGGGAAAGCAGAATGTGTTTAGAAATGTTAGGTTCTGGCTGGAGTAGATAATAGTCATATGATGTTGGCAGATGCTTACTGTATGCTATAGTAACCCTGTTCCAGTCCCAGTTTCTGTGTAGAACATCATGATATTAGAGAGCAACGTGTCCTGATGAGTTGCGTTCTGTCCTACAAGCTGCTTGCCTGCTTCTCTTCCTCCTTCTTGTTGCAGTTTGGATAATTCCCTGTTTTCCTCTCTGTTCCTCTTTGCACGCTTTCTCTGTTCCTAGTGCAGAATTGAGGGGATGACCAGAGCCAGGTAAACTCACTACATGCATGCCAGCAGTACTGCAACACCTTCACTTCACTGTCCTTTCTGACACCAACCATCTTTTCTCCATCTGCCCTTTGCTCCTGGGGATGGGACTTATTTATTTGTTCATTTTTGTGGGGGGGGAAAAAGTTTTTAAAAAGCCTTAAACAAGAATAAAAACAGAAGAATGGTTCCTAAAGAATGAGGACAATCAAACTAACTCAGAAGACTGATGGAGATAAAGGGACAAACCTTCTGTAGATTTCTGTACAAAAGGGGTGAGGTAGGCTCACAGTGGGTGTTTTTCAGTAACTGGGTGGTCTTCAATGGCAATGGGGGGTGTAGAGTTCTTCCTCTCTTGCAAGCTTCATCACTATAATCACAAATATGCTAATATGTAGACAGTTTAAACAAGTTAACATCAGAATTTCTGTAGGTTTTACATTTACACCAATCTATTTTCTTTTGCAGCACTGTTTCCATGAACTAAGCCATTGTGCGCCAATTCATCCTTACTCTCTAAATCATCTAAGGCTGTGTGGCACGATTCTGAAAATGGACACACCGTGTGTCCATTTTCAGAATCGTGGCTAAAATGAATGTCTGATAGAAGTTTGAGCCTTTCAAATCAGCAGAGTGACTGCATCCAGGGCTGTGCTGGCTTTAGCCATGTGATTTGGTTAAACCCTTTGGAAAGTGACAGTTTCTTTCTTCATTGCTAAAGTTGAGTAATAAACTAAATGATTAAAGTTCATATTCTGTGTTTTTCTCTGCATGTTGACTGGTCTAACAAAAATGAGATGGAGAGTTTGCTCCTCAATTTTTATTTTTATTTTTATGTCCAAAGGATAGAAATAAGTCATCCATGTAACGAATTTACATATATGTATGTATATTTTTTAAAATCTCTCTGCTTTTCAAGACAGCAGAAAGATTGCAGTCTAATACAGAAATTCAAATAGTTTTTTTTCTCCTCAACATCATCCATTTACATCATCACTATTTAACCTGTGAATTATATCTTGTGGGTTAATAAGAACAGTAAATGTAGAACTTTTTGCTTTTTAATTGAAACACTGCACACTGCTGCAACATTGAAACAAATATATTCTGCTTCTAATGAAAAAAGCGATAAAGTTAAAAACTCAATCTTCTGATGCGTAGTGTCATTTATTACAACAGGCAGGCAGGAAACGGTGCAGTTCCAGTTTTAATAATGATCATTTTAATAATGATCATCAAACGGTTATGTTAATGCCAGAATGATAGGTTTATTATTAGTGATACATGTAAAGCAACTGATATGCTGTCTTGAAAATGAAATTCCAAACACATGTTTATGCTCTTCATTTCTAAAGTTGAGAGATCAGTCGCTGACATCGTCACAGCCGCTCACTTTCTCATCACAGCCTAAAAACTCTTATTCTCACAGATTGGGAACGATTGGGAACATAGCCATAAAGTGGTAATTTGCATAAAATCAGACAGGAATCTGGCTGTAGCAGCTGCTAGGTGAACCACGCTCCCCTGGATGCATCTTCTAAAGTTTAGTTCAGGAAAGATTCGGGTGAGTACTCCTGATTTCCAGAGAGAGAAACTGGAAATGCTTCACTATGAGACACAACTGGAGTCATATTCAAGGAATTCAAATATGTTCTGATGAGGCTTGTTTAGATTGAAAATACTTTTTATGCATAACTTTCAGCAGGTACTCATTATACTTTTCATTAAATCCACAGTTCTGTATTAATGTATATTTATTTTTATTACTGGTCAGATTTTATATTCATAGCTATATTTTCATTAGCCTTGAGAAGAAACTCATCATAAGTAACAGATACAAAGTCTATGTATCTGTAGCTGTTATTTGGTAAATTGCCTTATTGACTGTATATTCTACTCACCATTGTGCAGATTGAGATCCTCAGTGTGAAAAAACTTGATTGACCAGCACAGAGTCCTGATCTGAACCTGACTGAACAGCTTTGTAATTAATTGATGCAGAAACTCAAAGCAAGGTCTTTCAGACATCAGTGTAACATCAGTGTCTGACCCAAGAGGTGCATTTCTGTATGAATGAAGTGCAGAATCAATCTGCTGCTTTTTCAATTTAGTTGCTGGTTCATCTGCAGGAACCTGCCTAATAACAGACAAATCTGCAGGTTGTGATGAGGTAGTGGAGACGATGCCGGAGTTGAAAAGATTCGTATGAAAGTGGCGGTGTTGTTGCGTGGCATGTCTGCTCGCACGCTGCTGGCTTCTGTCGTGGTCTGAGGCTGAGCTGGCAGCTCGTGCTTATTGGAAGAAATCTGGACCATGTTGTGATGCGTGGAGGGAACTTGGCAACATCCCCCCTGCCGTCACTCTGCAGGAGGTTTTTCCAGATTATCTCGAGTCCAGCTGTGTTGTGATGGGTCGTGTCGGCTGGAGAGCAAAGCGGGTCCTTTCTGCTACATTTCCTCGGCTCTTAGCGTTACATCTCAGCTCCAGATTGTGAGGCACTGCGAAAACATGGCGTACTGTCATAGTTTTGCTGATGTTCCGTCTCCTGGTCACATCAAAACACATACAGACACGTAAATCAAACTGTGTTAAGATTATATACCATAGCATTACACTGATGAAAACTGGCTGTGAACATTAAACTGAACAAGATGATGGACTCCATGTGGTTACTAAAGTTTCTTTGCTGCTCTCTCCTCAGACTCTTCCATGGTGCAGGAATCAAGCTCCCCTCCTCGCATTCCTTCACTAAAAGGGGGAAATCCCAGTAGCAGCTGTTTGATCCGCTCTGCCTCCAGTCCAGAGCAGAGCCTATCATCGCATCACTCCACTCCTACACCGCTGCATCCACCATCAGCTGTCCCTTCAGCCACTACAGCCAGCAGTCCTCTGTACAACGCAGCACACGGTGCCACTAAAGTCAGCAGAGAGGTTAAAGCCTCCACCTCTTTTCCTGTAGAGATGGCTGAACTGTCTCTGTCCCCCCGAGTCGCCCAGGCAACAAGAGGTGCCTTAGAGGAGAAGATACCTGAACAGAGGAAAACCCCAGAAACTCTCGCTCCAGGAGAAAGAAAGCCTCATCAAAGAGCAGAGCCCCCAGGTGAAACACGGCCGCCGGGAAGCCTAGGGCCCCCGGCTGCTCAGCCTCCCCAACTCAGAAGAGCTCTCTTTAGCTCCCCGCCACAACCTGTCCCAGTAAGACGGGCAAAGAGTGAAGGGTACGTTCTGGGGAAGGGAGCTAAGCTGGCCCAGTCGGCTGTACCAGAGGTCTGTACAGACGCCACCATGAACGACCGACTCTGGAGCAAACTGGAGCCTGGCAACCACCGAGACAGCATGTCCTCGTCCTCCAGCATCTCCTCCAACGATACAGTGATCGACCTGTCTCTACCTAACCTGGCCAGAAGGAGCCTGGGCGTTCTGCCCAGTCCCAGTAGCGGCTGCGATGCCTCCTGGATCGACTGCCGCCGCACCGCGCCGACTCCCTGCGACACGGTGAAGGTCAGTAAGAGCAAGTCCAACCCCAACCTTCAGCAAAGAAGCTGTCCCAAAGACGATCTTAAGGCCCACCCACTGCAGCCAGCCCGGAATGGTGCAGACGAATCACCTAGCAGATTGACCCAAAGAAGGCACACCTGGTGCCGTCTTTACATGGAAGGACTCAAATCGGCATCACCCAAAAGGCCAAGTGGTACTGCAACCTCAGCTGCGTCCATGTCAAAGAGTCTCGGAGACCTGACCTCTGAGGACATCTCCTGCAACTTTGACAGCAAGTACCGCAGCATCAGCCGCAGCTTCATTGTACGGCCCAGCAGAGATACGCTGCGTAAGGGCGGCACTCCGAGGAGCCGGCCGCAGAGCGACCTGATGGAGCAGCTACGCCGGCTGACCGACGTGGAGCCGCTGAGTCCCTGCGACTTCATCCCGGAGGGCGGAGCTAGGGAAGTGGGCGGGCAGGAGGCTGAGGAGGCGCTGGTGAGACGGACCTCATCTAGGAGCCAGAGCAGGGTCCGCTACATCGCCAACAGGGCCAAACAGGCCCAGGAAAGGAAGCGGCTGCAGGGTTTGCTTCAGGCCAGGAGCTTCAGCTTTACTGGGAGCACTGAGAGCACTGGCAGTGGAGCTGGTCCCATGGAGGAGCGGGGGAACCCAGAGGGAGCATGCTCTGTGGGCCAGAGTCCCTGCAGCAGCCTGGACCTGCTGAGCCAGCTGGAGCCCCCCTCCCATGTCCAGCCACCCATGACAGCTGACAGCACCCAACTGTTCTTCAGGCTGCAGCTCTGAGAACGGCCCGACTTGGAACTGATGGTGGGAGACGCAGCTAGAAACTTGTTTTGAATCCATTTCCTCCCATTTTTTTACATGTCATATCTGCTGGTTTCTCCCAGCAGAGCATCTGAGCCCGACTCAGTTAAACTCAAACGACCACTACTCGTAGAAACCATGAGGTGCTTTTCCACAGCAGGAACTGGAGGCAGGGATGAGCCTCACCCCCTCCTCTCATCTTCCCATCGCTCACTTCCTGGTTCAGGCTTACACACTGAGGATGCAGTTATTGTAATACTGTACTCACCGGTCACACTGTCTCCCTGCAGAAGGTTCTGGTCGTCCCTGCTCTCCCCCTCTTCCTCACACACAAACACACACACATAAAAACCGAACTCTTCACCATCCCCTTACCTGGTACAGTTCCTTTTAAAGGAACAAGCTCTGCCCTGTGGTAGTTGGAAAATGGACTTTAGTGAAAAGTTTTTATATAATATATTAACTGATATTTGTGTTGAATCTGACCTGCTCTCATGTTTCTGTATTTTTTAGACATGACCTCACAGTAGCAATAGACACTAGAGAACAGGATTTTAATACTTTTTTTTTTATTTGCTTGAACTTTTTAGATATAAATTAGATTGTTTATGTGGAGGCATCGCCAACTCATCCATCTATTAGCAATATTTGAACATGATAGCATGTCATAAAGAAATATGTACCGTTTGATGCTGAAAGTCTTGTCTTTGCAGAAAAAGATGGACTGGTTTCTCAATGCAGGATTGAAAATGTTTTTGTTTGTTTTTTCAAGGATTAATTCTAGCCGTTCTGTTGTAACCAGACTGAGCTCCTATTCTGTTGACTGTAGTCTGTGGCATGTCCAGGCGCCGACACCCTGTTCTTTGACTGAGCCGCTTTGACCTGGCCCTTTATGTTGACCGCATGCCTTTTAAAGCACACTACTGATTTCCTTCATTTTACCAATGTTTTTATATGAAGATTTAAGATTTTAGCCGCTTTTCGGATCACCTCGTGTTGGCGGGCAGGGCATGGCGTCCGAATCCCTGCTTTCGTTTCTCTGTGCTACTAAAGGAAGATGGGAATGATCTTGTTTGTTCCGTTTGCCCTGCCGTCCAAGTTCTTTGAGCAGAAACTCTGAAGACAATATTGAGTTCAAACAATGTGTAATGATGACATGAATAAAACTCGGTTAACACTGAACGCTTCACACCTCATTTGCTTCATTTGTGTGTAATCTGTCAGAAGTAGCCCGAGTCCCAGGAAGCCGGAGGATTCATTAACGGAGCAGCTAAACTGAGGCTGACGCAGACTGACATGAACGAGCGTCTGGCCTTGGTGTTGGCAGCTCCAATTATGTCCTCTGCTTGGGTCTTCGTTTAGCAGCCACCGCTCCTCCCAGCCTCTGCAGCAGGAGGGGAGAAAGAAGAACAGACCCCCCACAGGAGCAAGGAATGTTCCAGAACAAAGACACTGGGCAAAAAAAGAACAAGTTCAACGAATCATTCTTGCGTACCAAGAAAAGATTACTCTTCCTCACCACGTTAAGACTTTTTAGAACCTTGCTTAAATTGGTTTGAGGATTTTTTGTTTTGTTTTTAATAAGATGTTCGGTTCTTGTAAATGTCCTATATTCACATAAATCAATCAAGTTTATTTGTGTAGCCCATTTCAGTAAAGCAGCAGTTCAAAGTGCTTTAAATTGTGAAACAAACTTCACAAAAACAACATAGAGTTAACAATTATGAAAACCAATAGCAGATATTACATCTTGTCAAGTGCCATCTTTATAATCATCAACACACATCAAATATGTTGGTCAATGTTCCATTTATTGAGGTTCAAAAGCAACTGAACTGGCTGTGTTTTAATCCTGATTTAAATCAAGTCTTTGTTTCATCTGTTTTGCACTTTTTTATAAGTTTGTTCCAGATTTGTGGTGAAGCTGAAAGCTGCTTCTCCATGTTAGGTTCTGGTTCTGGGGTTCAGAGCAGAACCAGAACCAGAAGACATGAGTGGTCTGGAAGGTTGATAGACCAGCAGCAGATCTTTAATGTACTTTGGTGATGAGCTGTTAAGTGATTTATAAACTAACAGTATTTTAAAGTCTATTCTCTGAGCAGTGGAAGGATTTTAGAACTGGAGAAATTTTTCTATGTGAAGATTTAGCTATTGACCATTTAAATGCCTGGAAAGATGGCATAGAAATGAATGGCATAAATAATTATTACATGGTTTAAATTACTTCAGTACAAGTGGCTGATGAGGATGAATGAATAAACTGTAGTGCATATCTTGGAACCCTCCAGGGATATGTGTCAGGAACCATCCACTACTTTTGAACACCACACTCATATTTTGAATCATGTATAATTGTCTTTCTACTCCATAATTGCACACCACTTTGTGTTGGTCTGTCACATAAAATTTCAATGGACTATATTTATTGTAATGGAAAAGAAGTGTGGATATTTTTGCGAGATTATCCAATTATTGTAGGGAATTGGGTTTAAAAGAGAAATAAATGACTAATAACAACAATGAAGGAAAAATCATTAGAAACAAACCTTTGAACTGAAGCTGGAGTTCTGATAAACAGAATTTCAAATGGTCTCCTCTCCCGAGTCTTGAAATCCGGACAGACTCTGCTCAGCCCCTCCTTGCTTTCTCAGGACACTGGTTTGTCACTCAGAGCTTCATCCATTGTCCATTTGGTGGTGTGAAAAGCTGACGGCCACCTCCAGTGCACTGTCGGACCCTGCCAGGCCTTCTTCAGATCCGTAGGACTTTGTGAAGCACGACATGCTTGTTTTAGAGCCACAGACTCTGCTCCTGCCAGCTCACAAGCACAAAAGACGGCTTCATTAGGATTCCAGGAAAACCACCGAGCCCCTCTTAAAGCCGTATTTATCTGGACAATTTGGCACGACTCGGCCTCTCAACTGAAACCTCAAGGCCCCGTCTAGCACTTCAACCCTGACAGAATGTTTTTGTCTCAGAGTGAATGCACTTTCTGCTCTCAGGCTGAAACCACTGCCTGTTCTCAGAGGCGCTGAGCAAATAAATCAGTTTGTAAGCATAAGCTGTAGGACAGATTTGGTAGATTCTCTTCCAACAAAAAGGACTTCGGCAGATAATGCAGCAAACTGTTAGACCTGGGGTTGGAGAGCTGGAAGGAAGCTGAACTTTTTAGGTGGAATAGTAATTTAGGCCAGTGAGATGAAAGCTAGAGCAAGCTGTTCTCTTGACTTTCATTCAGTTCAAATGTTTGTTCAGGGGCTTTTCTGTGTTCGGTCTTGGGGATGAGGATGGGGGTGTTATCGTCTGTTTTGTTGCTCCACCAGAACCCATTGCAACACACTCCCTCTCCAGGAGTGGTGGGCTCCTGGACTTTCCAGCACTTCCCCTCCACACACACACACACACACACACACACTCCCTCCCGACTTCAGACTGTGTTATGTAACCATCCAAAGCCCACATGTAGTGATTAACGTTCCACACCTTATAACCCCAAAATGTGTGCAGCGCATATCAACATGCCAAGCATCATGGACAGATGTTGAACCAGTTGACTGAAGACAAACATATTCTGGTCAAACTGGTAACAGTGTGCCTGCACACATGTGGATCCTCATCCTCATCTCTCTCAGACTCAGCTTCCTGTGATCCTGGGTCTGATCTCCTCCCTCTTTGGACCCACCATATAAACCCCCAAACTGCTCTCTGCTGCGCCCAGTTCCTCCCACACGCCTCGGACAGGACCTGGAATTTCTCCTCGTACAGAAGTCTCACTTTTCATCATCTCTGGCAGAAATTAGGTAAGAGGTCTCCTTTGTAGCTCCATGCAAAGGTAGCATGTAGCCACCAAAGTGGTTTTCATTAATTATTGTGAAACCCACCTGTAGTCATTATCCTGTTCTTTCCAGCTCTGTGGAAACATGAGAGCGGTTTTGGCTTTGGTTTGTGTGAGCGCCCTGACTGCATGGAGCCACACTGCAGGTGAGGGAAAAACTCCACCCATCAGATTTGAGGGGGGGGAAAACCTGTTTGTCTTGAAGTGGGAGGAGAGGAGGTTGATTATTATCACCTGGATTGTTTGGGATCGATGGGTTTACTGTGTTGGGGAACATCATGTTCTTCTAAAAATGCGGGACGTGGATGGATGAAAACCCAGTTGCTCGTTGGTGTCAACGCTTCGCCTGTTTTTCAGGGCAGACCTCCAAAGCTTTCTGTTTACAGCTGAAATAAAACAGGCTGTGAGAGACTCCTCCTGTTTGAGGTCTGAGGAGGAGCAACTGGTTACATTTACTCAAGTAACTGAGAAACAAAATGGACTTGTACCGCACGTCTTCCCATTATGATGAGGTCATTCTTTGACTACCTCTACCTTATTCACTGAATGATGAATAATCATGTTTTAGCCATAAAATAAACATAACACACATTCACAGTTTCTGTTGAAGTTGCTTTTGGTAAAGTTTCAAAGAATGTGTTTTTTTTTTTTTTTTTTTTACGTATTTATGAAATATAGGAATATATTTAACTCACTATGTCATGGCAGTATAGTATGAGGCAGATCATCTTTGAAAATTCCACCTGCTCCCTGTGGTCCTACTGCAGGGAGCAGTAGGACCAAAATGAAAAGAAATGTATTTAAGACAAACACAGTGTGGGACAAAATGAAAAGAAATCAGCCAATATATGAAGAGACGTGTGGAGCTGGACCAGATCCCTGAAGGTCAGATCCCGCTCAGTCAGAATCAGCCAATCAGAGCCACGAGGAGGATCTTAGCACTGCCAATCAGCCTTGTATACGTGCTGCTCAAGATTGCTGGTTATAGTAAATATGTGATGTATTCTTCGTACACTGAAATAAACTAAAGAGGATGGTCTGCAGATATTTTGTCCTTGGAAAAGGTTACAATTATTTCATGTCTGTTAATCGGCTCAAAAATAATCAACATATGATTTCGTTTTAAATTATTTCTAATTTCATAAATATTTCTGCATTGAAGTGCTTTATAAATAAGCATGTGATCCACTGATTTGCTGCCATCTAAGCAAACTGCAGAATTTCAGAACCTTAAAAAGTTTTAATGAAAGAAAGTTTTTCTTTAAAATGTGTCCTTTTAAATAAATTTCTTTAATTTAAGATGTATTTTCTTGTACCAATGCTGCCACTCTATACAATAAAAGCTTTAAGCGCTCCTTTAACACCTGTCTTACAGCTTGTGTTTTCTGCTTGGTAGTTTCTCACAGAGGCAGTGACATCACTTCCTCCCGCAGTCATGTTTCTGCACACTGTGCCGGCCTGCTCTGGCTGACCCGCGAGGAAGGGTCAGCCAAATCAATCTCCCAAATCAATCTCCCAAATCAATCTCAGCCTTCACCCGACTGGCTGTTCTGGACTGCTGGAGTCCCATCAAAGCACAGAGGGGGCAGCGTGCTATTTCTCACCAGTGGAGGGGCTGCTGCCACGCTGCGAGGAATCAATTAACCCTAGGTGGAGGGGGTCAGCGGCAGACAGGACCGGACCGGACCGGATATCTCAGGCATCTCGGCAGATTTTCCGTCCTGCCATCCTCTCTGGAGGAGGCTGACAGAGTGTCATGGGTTGTGTGAGATCCAGCCAGGCCGGCTTTGTCACGGCGTGCAGCTCTGAAAGGCCCGCGCCCCTGGCACCTCCGCTCCCGCCTCCGACCGACCCTGGCAGCACATGTTAGGTCCTGCCGGACGCGCCGTATCGCCATTGGTCAGTTATGACAAAATGAAAACAACCAGGAGTGTCATGACCGACAAAAACAAACGGCTGGGTTTGCCCCCTGCTCTGATTACACAATTTGATCCCCTCAGGGAGGGGGCTGGTCAGCCCCTTCATTGTACCTCTCAGCATGGAGCTGCTTTCTGAAATCTCCTGCAAAACAACCTCCAACAAAACCTCCATGGTCCTGCGGGGGCCGTTTGGCTAATTTACCGCTGTGGCTTTGAGGAGAACATGACGCAGCGCAGAGCGACGATCTGCTTCATTAGCTCTGTAGGAGCTGCTGCCCATCAGTCCAACAAGTGGCAACTCTAAAACCTTTCAGTGTCTGCTTATGTTTATGTACAGTTGCATTACCATGCTTCTTCATCACAACTCCACCCTGTGACTTTTGTCTCTCTCGTTGCAGATGCCAAGGAGTTATCCATCACCACTATAAAGGTATCCTTGCTCTCCACCTTTCATTGAGCATGAATGCCTGGAGGAGGCACAAAAGTTGCTCCTTTTAAAGTCGGGACTTGATTCTGTCTAGAAAGACATCAGGGCCTGGAATCGTTTGAGTTAATTATGTAAATTTATGTTAGTTATGTAAATATTTTGGTGTTACTCTAGAGGTCTTATTTAAAAATTCAAACATTAAGGTTTACGATCATTGGGATTACTATGGTTTTAAAAGATTTAGGAAAGCCAGATGATGATGTCATAGCATTGTACATGTGGGAGACACATCTGTGCATGTATTTAAGACAAAACACAGTGTGGGACAAAATGAAAAGAAATCAGCCAATATATGAAGAGACGTGTGGAGCTGGACCAGATCCCTGAAGGTTCCACATTCATCTGTTCAGACATTTATGTGCAAATATAAACACCATGGGAATGTCCAGGCCTCTGGAATTTGGGATGTCTGATTGCAATTCAGGAAATGATAATCTGGAATATTTCCTTGGTCTGAGGTTCATCATCAGTCCTGACCGCAAAGTTATGCATGACATTTTTTTCTGTAGTGTTTGTAGCCTGATAGTGACTGAGCACAATATTCACACCTCACATTTTAGAACATGTAAATGCCATAATCAGGTCAAATGAACATGACATAAAGCTTAGGGGGCATCCAACTACATTTTAACCGTCAGGATTGTACAGCACCACACATTTAACGTGATAAAAACTAACCCAGATACTGTTAAATACATTCCTATAAGCTATGTTGTTTCAGTGTTATGCAGCTGTTATGCAGAGTCAAAGGCTCTATTCAAGACTTGAGAATCAGGTTTAGAAACTCAACTAGAAAAGCACCTTGGGTTGTAATTTTGAGATGGGAAGTTCTACTTTGTTTAATGTTAACATTTGCAATGGATGCCTCAAATATCAATATGTAGAAATGTGTACAGGAATGCATGACCCATATGCACCTCTTATGAGCCAGATGAGCAGCATTAAACACAGCATGACTACCTCAGACATAGAGATGTTGACGGGTCTTAAAGACACTGCAACACTTTTGTTCCATAAATGAAGTATTTACAATAAAAGACTTGAGCTCTCTAGTGTCACAGGCCATAAAGTGTATTATATTTATTTAGACAGAACACACAAAAGCATTAACTTCAGATTATTACCTATGGAGCTAATATTTACTCAGCAATAAGTATTTCTCTGTTTTGATTTTCATATTTTATAAATTCACATTTCATTCTCTGAGACCTACTTTTCCACATACAACTTGTTCCATTTTCCCAGGATGACCCATACGCCATGAGCAGAGGCTCCCAGTTGGAGGGCTACTGCATTGACCTGATCTCAGAGCTGTCCAAGAAGCTGGGCTTCAAGTACAACGTCCACCCGGTGAAGGACGGCAGGTATGGAGCCATGGACTCATCTGGGAACTGGAACGGCATGATTGGAGAAGTAATTAGAGGGGTAAGTTGATGATGTCAAAATGAAGGGAAAGTGTGGAAGTCTTGGTTTCAATGAGGAATGAATACATGGATAAAGATTAAGACGCAGCAGGTGTTTTAAGGAAATGACGACCCCCAGGTTTAACCTGTCCTCCACCGCAGGGATTCTAGGTCTAAACCAGAGGTTCCTCCCCTACTTTTTCTCAACTGCTCCTTGTGACTTGGTTTCATATCATCCATTGTCAGTCTATTAATAAATAATAGACTGAGATGGGTGGGGGTTCGAACCAGCAACTCACAGGTTACAGTTTGAACTCACATGTCCTGAGCCACCATCGTCCCTCAGTGATTTCTTCTCCAACCTGGTAATCAGTCCCATGTTCTGCGCTTTATTCCGTTCTGAAAGTCTGGACCCTCGGCTATTGAGAAACAACAGGCTGCTCCGCTGAAATCTTTAACGTTTGTTCATGATGTATGTAATGCGCCAGTTAAATGTTACCAACCCCTACAATATCTTTAACTGCTTATTATTTAGAAGAGTGACTATGTTTACTTCCTCCAATGTGTGTCTATCGTTGTAGTTTGGCAAACTAAAATTGGGAAGTCTAAAATTCTGAAAGAGTTTGGAAATTGACGTTAATCGTTTACAACTCCTCTTTCTGTTTGCTGGTTGGTCAGGATGAAAGAAACCCAGTTCAATGGGACGAATCTCATTGAGCAGAGATGCTTAGTAGACAATTCTATTCGATCCAGGCTACAATCAACTGTTATCACTATTAAAGTATGAAACGTGTGGCTAAATGTGGACTGAGAGAACTTGGGGAAGCTTCGGCTGACATGACGTGCCTCCTGTCCTGAAATTGTGACTCTGCTTGCTGCTGCAATCTGTACCAGGAGGCTGATCTGGCCGTGGCCCCGCTGACCGTCACTGCCGTCAGAGAGCGTTTTGTGGACATGACCACGCCCTTCATCCAAACTGGACTCAGCTTCATCATGCGTAAAAGCGCCGACTCTGAGGACCACTCCTTCAGCCTGCTGTCCCCGTTCTCCACAGAGATGTGGGTCGGTGTTCTCATTGCTTTCCTGCTAACAGGACTCTGTGTGTTCTTGGTGGGCAGGTGAGTTCAACTCTGAAACAGAGGGCTCCAAACGTTATTTCTGATTTCAGCTTCAAACATGTTCAGGGTGCGGGGTGGTAGAGCGTTCTCAGCATGTGCGTAGGCTGTAGTCCTCAATCATGTCTTCCCCTTCTCTCACATCTCCTTATCTTGCCTATTAACTGTACTATAACAGCAACAGCCTAAAAACAAAAAAAATGCAATGTTAATAAAACTTTAAAAAATACTCCGCATTGTAATGAACAAAAATGTTTCTGGCAAGGCTGAACGTTTCACCAACAAGTGGGAATGTTTTACTGTATACCCATATTTGACTACTTCAAAACACACAATGAATTAATGAATACATTAATAAGCATTAATACACACACAGTAGAAACTGTCGTAGTGCTAACTGGGAGTGTGACATCTACACACTTCCTAATTTCCTCTCTTGGGAATCCAGCCAGTCAGAGCCAAGGAAAATGAATACCACTTATAAATTGGTTCCTTTGCAAACACCAGCCTGTAGTGTGTTAAGTTGAATTGTGTCTTAGTATTTCAAGCTGGATTTCCTGAGAAATACTTCAGATATGGAAGAAAAAAATCTGAACAGGAAATAAATTAGAGCTATGTTACTGTCTGGTTGTTCCAGACAGTCATTATATAATTGATTACTGAAAGTTACAAAACAAATTTAACAGAAGTTATTTTTACAATAACATCAGAATCCAATGAAATGCAGTCTGAACAGAAAAAAAAAGAAAAAAAGAAGGAAAAAACATGAGTGAATTTCACCATATGATGCATTTATTGAATTTTTGTATCATTCTTAGCTAAAAGTAAAAGAAGGCCAATTCATACTTCTAATGTCACCTTAACAAAACAATTTAAGAGGAGATATGGAGACATTTAAATACATAACTGTAACAGGTAGTTTCCTAAAAAATGAAGCCATAAGCTTGGCGCTCTCCGTCTATATGTCCACTTGAAATATAAACATAATTTATCTTTGAACTAAAACTGAAGGCTTCTCCATTAGAGTTTGTTCTATTTAAAATATAAACTCATACAACCAAACTCCAACAACGTAGAAGAAACATTTCCCTGTAACTTAATGGATTTAAAACAGTAATTTACTTGTTTTCTCCAAGCAACACGAATGTGAAGGGTTTAGATTTCGATCCCTCTAACCAAACCGCCCGTCATGTTTCCCCTCTCAGAATCAGCCCCATGGAATGGGCCGACCCAGAAGCAGACGAGCACAGTTTTACTCTACTGCACAGTTTCTGGTACATCACAGGAGCGCTGACCCTGCAAGGTAACACTGGACATGGAGCTGACCAGACGCAGGAGCAGCCACGCCCTCTGCTGGCTGTTTTTAGTCACATCTTTCTCAAAATTCTGGGATGCCTTGATAAGAAAAAAAGAAAAAAAAAAAAACATCTTCAGAGCCTCACATCTTATTGTGATAGATTGTTTTCAGAAAAACAAACTGTAACCCTTTAACATCCCTATGGAATCCTTGCAGATATTATCAACACAATCTATTTATTTATTTATTTTTTTAAACGAATGCAAGAAAATTTGTACCAGTTGGTTTTAAAACACAACTTTTATCAGATCTTACATAGAGACTTGTGGAAAAAAGAAAAATCTTCTAATTCTCCCCAGTTTTGCTTTGTTGATTCATATACTGTGTGTTTATTACTGCACAGCTTTAGAACCCAGTAGGTTCTGTTTTCATCTCTCTGTGGTTCTCAGCCCAGCCTCTCATTCCTCTGCTCTGTTCTCCACAAAACTAAAGGTGACGTTTTCTTCGCTGCTCATCTTTCATAAAATGAAAGCCAGATTGCTCTGCTCTGATGGCCCATCAATAGTTCTCATGTCTGTCTGAGGGGTTTCACTCTTCCTTCCCTCTGGCTGCCTGCCTGTGTGGCATTAGAGCCAGTGGTGCTGTAATATGGAGCAGATTTAGAAAAACACAACAATCCCGTGATAAATGTAAACCTATTTCAACTCTAATCTCTCCTGCTTTTGGAGGCCGGATTGTGGAGAGCTGATCCCGTGTTTGTCCTTCCAGGTGCCGGCCCTCACCCTAAAGCTCTGTCTGGGCGGGTTGTCGGCGCCATATGGTGGATATTTGCAGTGCTGCTGCTCGCCTGCTACTTTGTCAACTTCAACTCGGTGCTGCACAACAAGAGCAGGCACACCTCCATCACCAGCTTCGAGGAGCTGGCCAACCAGGACGTGATCGACTACGGAACAGTGGAGAATGGCTCCACCATGCTCTTTTTCAAGGCACAGAGACGAACCGGCATCCGCCAGCTGATCCGACACCTTTAACCGGCTGACCACATGAAATGACTCGTTTTTCATTTCCCCAGAATTCCATCAACCCCGTGTACCGCCGCATCCACCAGCACATGGAGCGCAAAAAGAGCTACGTGTCCAGCATGCAGGAGGGGGTTCGCCGGGCTCAGGAGGGGCGCTTCGCCTTCATCGGGGAAGCCGTGTCCCTGGACTTGGCCGTGGCTCGGTACTGTAAGCTGACCCGGGCCCAGGAGGTCATCTCCATGAGGTCATACAGCATCGCTGCGCCTCGGGGTGAGGCTTGTCACTTTGGCTACTTCACACTACATTATCAGCATCTTCAGTTCATCTTTGCAGATATAATATTTTAATTCTTCTAAAATGAAAAATTGAATCTCATTGGAAGCAGCAGTTTTGGGATGGACTGGCGATCGGCCCCGCGGCGTCCCTGACCTTTCAGCCAGTGACCTCTGGAGACAGGCGCCAGCTCCTCTTGACTCCTCTCATTTCCTTTCTTACCCCACTAGGTTCTCCGCTGGTGAAGAACTTGACCATCGCCATCCTCCAGCTTAGTGAGTCGGGGGAGCTAACGCACCTGCGGGAGAAGTGGTGGGCCAGCAGCTGCATGGGCTCTGATGAGACGCACGCGTCGGATGCGCTGAAGCCCTACGACCTGTGCGGCCTCTTCCTGCTGCTCGGACTGGGCCTGGGCGTGGGGCTCCTGCTGGCCCTTCTCGAGCTCTTGTCCAGGGCGCGCAGCCGAGCTAAAGACGGCAAGGTAGGCAGAGAGACTCACACGGCGGAGTCGGGTCATGTGATGTTCCTGCTCTTTACGGCTCCTCTGCTGTTTCCCAGAAATCCTGCTGCTCCGTGCTGTCATCTGAGCTTCACCAGCGTTTCGGGAGCGGAGGAGAGGGAGCAGAGCAGGAGAGCTCTGATAAGAGCAAAGCATGAAGCAAATGTTCACGCTGGCTGAAGTAAAAGCGTTGCAGACAGGAAGAAGCTGACTGTTCCCGTTAGCTCTGGTCCTCTGTAGTAACACTCATACATGTTTTTACTTAATGTGTTTTGTATTTTTGTAGGACACCCTGAGATCAATATAATGAGGCAACCTGAGGAAGACAGTTGCTCTGATGATAAGCTCTCTGGGTTACTTTTTTTGTGTTGTTTTTTCTTAGTTTACACTTCAGTTCTTCCTACTAACACACCGCAGCTCAGTGTTTCATATTAACATTGTTGTTTTCCCTCGAACTGTTCAAATAAACTTTACAACATTCTAGTTTCTTTCCTTCAAAGTGTGAAGCGTTATCGGTCACTATACCATGGAAAAACATTCCTGATTCAGATGAACTGTACGCATCCTAATCTGAGACAGAAATAAGAATTACTCAAACTCAAAGTTTCAGCATGCAACAGGTCCCCACTAGGGACAAAGGTAACAAAATGGATGGATAGACACATAAACCAGCCCAGGAGACGCTGTTGCCCACAGAATGAAAGAGTTGGTGGGAATCAAAATGCTAAAGACCAACACAAAGAATTAGAGCAACCTGAGGAACATAGTATCGTCTACAAGCGCTGATCCATGCATCGTTTTGAGATGCCGACCGTCTCCAGCAGTCATTAGACGAGAGGTGGACTGGACACACTTCTAAAGAGAGACCTGAGAAACCAACTAACTTTACATAAATGTTTATGGACAGTGGTGAGAGAAAGCTAGAGAAACATTACATGAACAAAAACAAAAACAATGCACTAATTCCTTGAGGAATATATAGAACTGTTATCCTTCTTGTTTTAACTACATTTGCTTTGGGTTCAAATGTAACGGAGAAGGGGATGAAAAAGATAGGAGACAAGAAAGGGAGAAAAAGGTTGAAAGGGAATGGAGATATGACTGGGGGAGACAAAGAAGAAAATACAAACCAACACCCCGACTCCAGCAGTTTCTGCTTCTACACCTGCAGGAAGAGAGAAACAAAAACAGAACCGAGAAGCTATAGAAACACATGTACATGCATATAAAATCACTGGAAATTACAAGTTAATACAAGACGTAACAAGTGGCAACCACAGCCCAACAGAGTCTATCTGAAAATTCCTGGATGTGTTTGATTGGATGTGTGTGTGGTCTTATATTTAACACAGCGTAAGGACCAAACCCTGAGACCCAGGAGAAGAAGAAGTGCTGTTTGGGTAAGGCTGTGGAAGTAAATGAAAAAGAACTGTGGACAATAGGAGAAAGTTTTCCTGCTTTCATACCCCACAGCCAAATGGTATTCATGCAAATGCACCATTTGAAATGGCAATGGAAGACCACTTGGGGGCGCTGGAGGATTGCTTTAACCTGTGTTTGGTGCTGGAGGAGAAATCTCAGCCCTCCTGGCTTCATTTTCACATCCTGAAGGTTTTTGTTCCCTGACATTTTGTAACATATAAAAGGATTCTGTTTGCCCCACGGAGAGATAATATAATTTAGAAATCATAACAGCTAATGGATTCAATGCAGCACAATGAGAACTTTAGTATGAAAACTATTCTGAACTTCTTTTTATTTCTTTCTGTCAGTTTTGTGGGATTTATGAATTATTCCTAAACATTTCCAATCTCTCAGAGGAAACAGATGAGGTCATCTCCAAAGCACACAAAATTCCACTTTTGAGTTCACAACATGAAGTGTTGCACCCTTGAAAAGAACTAAAAAAACCCCAACTCAAAATAGATATTCTCTTTTGTGCAACTTTATTAAACAAAATCCACGGTTCAAGCATACAGCTTGTGCCACTTTCTCTCTTTCATGACCTGTATTTATTCACAGGTCATGAACTTTCAACTCCCATCCCATCTTAAAGGGGTATTATCATGACAGAAATCTATGAAATAAAATAAAATAAAGTAGTTTGAGCACATATTTTGCCATAAACCAAATGAATTGTTTTAACTAAATACTAAATCAAATAAATGCTTGCCCAAAAAGATAATTATGGCTATTAATTTAACATTATCAACGTTCCTAGCATATTTTCAGGGCTTTACAAAAGCCACAACCAAAGTCACTTTAGGTTCAATTCTTATTTCATCCAAAGTGTGTCAAAACCTGTCTCTGAATATGCGTCCTGGTGTATTCATCGAGGCACATATTTAACCCTGAGGGGAATTTTGAGAGACCAAATATTCTCCCAGAGCCGTGTTTAGACTGTGGGAGGAGGCTGGAGATCCTGGAGGGAGTCCATGCATGCACAGGCAAAACATGCAAACTCCAGGCTGCAGGAACTCTGGCTGGAATTCAAGCCCAGGACTTTGTTGCTACAGAGCAACACAACTGACAACCATCATGCAGATTTTTTTGCATTTTGTTACGATGCAAAGCACAAATGTAAAATTTTTTCCGTTACTTATTTTAGCACAGTAAAAGGATTCCATTCAGAAAATGTTTTTTACTACCAAACCAACCCAGGTATGATGCTTGGGATGTCACAGTCTGTAACTGTTTGTTGTTTGTTTTGGGGTTTTTTTTACAGTGCAAATGTGTCTGCAAATGTGGTTTGTGGCTAAATATGTGCTCTGAACTTTAAAATTCAGATAAATAGAGTCTTCTTTCAGTTTCTGTTTTTATTTGTAGTCAGAAAGCAACATTCCTCTGCTTCTTGTGAGTCGTTACAGTAAATACGATTAGTGTAATTGTTTCTTTTTTTTTTGTTTTTTTTTCTCCAAATTGACTCTGTGAAATGACCTGCGCTTGAACCTGCTAATCAGCTTCAGGACTCATTGATTTAGTGTCGGCAGGAGACGCCGCCAGCAGAGACGTGCGGCAGTGGAGAGAAAGGAGCTGTATTGATTTTATAGCAGGCAGCTCCTGTCAGCTGCAGCGAGGCGGCGCATCCACAGCCTTCAGTCACACAGCGTGGCAGACAGGGGAAGTGCCTACCTAAGCAGATTTAGCTGCAAATCCCCACGATTTCCTTCCCAAACCTCCCCGGGTTCCCCAGCCCGTCCCACCGAGCAGCGCATCGAGACGGAACAGGAGCTCACTGATGTGCGAGAACGTGGATGAGGTGGAATGGGTGAAAAAAAATTAAGTCAAGATTTTGAAGATTAAAAGACTGTTGGTCCAGCTGATAAATAAAGGATATGGCATATGGAGCTTTCTCTCTCACAGAAGAAGCATATGTCCACTGAAATGTCAGCTACGCTTCTCAGAGTCAAAGGTCAGGTCATCCTCTCAGCCAGGGTCTCAGGGCCTCGGAGGCCTTCAGAGAAGCCTCAGCACCGGGAGTTGATGAAATTTTAGTCTAATTTCTACATATTAATTACTTTGACACCTTCCGAATGCTTAAAAATACAACCTTAAAGCTCTTTTTAAAGGGGTATTTTTGTATTTTCCAGCCACACAGCACCACTTCATAACACAACCAAAAACTGATACCTTCCGTTTTTATAGAAACGCTTTAAAATTACCTTCCGAATTTGACCCCATGAAATTGACGTCTGTTTCTTCATGAAGCTCTTTCCAACACACATAGCAACATATAAACACGCTCTGCCTCGGCCTTCGACGTTGTTCTAAGGAGCATTGCTCTGAGGTAGTTTATATAATAAGCTCAGCAGACCAGTGATGGGCTGGTCACAAATGTTCCAGCTTTAAGGAGCTGGCCCTTTGAAGCGAACGACGGGAGCCTGCTCCTCACTGAGAGTCGGTTATAAAGGAAAGGCCACAAACACCGCAGTGGAGAGAGAACACCATCTGAGAGGTGGAGGGCGAGACGCCAGGTAATGAGAGGAAGACAGAGAGAGACGACTCTCCACCAGCCTGATCACTGCATTCCGCCGCTTGATTCGAATCTCAGTGACAGCACAGTTGGGGTTTTCTCCCACATCTTCACTTGGATGCTCTCTGGTAGAATTTCCTCTGAGCCAATCAGCCAACAGAACAGGCAGTTTCTGGTAAAGGTTCATGGCGCTGAACTGGCGCATTATCTCACGGAGAAGCCTCATCGATTAGTAACGTTTAAAACTTGAGCAGAGCCCACGGCCCCAGGAAGAAATCGTTTCTTTATAGCTGAGAGCCCAGGCCGTTTGCGCGGAGCAAAGTGTAATCCAAGGGATTAGTTTGTACCAGGCAGGGAATGTCCCAGTCTGCCTCAAAAAAGTCAGAAATACTTCTCAGCATCCCCAGCAGTCCCATCTGTTTGTCCAAAGACTCATCAATGTGCCAGAATTTGAAATTCTAATTGATGTGTCACAACCTGAAACTACAGACTTAAGAGTCTGGTTCTTCCCTCCATCACTCAGGCTAAAGTCTACTTTGATTTTCTTTGACCTTGACTCTCTTTTTTTCTCTCCCATTTCTTCCATAATTTGCATGCCACTCTCTTTTCTTCTTCTCTTCTCCCTACAGCATACCTTTTAATCACCCTGCCGAACACTTTGAAGATGGCAGAGACGGGAGAACGTCCTGCACATACAGTGCAGCTTCCACACGGTTAGTGAGGGTCAGCGCTCACTGGACATTGAGAGGTGTTGTCATGCAAACTTACCAAATATGCTGTCATGAACCCTTTTTTTTTTTCCTTTTAGTGATCTCAAAAAAGCAAAAGCAGCTTTTAGATGTAGGCATCCTGACTAACGTAAGTGACATGATTATGATGTGATCCATTAGACTGTGGTGTAACCGTAATGATGCGCGTCTAAGGTAACATGGAATAAGGTTACAGGAAGGTTCAGGGTTTAGAGTTCTGGGGCTTTTCTGAGTGGAATATTAAAATTTTTACTCCTAGTCCAAAGACTTAGATTGGCTCATGTTTGACACAAAATGAACAATAAAAACATTGCACAGGGTGGCCATAAGTTTCCATACATAGAAAAACATAAACATTTTATATTGCATTTTGTGGGACTCTGTGTGATCGCTGCACGTCTTGGACCACTTTGTGGTCGATCTGCAACATTTCCAGTTTTCTGAAATTTGCAAATAAGTTTCTCCACAGTGTTGTGTGTGATGCTCATTCCATGTTTTCTGGTAAAATCTCATGCAACTTCCTGATCCAGCCATCGGTATCATTTCAGTTCTTCAGTGTTTTGTCAAATTCATTTTCTTGGGTTTCTGAAATATAAAAGAAATATACATTTTGCATGCTCCTGTGTATGGAAACTTATGGTCCTCCCTGTATTTCATGACTGGCAAGAAAGACGATCACTTATTTAACGCAGCAGTCTCCTCACTGTTAATCTTTAGATTCACACACCAGATCAGTTTTTCACACCATCCGAAGCAGTGCTACGTCCGTGGATGTTTTGGAGTTGCTCTTTGGCCTCTCTCCTGTTCAGACACACGTCCCTTTGAAACCCCTTGCTCTTTTCTTCAGCCGGCAGCAGACTGACTGACAGCCGTGGTGGAAGGTTTGTTTTTGGATCTGCTTTTGAAAGGCTGTGACAGTCAGAGAAGAGTCCTGCTGATGTGTGAAGCACCCCGCCGCCTTGACCCGTAGACCCTTTTGCGCCCCCCTGCCTCACTTATTGATGACTGCAGATGCGCCTGCCTGCATGATAATGACCCACACTGGAGGACCCTCGTGCAGCGTTTGTCTGTAAATCACAAAACCCGTGTTTATTTGAACACTGCATGTGTGTGTTATGGTACTTTGTGTGTGTATACACTGTTTGAGAAGTTGCTTGCTGTATTATTGATGGCCCTCAGGGAGGGATGAAAGTGTGAACAGTGGCAGCAGAGGGATGGAGAGGATGGGGACTTGGTGGAGACGCATTTCAGAGCAGACAAATGCAGTTGGAGGTTTAGTTTTCCAACCTGGATGGCTGCAGCAGATGCCAAAGGAGGCTGGATAAGGAAGAAAAAGCAATGTGGACTCAGTCTTCTGTTCTAACCTTCGACGTTATGCAGTCATCCGCCGCTCCACCTGAGGAAGGTTGACAGCCATCTGTTATCAACCTCCTGTAACTTGAGATACAGCAGGTACCTCAAGTTACAGGATTACCTGAGATACATTTCTTTCAGATTTTCACAATTAGAGCCATAATCTGTATTCTTTGTGTATGTGAAATAGTAATGGTGTGAACTAGAGAGGAGATTGTCTCTGATCTCCAAGTCCAAAGTGTTTCCAGCAGAAGCTGCAGAAGCTGCTGGAAACACTGCAGGACCTTCAGAGTGCAGCAGGATTCTTTGCAGCCTAAATAGAGCGGTTGGTTGGTTACATATTGTGGAAACTGTGTGAAGGAATGAGTGAAACAGCAGCCGCATGGCTAAGGTTGACTGCATCAACCACATTTTTGTCCTTAATGTGAAAACAGGTTGGGATTGTGCACAAGGAGGCTGCAGGTCTTGTTGCATAAGCATAATCCCAGACAGCAGATCAAAAACAGGAATGTGTAGTCGGGTTGAGGTTCACATCCATACTTTGAAAATGCCTTGACTCCTAGTGCAGTTATTTCTCTTATTTGGCAACTTTCTTTGCTATTCTTATGTCATGGTTTGAGGTTTTGTGCAGATGCACTTCTGTAGTTTTTTGTTATTGTGGCCTAGACAGAGATGCGTCCCTAATTTCCTGAAGCCAGGAAGAACTTGACTGGCGTGTAAATTTCCAGATTAGGCTTCATGTTGCTGTGATCTGTGGGGCCTAACAGCAATGAAAGCTGATTTCTTTACACCCCTCTGTTATAGATCTTTTCCTTCTCTTTATGTGGCCCCATTATTTCACGACACACACTAAACATCATCACCACTCATATCACCAGTCCTAATTTCTGCTGCGCTTCCCCACCACAGCTTGTGATTGAAATGCCTACAGCTGATGGCAGCTTCAATAAATCAAAATATGCAGACATTTACAATTACAACGCTACTGATTGAATGGTGCTTCGACTTGTGATATACTAGGACGATGTGTAATCTTTTGTGCAAAGAAAAAGCAGAGGTGTAAAAATATATTCTACTGTGGGAAAACGCTGCCATTCTGTAAAGAATATTTAACTTCCTAATCTCAGCAAAAGGACTGAAGTTCAAATAGGATCCCAGCAAGTCATGACTGGCTTTTTGAAGCCGCTTTCACAAAACACTGCAGGCTGTGAACATGTGGCCAGAGCATTACGCCACAACAACTAACACTAATCATCAACCATAATTTAATATCTGCATTGTGGTGAAAATGTCTTCAATAGCAAAATGATCTCCAAGACAAATTCACTCACCTTTATTTTTAAGTGTGCCTCTGAAAAGTCTCTCTTTTCAAGATCAGCAGGCCACTTATAGAAAACAATATGAACTGGTATTTAGTCAATTCAGTTCCAAAATACTTTAACAAACTAGAAACACGTCTGCAGCAGGTATGCTTGTTAGGTATTTTCCTCAAACCTACAAGAATAAAAACCACAGACAACGTATATGAATTATATGGTCAAGCTTTTGCAAAAGGAGAAGTCTCCATGAGCAACTTCTTTAAGTCGTTCACAGAGAGTTCTGATCTGCTTTCACGTGAGCTCCTTCTTTTATTGTCAAAGAAAGACAGTCAAAGGGGGCAGTCAGGAAACAACAGAGGTCGTAAAATATTTAACAGCAATTCAGTTCCAGGTGTGATATCTAATTTACAATCCGAGCCTAGTTCAACTCTAGGTCAAATTATCATCTAAAGAATGGGTAAATAAACATCAAAAGAAGTTACGATCTAAGAACCATATGGCTTGACTATCTCACATGAAGAAGATAACAGACAGCAGTAACCTCCAAGTCAGTTTATACACACATAAGGAAGAGAATACTTTAAACTAAAGTAATAACAAAATGATAATACATAAAAATATCTAACATTCCCCCCTGTTTATCATTTTACTATGTGTGTAAACTGTCATGCAAAAGCTAAGCATAGAAAAGAAAAGAAAAGAACTAATCTAAACAACATAATGAAAGAAATGAAAGAGAAAACAAAAGAAGAAGAAGAAACAGCAAAAATCAAATGCAGTTTTCTCATCCCAAACACCACTTGTTTCCACATTTTCGGTGTAGGAGTCATTCAGCAAATAAATTCAACTGTTTATTGATTACAGAAATTCATCATTGTTCAGAAAATCGTTGGAAACTTAGAACAAATCATCTTCAGTTGTCTCATAAGATGCCTTTGTCAACTGATAATTGATAACAGTTGTGTTAATTGTTTTAAGAATCATATTTCGTAGACAAGGAATAATGCAACTTGTAAAAAGACAGAACAGAACTAACACAATCAGAACAGGTGTCACGAGCTTTAATAGCAAAGACCACCATGATCCAGAAGTAAGCCATGAAAGCAAATCAAAAGAGGGTGAGCCGCGTGTTCCACTCTCCACATACTGTTTTAAATCCTGAATTCCCATGGAACTCCAGTATGTGTTGTTAGGCCTCCCCATCTTTTAACCTCTGGCATAGCTGTTCGCTTGGAGCGGATGTGTAGATCATTTTGTGCTTTCCTCCGTGAGCCATAATCTCCTGGCACTATGGCGCTGCACAGTGTTGTCATTTGTCTCCTCTTTGTCTTATGCGTGATGTTGAAACTCCTCTCCTGTAGCAGGTTGTCACAGTCTGGGTTGTCTTTCCAGACTTTGCAGTGTGGAGTCGCCTTTTGACCCCTGCAGGCTGTGCAGTTGATGAAATCCCGTGTCGGTTCGCAGTAGGTGTAAACTCTGTTACACAAGTTCCAGGGCAACGTCCCTAGAACAACATGTCCATTATTATAAACACAGTTCCTCAGAGATCCTGGTTTAGCTCCTGCTAACGAAATGATCTCTGGTATTTTCCATACAGTTTGTTGAGATGACGAAAAAGGAAGTACATCGTCTGCAAGTGAACAATTTAAAGATTGAAACAGTCCTCGCACAGCCTCTCCCATCCGGAGGTCAGCTGAATAGTCCTTCTCACGTGGTCTGTCTCCTCTTGGGGGCTGGAATGCGCCGCGGTCTAGTGCTTAGAACATAGAGACACATCTGTTTGTCGTCAGTAATATTACCTGGTCGAAGACCTGAGTTGTGTATGGAAACCGGCATCTGCGCACACACGTAGCAGTTCACAGCATGTCCTTCATAAGCAGTTCTGTTCATCAGTTTCCACCAGAGATTGGTACTGTAGTCATGTGGGTGGATCTCAAGCTCGCTTCCCTCTCCAAACCTCAAACATACAGCAGTCACAGCGCAGTAGAAAATCCATCTGGCATATGGAGTCCCCATCGCTGCTCGGCATACAGAGATGTCAGAACCCCCAAACTAAAGGAGTGAGAATCTTAGCCTTTCTTCACCGGGTTTGAGACGAACTACCACTATTCAGTAGCCCCCTTTGTACCCCCGGAAGCTCTCAAAAGAGCTCTCCTTCCTCTCTACTCCAACTTTAGGAGTTTAACACTATATGCAGCTTACAGTGACTGAGATGTATCCAGCTGGGTCTTTCAGCAATCTTTACAGCCGCTGGTGTGGTCATCAGCACCTGGAACGGTCCTTCCCACCGTGGACTCGCCCAGTTCTTTCGCTTTGATGACCTTTATGTAGACCCAGTCACCTGGCTCTATCGGAGCGGCCTCCTGTGCAGGAAGAGAATCAAACGGCAGTAAATTTGCACTGGACACCTCCTTCAGTTTAAGAGTCCTGATCATATAATCTGCTAATGTCTGTTCTTCATCAGCTTTTTGTAAGTCTGGAGCAAACAGAGGCAATCTGTAAGCTCTCCCATGAATTATTTCAAAAGGTGTTAGACCATCAGCTGTCGGTGTGATCCTCATATAGAGCTTCACCAAATCTAAACAGTCTGGCCAGGGCCGGCTAGTGTCTGCCATGCATTTTCTTAATCTGCTTTTCACAGTTTGCGGGATGCCATGTGTTGGGATAATAGTTTTACAAATAGCCTTAGCTACTGTCAAAGCATCTGCATGCTTTGCTGAAACTATTTCAACCCATTTAGAAAAAGCATCAATCATCACTAGACAATATTTATATGGCCCACTTTGTGAAAGTTCAATAAAATCCATATGCATGGTTTGAAATGGATAAGATGGTTTTGGGAACCTGCCTCGTTTTGGCCTTATGTTTCCCTGAGAATTGTATTTCACACAGACTGGACATTTAGTACAAAAATTTTTTAAGTAAGAATTTAAACCATATGTTGTGAAATGTTGTTGTATTATGGTTTCCATCCCCCCTGTTGACACATGGCAACACCCATGTGTCACAATTGCTACTGCTTTAAATAAAGCTTTAGGAAGGACTGGTTTATTATTAACTTCATAAATGTTCTCATCATTTATTTTCGCACCCTTAGTTATCCACATCCTTTTTTCAACCTGCGGTGCGTTGTCCTGCATGTCTTTTAGCACTGCTTTGTCTATCATGTGTTGTTCTCCTCCAGTCTGTGCTGAGAAAGTTCCTTTCCCATGCTTCCCTGCTGCAGCTTCTTTTGCAATTCTATCAGCTAGTCTGTTCCCTTTTGAAACTTCATCTTGTCCTTTGTGTGAGCTGCACATTTACATACAGCTATTTTAATTGGGAGCTGTATTGCTTGTAAAAGATTTTTTAAGCAAAGATGCATGAGTTACTGGTTTCCCAGTAGATGTTGTCATTCC
Organism: Poeciliopsis turneri; assembly: GCA_922788865.1. NCBI lineage: Eukaryota > Metazoa > Chordata > Actinopteri > Cyprinodontiformes > Poeciliidae > Poeciliopsis > Poeciliopsis turneri. Next base: position 1,761,129 of record CAKLNU010001114.1, read on the forward strand.
TCTACGCTCCCATTGTTTAGCAAAATAAAACAGCGTAGAGAAAACATACTGGCTATCTGTGTACACTGTTAAGTGCTTGTCCTCAGCCAGTTCACATGCCCTAGTCAAAGCAATCAATTCAGCTGCTTGTGCAGAATGAGTACTGGAAATTCTTTCTGCTTCTATTATTTCATTTGGCAAAGCAACTACAGAATAACCTGTCTGGTTTTTACCCATAGGGTCCTTTGAACATGACCCATCAACAAACCAGACCTCCCCCATTACTAATGGGGTGTCCTGTATATCTGGCCTAGGAAGCTGCAAGTGCTCTGTAGCTTCTAGGCAGCTTGTGGTATTCCATCACAAGGTAATGGAAACAAAGTAGCTGGATTCAGAATTGTACATCGTTTTATTACAATATGTGGTTGTGACAAAAGTATTGCCGTGTACGAAAAGTGTCGTGCTGGTGAGAGCAAATTCATTTTGCTCTGCAAAAGTAGAACATCTACAGCATGTGGAACTAACAGCTCCATTTTGTGAAACAAAACTATGTCAGCGGACATGTTTACTGCTAATGCTGCTGCACAGACTGCCTACACACAGTCTGGTAAAGACTGTGCTACTGGATCTAACCTTTTTGAATAAAAAGCTAACAGTTTTAGCTTATCACCATGATTTTGTAGTAACACAGAGGTCATAAATCCATTCCTGCAGTCTACAGTTTGAACAAAAGTTTATAGTTTGGAAGAATCAAAGTTGTTGCCTGCTTAGTGCTTGTTTTAATTTTAAAATTTTTTCAGCTTCTGGATTCCAAGTTTTTTTCAGTCGGCCATTGGGGTGCCATTTATTAAATCCTGAGTTTTTTCAGCATAATGTGGAATCCAGGCTCTGCAGTAATTGCAAAGTCCGAGAAATGACATCATTTGCTTTTTAGTTTCTGGTTTAGATGCTTCAGAAATAGTCTCTTTTCTCACTTTTTGTATCTGCTTTCCCTCAGCAGAAAGTGTATGTCCCAAAATTCACTTCTCCTCTCATCCACTGCAGCTTATCTTTGTTTACTTTGTTCCCCGTCTGACAGAGATGGTGCAGCAGAGCGAGTGAGTCTGCTCTGCATGCTTCCTCACTTTCAGATGCTATTAACAGGTCATCAACATAAATCAAAAGTTGACTTTTTTCTGATATTTGAAAATCAGACAAACAAAGCATAATTGCCTCGCAAAATATGCTTGGGCTTTCCGTAAAACCCTGGGGTAATCTGGTTTTAAAAGATATTGTTTTACCCTGGGCCTCCAGCTAGATTTTTACTTTTTATTTGCACTGGGGAATTGAACTAAGTAATCCAACATCAGATGGACCTTTTGTCCACAATTTATCTGGAAGCTCAGCTAATTCAGCTTCCTCTTTTTCTGTAAGAAATATGTTCATGTGTCACTCAAATGCATGAACTTGAGCTGTGCCTGTAACAACTTCACAAAGTGTTTGTTTCCATACATCACAGCTGGGGCTGTAGCTCCAACCATCTTTACCTTCTTTGAAATCTGTGGCTTCTGAAGCCATTTTAGTTCTGTTACCTACATCTGCCCATGTAATATTATGCGGCTTAAAAAGCGAGATGTGTGGGTTTGAAGGTAACTTATACAGCTCTTTTTGACTAGTTGGAAGGAGCACAGTCACAGCTGCATAAGACCTTCGATCTGTAAACATTTCAGTCACAGCCAATGTCACAGGATTTGTTTCTAAAAACTTTTGCACATAATCATCCTGTGGATCATTTAAGATGTTCATTATTACATGCAACTGATTGTAATTCCTTTCTGTTTCAGGTGTGTCCAGCTGTCCTCGAGCTTCTCTAAGAAGCTTTCCTGGGACATAAGGATTGTCAGCTGGCTTTAGATCATATGAACAATAGATTTTTTTTTCATCCTTGTGAATTGTGTACAGATCAGAGTGTTTTAGACTAACTGTCCTCATGCCACCTTTTACAGGGACTACTGCTATCCCTAATTTTGTCATTAGGTCTCTACCTAACAGATTTGTTGGACATTTAGGTGACATCACAATAGAAGCTTTTACTTTAATTCTTGTTTCAGGATCTTCAAAAGATGTACTTTGTGACATATTTTCTCTATGCGTTTGTCCATCGGCAGATTTCACCCAAATGGACTCGTTTGTGGGGTTTACACCTTCTATTTTAGTTTTTTAGAACTGTTTTGCATACGCCGGTGTCACATAAAAAATCAACTTCTTCCCCACAAACAATCAGTGTGATATAAGGTTTTTCTTTTAATGCATTTAACATATGTTAATACTAAGATAGGAGCAGACGGAGCTGCTGCAGCGGTTCAGGGAGGAACAGTCGGCCGTACCTGCTCCCCTGTTCCGCCGAAGCATTCCGTCTGTTTGACACCTTTTCATTTTCTTCTGACCTTACTAATAAGTTATTTGATTCTTCAAGCTTTTTATCTTTAACCTTTTTTTTAATTTGTTCTTTTTGTCTATGGCTGCTTTTAACCATAATTTAGCACACCTTAATTCATCCTCTTTTTTAGCCTTTTTCATCCCCTTTTTTCTTGCTACTACTCTCCAAAACCCAATTTTATCAATTTTTAGCTTTCCATCTATTTTATATTTTTTTTCTTCCATTTTTTCATGTGTACAATGCTACCAGGAAATCTGGACAGCATGTACTTCTCATCCCCATCGGGGCCCTCAACGAGTGAGGAATTACAAGAATTTGCATTTCCCATTATTTAAATCACTTGCAATTTTAGCTTCAAAATTTTTATATTTATTTAAATTTAGTCCAGGTTCGTTGACTCCTAGGGAGTCCTATGAACTGGAGATCTTTTTCAGTAGGCCAGCAATTAAAAATACCTTGTTGTGGTATTCTCCACTTCAACTCTTTCGAGTGGGAGAATCTTGCCTTTGCATCCACAAGAGGTTTGCTGCTTACAACCCTACTGTTTTATATGAGGTAAAATACAGAGCAGTATTTAAACCTCCAATCAATCTCTCACGCACACACACACATCAACAAGGCAGCAAACAAACCAGCAATGACAAATAGTATTGACAAGACAGCAAACATCAAACATCTTATCTACATGAGGATTTACCCTTATGGGGTTTCTCAGAAAAGAAAGATTCTAGCAACACCTGTCCTTTCCTGGGTACAGATTTTTAGTTAAAACTATTTAACAAGGTTTTTCAAAAAGCCTCAAGAATGTTAAATCGCTTAAATAAGGATTATCTGAAACCTGATTAATCAAAACCATTTAACATGGATAATCAGTAAACCTGGATTTAAAGTGCTAGAAACTTAACAGACCTTAGTGACGCCATTTAACAAGGGATTAATCAAACTCAGATTTTTTAGTTAAAAACGCCATTTAACAAGGATTAATCAAAACCTCAGATTTTTTAGTTAAAACGCCATTTAACAAGGATTAATCAAAACCTCTAATATAACCATTTAAAAATTCACCTACGTTTCTGTAGTTATCTGGTTGTCCAGTCGGATCTCGTCATTCCGCCGTTGGCAGACAAAGTCGGACATGTGTCGCTGGCCCAGCGAAGAATTCACTTCCTGGGTCTTTCTTTCCAGGTCCCTAATTGACTCTGGCCGTGCACGGATTCAGCGCGTCTTCCTCTGCCTGACAGCGGGGGTTGAGAGATCAGGGTTTCGGCACCAAAAATGTTAGGTATTTTCCTCAAACCTACAAGAATAAAAAACCACAGACAACGTATATGAATTATATGGTCAAGCTTTTTGCAAAAGGAGAAGTCTCCATGAGCAACTTCTTTAAGTCGTTCACAGAGAGTTCTGATCTGCTTTCACGTGAGCTCCTTCTTTTATTGTCAAAGAAAGACAGTCAAAGGGGGCAGTCAGGAAACAACAGAGGTCGTAAAATATTTAACAGCAATTCAGTTCCAGGTGTGATATCTAATTTACAATCCGAGCCTAGTTCAACTCTAGGTCAAATTATCATCTAAAGAATGGGTAAATAAACATCAAAAGAAGTTACGATCTAAGAACCATATGGCTTGACTATCTCACATGAAGAAGATAACAGACAGCAGTAACCTCCAAGTCAGTTTATACACACATAAGGAAGAGAAATACTTTAAACTAAAGTAATAACAAAATGATAATACATAAAAATATCTAACAATGCTAGCAGGGACCACCATGCATATTTTTGTGGTTCATACAAATTAATAGCATACATAAACACACACACACGCACACGCACACACACACACACACACACACACACACACACACACACACACACACACACACACACACACCCGTACATTCATACATACATACAGATATATTTACATTCATTCATACATTACATACATATCCACACACATGCTCAAAGCAATGCTCCTCTTGACAGACAACAAATCTGAGTGGTACATGCTGAACGGGATGTGTTGAAATACCAAAGATGCATAGAAATTGATGCTTTTTTAAATGTCCTCTATGCTTACTCAGGCAGTTTTTACAGTTGCCACATAATTACAAATTTATTCCCAAGTTTCTAAGATGAGACTCCACTTAGCTCAGTCTGAGGGTTGTTTTGCTCTTTTTGCAGAAGCTGCAGAAAAACGAAGCAAAGACCATTCAAATAGCTTAATTCATGGCAGGCTAAGGTTGCCAGCCTTTTGTACGGAGGAGCTGCTCTCGGGCTACAATATTGATCTTCACTGCATAATGCAGCTTCTTTGATGTAAAAATATCTATAAGAATAATTTTATAAAAAATACTAAAGTTTATTCCACTTTAAAGACCAAATTATTGATTTATAGAGATCTGACACTGTGAAAGGAAGGTTGAGGGTTGAAATAATGTGTATTGAGGCTTTTGTTCAGTTTTTTTATTTTTTTTATTTTATGTTACATATCGTACCATGAAATAGTGACAGTTCCCCACACTGACAACTGGGATGTTGTACTCTTCAGTGTAACATTACATAGGATGACACGACCTTTCCTTTTTTTGTAAGACATGTAGGCTAATAATACATGTACATATATGCATAAGCTGAGACCTGAGCAGCCTCTCGGACGCCTCCGAACACACATCTGATGTTGTATGCTAATCTCCTAACCTTGTGTCTGCCCAGACCCAAATCCAGAGTATCCAGAAAGAGAGAGAGAAAGAGAGAGCAACAAAGAGCTGCCTTCTCCGCTCGAAGTGCTTTGACCCAGGCCGCTGATTTCCCAGCTTGCACTCAAGCTCTGGTAATGAGCGCGTGGAGCTCTATGAAAATCCGCAGTTGGTATTGAAAAGAGGCCTCTGAAACTATGATTTTTCAGCGTGAGTCATTGGGGGGAAGTGAATGGCCCTGATTAGACATTGAAATCGGCTTGTATGTGACAGGTGGTGCTTCTAAAATGGCAGAGGGAGGTGACAGCTTGGAGTAAGTCCAGCGAATCCACATGCAGACAGAGGAAGAGGAGACATCAGGTGACGCACAAAAGAAGAAGCTCCTCGAAACGACATGGAACAATTTGATGACTCCCGTCGCACAAAAGCTGCCATTTGTGAACAAATCCGAAAGTTCTCATTTATTCTCAGAGAACAGGGTTTTTTTTTAAACAGTGAATGACTTGAAATTACTTGCTTACTTGTTTTTATTGTGGAACTTTTTATATGTAAAACATGGTCCGCAACTTTGCAATGGTAAGAAGCCTGCAAATTATTAAAAGCCCATTAGCTCTGAGCATCGTGACACGGGGTGTGTGTGTGTGTGTGTGGGGGGGTTACTCGGTGTCATGAAGGACTCCACCCATCCTGCACACAGACAAGAAGGAAACCACAAACAGAGATGATCCTGAGAGTTCTTATCATCACCATTTCTCATCGAAAACTGTTAAACATCATAATCTTGGTCTAAATGGTTCTGTGGTCTTCAACTCCTTGAAACCTTTGACTGAAATTTGGTAAAGCAGAGGCTTTCGGTGACAAGCCCAATCCCCAAAGGTCCACTATCTGCTCAACAGATTGAACTGATTTCTGAAATAATCCCAGAACATCGAACTCTCTCTACATCCAGACACCTTTGTAGTTGCTGTCATCCCTGCCGGGGGGATTTACTCACTGAGACGACACGACCACAAAAACAGTACGGTCCCTGTCAAAATCTGTTTAGAGCGTTTATTACGGTTTTCATTTTTAATCTCTTGTCTGGTGAATTTCTTTAAAGCCCCCTCAGCCAAACATTTCCAGTGGCTTCAAATCTATGAGAGGTAGCGAACAAAGGTATCTGTCAGGAAAGAACAGACCTCTGTTTGATTGTCTGCCAAGCTTTGTGCTCCTACGCTCCAGTCATGGTCCTGGTATCTAAAAGGATGTGACAAAATCCTTTCCTGTAACTCCTTTCTTGCCAGTTTGTCTGGTATTCATTCTTTTTTAGCACCCTTGTTCAGACATGAGTGCTTACAGCTGCCTGCATTTAATCGGCCTTGTAGCCTGGTGCAGTTCTAAGCATCTCTTACAGCATAGCATGTTCTTACAGGTTTGATAATATTGTAACTTGTTATTAAGGAGGGGTTCCTTTTCCTTTTCCTCTTTTTTTCCTGTCTGTTTGTGCAGTTATACTATTATACTTTTTAGATTATTATGCAGAGCAAGTTAGTTTTTTTTTCCAGAGAAACGAAGCACAAAAAATTAGCTATAGTAGAAGATTGCAGAAACCGGGGTGAGTTGAGCGACCCCTTGTTGCTAGGAAGCAGTAAAGGTATATTTATATTTCAAGCTCAGAAAGTTAGCTACATTGATTAATGATCAGGGGTTAAATGCATAGTGTTGGGTCAGATTGTGATATTTATTGAGAGCAGTAATAAATATCCCAGTCAGCTTTTCTGTGCAAACGATTTATGCTTTATCCTTTATAGCTTGGCAGACTTTCTGAGAACAGCACTATCTTTTCTTTGCAAAAGAAAAGATTTTACGTGATGTAACGTCCTTTGTTTCTTCTTCCCCTTGGACTTTAACCTCTCATGTTAAAAATGACTTCTTTAATTTCACCAAGCCATCTCAAGATGTGAAACTTCCCAATGTTTTCTAATTTCTATCTTCTCATTTTTCTCCTGTTCTTCATTCCCCCTCAACCCCAACTCTTGTGTGCATCTTTTCTTTCCTGCTAAGACTTGCCCACTGCTTCTGCCTCATTTTCAGGTTGTTATCCGGGCCTTTGATGGAGGGAGCCTTTGAAAAGCTCCAGAGGACGACTCGACAGCTCTCCCCCACTGTGTCGGTGTTAGCAGCGTCTAAATTGGGCCGTGTAGAGGAGGCTGACTCGTTGCTCCTGGAGGGAGAGTGGGAGGCTGGAAGCTGATCAGACATCCCACTGCTGAGGGTTGGAGGACTGCTCCCGCCTGCTACCTGGAAGCTGAGGGGAGACAGTGGTGCACATGGCACCAAATCCTTTAATCACACTGACTCACACACCCTCTGCTCCCAGCATTAGAGTAGTTCCGTATTTTGGCAATCAGTCCTTTTCTCATTCTTTTTAATATTTCCACTCGAGGTCAATTACAACTGATTTCAGTTTTTTTTTAAAGAAGCACCTTGTAGTTCTGATGCCTAAGATACAGCGAGAAGTACTGGAAAACCTTCATTATATTTGATAGATATATAGTTTCCATTGAGTGGTGCGACATGGATCAGTGTAGTTTGGTATGCTACTTCATAGTCTGGTGTATTCAGAAGAGTGTTTCCAGCACTAGTCGCATTCAAGTGGGGTGAAACGCAAATAGATAACGTTGAGTTAAACTAGTGCAGTGGTTCCAAAGTGTGGGGCGCGGCCCCCGGGGGGGCGCCGTGCCATTGCAGGGGGGACGCAGGAGGCGATATGGATGAATGAAAAAGATAAACAGTTACACAAAAGTGTTTCACTGTAACGATGGTTTGTGGTGTGTTTGTGTCTGGTTGAACGATGTGTGTGCCCAGTTGATTTTGTTTTTCGTTTTTCGGGGGGATTTTACTGTAGTCCATAGGGGGGCCCAGTAAATGTTTGGGGACCACTGAACGAGTGCAACCACTAACGTGACATATGTGCTTGTTGCAAACTGCATTTGTTCCTGAACTCGGTGTGGATCACACACACCACCTTTCACTCAACGTGCTCTATTTGGAAGATGCTCTTCCAGAGCCTTTCCCTCTGCGTAGGAGCTCTCTATGAAGGCTGTCTTCATAGAGAGCATAAGTACAAAAATGACCTTGATTTTATTTATTTCAATTACATTTCATTGTGTTTGCCTTTTTAAGGCTCTATAGTTGGTGTTAAAGTACTATAAATGTAAAGGATTCCAATAATTTTCACATTTCCTGTCAACATATTTTAACACAAAAACAAAAGGACTGAGCAATTTTCATGCAATTTTTAGGCACTTAGAGAGCTTTATGGGATCTTTATGTTCATGCAATTTTTAGGCACTTAGAGAGCTTTATGGGATCTTTATGTAACTTCTATTTGTATTCATACAATCTTCTTACAGCCGAGAAACAGCTCATGTATCTCCAAGGTCTTCTGTCTACCATGAATAGGTTTCAATTAGCTACACATCTGGAATGACAGTCTTGCTCCATTGAGCTCCTGTGTGCAGAGGCTGGCCTGTTCACAGTATTGGTCCATTGTCCAGTCTCAGGGTAGCTTTCTGACCCACATGCAGAAGCAGAGGCAGGATGCAAAATATATGACAAATGTTTTTTCCACAAAAGGATAAGTAAGGTGCAGAGATAAAAGGCAAGTCAATGACATTTATTAGCTTATAAAAATACTCAGTTTTTCTATTATTTTAGACCATAAGCCACAAGATCTCATAGAGCAATCTGAGTGTGTAATGTTGGTCACCATGACCTCATATTTTAACCACTCCTTCAGCCCCTGGCAGATCTCTGCGTCTCTGCTGTGCCTAAACTTCAACAGGCTCGACCACCTGCTGCTGGGAATGCTATTGACTTTACCACCTTGGCCGCTCATGTGTCTACAAGGGCCCTTCCAGATAATTAATGCAAACATATTGTGTGTGAAGTGCTCCATTGATGCTATAGCGTTTTATTTCACACACACACACGCACACGCGCACACACACACACACACACACACACACGGTAGGTTCACGCAGTACACACACAGAAAGCAGAAATACAGAAGATAGTCTTGGATGATGCTCCACAGCAGAAGGTTCAGGTCTGAGAGAAAGAGGTTGAAATAGAAGACTTTTCTCTGTCGGGTCTTAGCAGACGTTGTTTATCACCTGATTTTGCCTAATTGATGAAATTATCAAATGAGGTCAAAGGTCACTTGGCACAGTTAGAGAATGACTTCTGCAGGATGTTGCATTGAATTTTTATGTTTCCAAAATATTTCTGAACCCTCTTGAAACCATTCTTTGCTATAATAAGTTATGCATGTCATGATTTTTCTCATTTTTATATATGTATAAATAGATTATATTTGTGTTATTTAGACTGCAGATTCCCACCGGCAACAATTGTAAGTATAAAACCTACATTTTCACTAACATAACCAACATAAAACGTAATAACTCATAAATGTCGTGTTATGGAGGCTCAACGATTGAAATGCTTGCACTTATTTTGCAGGAAACAATTTGCGATTAAACGGGTTAATCAATGAGGACAATGCATATATGTTCTAAGTTTATTGAAACATTTTAATATCTAATGCAGAGAAGCTACTGAGTTTCATTCTGGTCTGAAATTGTCAACCGTGCCTACAATATTTAACACATGAAACCAGATATTTACATACAAAAAGTTCTAAACATTTTCTGACTGAAATTAAATTCTTCCTGTTTTAGGTCAGGTGACATGTGAAAACACAACACTGCTTTATCTACTGAGTTCAGCAGACTTTTCATTTCTAAATGTTTCTTCTTTGGGATTGTTTATGAATTTACCAAAAAATAGTGACTGACTGCAGGCAAAGCCTGCAGACTCTTGAGTTACGATGATATTTCTGTTGTGTGTGTGCACAAAACTGGTTCTTCCTTTGAAATAGATTGAATTAGATTGAATTGCAGATGCTAAAAAGATTTTTGATTTGATTATGAAGTTGTTATTTAAGTTTGTTGTGAACCTCTGAAGCACTGAGCCGATGTCAACATGTCATCATGGCCAATCTTAGAGTCCTTAAATGTTTTAGGTCATGTGAACCTACAACAGTTCTTTGCAAAAGTTTAATTTATTCCCTATTTCTTTATATTTGCTTGTAAGCAGATAGATGTTCTCACCTATTTTCAGCTCAGACCTTGAGTCTGACCTCGACAGCACATTGTGCAATCTGTGCTTAAAAATGTCAAGTGGAGCCTGAATGAGTCTTCACATCTCCAGAAGATAATCCCTATCTGAAAGTCGTCCGTTTATGAAACAGCAAAAAAAAAAAAGAGTACACATTGTCCTCTATTAAATGTCAAGTTTTGTACTAACAGTCCTTTGTGATTAACTCGCAGGAACTAAAATGAAATATGTTGTTGCTTACGCCGTGTCATTTATGTTGTTTTATTTTTGACAAATTGAGCAAAAGAGATCAGAATTCATTGACATTTTGCGATGACCGCAGAGAAAGAAAAAAAAATCAAATTTAATTAGTTCTTAGCAGCCTTTTTTCTGTATTTGTAGACATAGTTGTGGTTAATCGGTTTAGGACTGCTTTTATCCTTGGAAAATTCCACTTCTCGTTTCTTTTGTTTGACCTTTTGTTGTTCCACCTCTCTTGTTTTGCTCTGCCAATTTGGTTCCACTTTGTCTTTTTTGCAGCTTCGCTGTTTATTTAACTCCCCTTTGGGATCAATAGAGTATTTTTGCATTGAATTTGAATTGTTTTGCATATTTGAGTATCATCTTGTTATGAGAGGACTTCGAGACTGAGTGGAGGACTGTCTGCTGGTGGCGTTGGACTCAACTCAGCAAGGCGCAAAGCTATAGTTTGCTTGATCTTTACTATGCTGTCATGAAACAGTGACAGTTTTGGAGAAAATAATATTTTGTGTAGAAGATCCATCCAGCAGCTTTAAGGTCAAAAACCATTTTCAAAAGCGTTTTCCGTCATGGTTCGATAGGAGCCTGTGACTGTCCACAAGCTTTTCTGTTTATTTCTAATCACGCTCCCTGATCCAAAGATCCCTTGACTTTTGCTTTTATCACACACTTCAGCTTCTCTTTATGCCTGAGACACTTCTGCCTCATGAGAAGACTGAAAATGACAGCCAGCCTTCGTCAGGGAGAGTTCAAAAGCAGCTCTCTCCCTGTCAAGTGGAAATCGCCCGGTGGGATCATCCCTGACTCCTTCCGGGATGATCAGCGCCGAGAGAAAGAAAGACAGAAAAGGACCGAGACCAGAAATAACACAATGTATTTACAGTCCACCAGGAGAAGGAAGGACTTAACACCACAGAGAATCAACAATTGGATGGACAGAAACAACACTGAATACACAGGAGCCTCCTATAGTGATTCACAGCATCAGTACCTCATTTTGACAGAGATACAGAAACTGAAGTAAGTCCCTTTGACTAATAACTGTAAAAATTCTTAGTGATATTTTATTCCAACTAGAAAAGACTTTCTCTAACGATACAATCCACCAGCCTCTTTCAGCTTCTTTCATCAAATTCTTCAAAATGATTATACACTTCAAAATGTTCTGCAGTAAAACATGGATATTTTCCATCTGACTACTTCTTGGGAACCTCCTACAGAATGTCCAGGAGATAACTATTGTTATAGTGGTGGATATCCTAAATATTGTGTTTAATGCTTTCTTAGACTCAGTTGGCTTTAGTCAAAAATTGACAGTCCTTCTCGTTGTGGTGCTTTAGACCAGGGATCCTCAGATTCAGGCCTCGGGGGCCAGCGTACTGCAGGTTTTAGACGCTTCGACACACGAGTCGAATAATCAGGTCATTAGCAGGACTGTGGAGAGCTTGGCTGCACTGATGAGGTAATTCAGATATTTGATTGAAGTGTTTTGAACCAGGGACACATCTAAAGGTAGCCGGACACCGGACCTTGAGGCCTGGATTTGTGTCCTGCTTTAGACCCTGTGCTGTCTCTGTATTATCAACCCTTGAGTTTATTTCAAATTAGTATTCAAAGCTTCAGAAAATATCCTTATAGAAGATCTATATCATATAATGCTGCAAAAACTTTTCAAGAATCTGTTCCATGTTTAATTTCCTCAGAATCTCAGAGACACAACTGAAGGCAACAATTCAATCTAAAATTGACCCTGCTGGTGTCCAGCCCACATGGAAACATAAACAAAAACAAAGTATCACTTTTTCTAACGATGGGGACAATTTAGGAAAAGTTTTAAAATTTCAAGTCGGAAAAAGATCTACTATGGTATTTTTCCTACAGCGAAACATGCCAGTGGGTCACTTTTGACCCGGGAGACGACAAGGGTTAAATAAAACTGATTCCATCAGAAATAAATGACGCAGCATCGAATCTATCTGTACAACCTGATATATGTTTGGATGGTTTTGAGTCTGTTGAGCTATCAAAAATATTAGTTTCTTGCAACCCTTCCTTTTGCATGTTGGACCCCGTCCCAACCAGATTATTTAGAGAAGTGAAGAATTGAAATGGTACTGATCTGTTTGAAGAGCTTCAGTCAGCTTTCAGAGCCTGTCGCTGCTGAAAGGTACAAATAACTTTCTCTTGGCCTCAGACAATGGACCCGGTTCACATTTGGATCATTTTAATTTCAGATTGAGTAGTTTAAATCCTCGACATAATAACAACATAATGATAATATTACCTTAACACATTCAATCACGTGAAGAAAAATATACTGAAGGAGTTGCATGTCCTTCATCAGTTTGGACACACACACATCATTGCGTGTGTGTGTGCTCGTGCATGCGCGTGTTTGCGTGTGTGTGTGTGTTACCTCATTTTCACAGTCAGGGCTTTGTCCCGCAGGAGCTCTGCTTCATCAAGTCTAGTTGTGGGTAGCAAAGGGCATCATCATTAGATTAGTCTCTGATCACCCTCCCTAAATAATTATCCCGCTGGCCAGGCTCCTGCAGCATGCAGACTTAATTGATTTAATGGAGTGTGCTCCCTTCCTCTGAGTTGGTGCCTCACTCCTCTGTTTTTCTGCTCTGCTTCGAGAGCATATTTCCTCCCTCTGAGTTAAGGATTCGATTTCTGAGTCAATGAGGTGAACGGGCTCAAAATGAATGCTTTGTTCTAATTTCTTCTCCTTATGCTGTTGTGGTTACATTTCATTAGACGTTAAATGTCTGAGGACAGAGTTGAGATCAGCAGGTGCTTTTGTTTCAAGGACAGTCGCAACATGAAACGTCCTAAAGGCTTAAAAAGGCGGCGAAAGGTTTAAACCTTGTGACCCTGCTTGTTAACTACAAAAGATATTTATAAGCTTTTACAGGCCGCTATTTTGAACTACAGTATAGAGAAGTTTGCATGTTTTGCGTGTGCATGTGTGCGTGTGCGTGTGTGTGTTTGATCAATGCACTCCAGCTTAACTCTGACAGTCTAAATGGCCTGTGTGTCCTTGTAATGGACCGGTGTCCTGTCCATATTGTGTGGGTATGGAAGACAAACTATTCATTTAAACTGAAATTTTAGTTATTCTTTTTCCACTTAACATTAGATATTAGTTGCTTTAATCCTGGAAACCAGCATAAGCCAGTAGTTGTTTTTGCCCAGTGGTTCTGTTATTTTCTCTGATTCCCATAAGGATGACACTTCCATCCACTACAAACCGAAAACACTATTGAAAAACTGACTTAATTAATTCATTAATTAATAGGACTTAATTCTTTAGCTGTACAAACAACTGGTCTGTCGTTTTTCATTTTACTGACACAAACTTCTCCATCTGTCCTCCTTCACCAGATCCATTGTGCATCTGTAGGCTCCTTCTTCTGCTGGGTTGAATGGGTTAGTTTGAACACTGCTGGCGCACGTTAACCCAAACCTGTTGTGTTAATTCAATCCGGACCTGAACTGGTGCATTGAGTACAGCTATACTAGCAAACTAAATGCCAGACTTTTAAAATATCAGCAGTGTATGTTTTAACACCGCAGCTGCTTTTCTAATCTTCTAATGATGACTTCTGGCTCGATGTTCCCCTGGCATTTTGAAATTCTTGACCTATATGCGGATAAAATAAACCAAGCACTTACCCACAGTAACCTTTGGTTTGGCCTCTAGGAGAATGAGACCCTCTCAGAATCCTGCATTCGCTCCGCCTGCTGTCAGACGGTGATTTGAGTGCTCTGCGATTATCTCTGGCATATTGATTTGGCGTGTTTAAAGATTGACTTTGACACGAGCAGCAGAAGCAGACGCTGGGCTAAGGCGTATCCACAGCCATGAATATCCTATGGCTGTGGGCTAATGCTCGACCTTATTGCTGTCTAATGAACCGCTAAGAGGCAATCACTGCCATTTGCCCACCTCTCTGCTTCCAGGATGAATCACTCGCTCGTCGGCTGGTGCCAGCCAGCTTGCACTCAGAGCTGCAAACCAACTCACAGCTTTTACAGGGTGGAGGGTCAGATTAGTTGTGGGGAAACTGCACTCCCTGCTGAGCTTCAGCCGTCTCTTCACCAGCTGACATAATTACATGTAAACAATCAGCAAAGGCAAATACGCATGCAGAAGAAGCACTCGCTATTAGCGAATAGAGATAACGAGGCAGTGGTGCGATTGTGTAAATCGAAGGGGCAGGTTGAGGCATATTCACCCCTGTGTGGTGCATACGCGCTAACGCGGCGGGCTAATTGGTTGGTGCAACAAGACATACGGAAATCAATGCAACCCCCAGGGAACAGAGTGAAACAAGCCTTCAAGAGTTGGACATATAAAGAAAGCAGCAGTAACCTCTACATGACTGCCTTTATGACTAAGGACAAAACAGGCAATGGCAGACAGTGCTTAGTTTGAAAATTAATGTATCGTGTCACCCCCCGCCCCCCCCTTCCCTCCCCCACAGCATTTAAAACACTTACTTCCACCCTCGATCATTGAGTTTTATGATAAAACCTCGGCATGACTGCGAATGCACATTTAATTGGATTAAATGTTGCTCTGTTCTTGCACACAGAGAGTCTCCTGAGATTATTGGTGGTTGTTGCCAGTTTATCCATGATTTCTCAGAATACAGGAAAATCTATTGTCTGAATATACTTTAGTCTTTACACGCTTCTCCTTGGAAATATAAGACAATTAAGCATTCATTTCCACAGCATTATTATTAGTGAGTTTGTAAACAATATCCCCGCAGCTCAGCCAGAAGATGAATCTTATGAAATGCTGCTGAAGCTCAGAGAATGAAACTTCAGGCTGTGGGAATATACCAACCTTTCAAGGAAGAATCCTGGCAGTTGTTTTCATTTTCTGACTCCTTTATGGAAAACTGTAACTCTGTGTTCTTACAACAACCAGAAGGGTTGGAGTTTGATTCCAGCCAGTCATAGACAGGGTGCTCCGTTTCTTTACTGATACTGATCAAGTTATCACTTATGTGCTTTCAGAAATACGTACGTGTTAAAAAAGTGTAGTTGTTTTTAAACATTTCACTTAATAATAATAATAATAACTGGGAAAAATGGATTCTATATTCAGCAACTCCACTTCATTAGTCTTATATAGTGCTTCTCTAGACTCTTTGAGTTGCTTTACAATTTGATGCATTATTCATTCACTCCTCAGTCACACTTAGTTCTGGTGGTCACCACATCAGCATCGACTGGAGAGGATCTTTCCTGCCAACAGCCGTCACCATCTTCAATAGTCTAAATTAATGAGTTACAACAACATTTCATTTCCCTGTGGGGTTAATACAATACTTTTGAATTGGAATTGGAATCTTGAAGACACTGACAGGACACGCAACAATATCAGAACGTAGGCAGCTTTTATATTTCTTAGAAATTGGATTAGAAATAAGGGAAATATGAACATTTTTGTGATAGATTCATGCACATCCTCCACTGGAACAGGATGTTTTTGCATACATGACTCAATGCAAAGTAAAGGTGCCAGCAGGTGCACATCACTAGCAACATGGGAGTTAATAGGTAATGTAATGACATACATTGTTGTGCAAAGCAACACTTGTAGGAGAAAATGATTCCTCTTATTCTCCTTGCAAAATAAATCTACACACTATCCATAGAGTGTGTAATTTTACAGTCTGTCGGTGGAACAAAGTAACACAGAAGTAGCAAGTAGCAGAAAACAAGAGCAATGTAGTGACGTGAAAACTATGCATTTTATTATTAACATGAACAGGACTGAAAGTTATACATGTAAAAACTCAAAGTACAAATTCCCAACAACTGTAACTGCACCTTCAGGTAAATGTACATTTTACATGGTCACCGCCCAACTATGACTCCAGCCTTTCCCTGTCCTGTGTTAAGACTTAAAGCCCAAGTTGGCCACCAACTTGATTTGTGAAGGTTGAATATTCAGATGACTTGAATGTGAGGTATGTGTGGATGGGTCATGTAAAGCTTCTTTCAGGCATAAGACTGGAAAAATGCTTCATTCTGATCGATGCTTCTAACGATAACTTTTAAATCGCCGTAGACTACTTTTGTGTCAGATAACCTTTACTTCTGAATTCTGAAATTTTGAGAGCTTTGAAAGCCTTCCTGGAGAGCTTCAATTATTTAAGTGCAGACTGCCCCTGATTTAATGCCTGGGTTTTTTGTTGGACCCACTTTGCATTTTTCAGTGTTAATGCACAACATGTCTTGGCCAAAAAAAAATAAAAAATTTATTAGGATATTTTTGAATAAATTACCGTCTACTCAGGACCGAGGTTTAAGATATTACAGCCAAATGGGTGGACATCAAAAAGCTGAACACAGACTGCTCAGTCCTCTGTCCTGCAGACAGGAGAAGCAGCGTACGGACTTGCGTGTTTGCTTTTTATGCCAAACTTGTGACATCAATCAACTCCAAGTATGGCATCCGAATGTTGCCAGTAGGCGAATGTTCTCATGGTGCTTTCACAATTGTCTTCTTCCCTCCAGCTTAATTTGTCATCAGTTGGCTTGTTTTATTATGAGTGGGTGACTTCCAGACATGAGCAATCTTGGATTTCAAAACCTATTTTTCAAATTATTTAATCCCCCTTTTTTGTTAAATGAAGGAAATCAATTTCAGCTCTGTCTACACCCCCTCATGAAATGAGTCTCCTAACGAATGGTGCCTGATCAAAGTGCTCTTCAAATTGAACCCTGCAGTGCATCCCAAATTGTCCTATTCAAATTTTCATTAGTTTGTACTTTTATAAATGTACCTGGGAATATCTGTTGTTTTTGCCTCAGTTAGGTTCTAAGCTTCTTGCTTTCTACCCTCCTGTCAAAGCACCTGGAAGCATGCTCAATTTCATGTCAGTCGTTTTGCTGTCAAATTTAAGACTTTTTCCAAGGCCATTATGAAGGAAATTTAAGACCCGTTTCATGATGGAAATATACAAGAAAGACGGCAGGCATATGAAATAGTACATCGTGTTGCATTCTTACTGACCATTCTGTACTCATTTTCATTTTCTTCTCATTCTCAGCTGTATTCCTCTCTATAGTATCAATAGGCGAGATTGGCGCATGTTTAAAGTCCACTAAATCTCGAAGAACTCTTAGAGCCCAGTGTTGTCTGGGCAGCTTTAACCGAGAGAAAACTCCAGTCCTCCATCGACGTAAAACATTTAGCAAGCATGGGTCTCCTGGCAGCTAGCCGCCTTGAGTCACAGAAAGTAATGATTTCACAGCACGACTCAAACTTTTGCCTAACAAAAATCAAGCAATAAAACCACATGAGATAATAACAAATACAATAAAACTTATATGAGATTAAATAGTCCTGCCAAGAAAAAATGTAAGACCTGTGAGTAAGACCAACTGACTTTATTTTTGTAAATGAATTTAAGACGTTCTTCATTTTAGATGCGTGAGTTTAAGACTTTTTAAGTATGTACAGATACGCTGTTCTATGAAAATGCGCTCTCAAGCTTTTCTCAAACAAATCAGGGAATGTTACTGCCTAAACTCAAACCAGGACTTAAAACTTAAAGCAATAACCAAAAATATGAGAAATGAAGGAAAAGTTCATAATTTGCCTCAGGGTTTAGTTACTGACTGATGCAAGTCGTGAAGGGAGACATTAAGAATATGCTTACTGACTCCAGATAGCAGACTAAATGTATCACATCTCAAAGCAAAGAAACAGAATGCTTTAAAATGTGAGGATCTAAAATTGACTGACTGAATTGGACATGCATACAAGTCCAAATATTTCGATGACATGCGGCTACAAAAATAGTTTAAAATCAGCTGAGCTGATTGAAATGACCTCCTTGTTCCTCCAAGATGTACTGCATAAGGAAAAAGCAATTAAGCTGTCTTTGAAACTGAGTCCTTAAATTTGACTGACCAATCCTGGTCCAGCGTCCGGGCTCTCTGCAGCACCAACACTGTTTATAGAGTCGCTGCAGCATCTTGTTGAACCTAAGGATCTTAGCTTACCTCATAACGTGGCGACAAGGCCTGTCCGAATTCGAAGACTCCTTCAAATGCGTCCTGCTTTTCCCCAAAATGAAGGATGGGTCCAGTGGATTCTTCACGGCTCAACATCTGAGCACCAAAATACATTAAAGACATGTTGAAGTCGCATTACTCAGGTCTTCTTGATTGAGAACCAAACATTGAGCATTCAGTTTCATGCTCCACTAATATCGATCCAACTTCCAGAAATCAATAATATATGATTCTACCTTGATGTAGTACTCAAGGTTTTTTTGGTCTTTTTTTTATTTACCATAACAATCAAGCATGGTCACACTTTTGTGTCTACTTTATCCTACGACTTTGATGACAATATCTGTTTTCAAATTAACATAGAACCCGTTAGCCGTTTTTTATTTGCTAACATGTACTACACGTAGGGTATTCAATGGTTGTGGCGAGACAACAAAATCATTCAGACACAGACCTGTAGTTGAGAAATCTAGATTTAAAAAAAGCAGAATTACAAAATTACGAATCCTCTCCACTCTCATCCTTTGTGGCTTGCCATGGAGTGGCTGCGGGTGAGTGTGCGTAATTACTCCCATCTCTGCAATTTCTGGGTGAGTAGGTGGATTGACAAGCTGCATACAGTGGTATTAATTGTTCCACTACATGAAATTGAAAGTGCAGGACGGGTAATCAAGCAGCTTTACTGACATGCTGTAAAAATATCTGTTCTCCTGGATGTTTTATTTCTGAGTTTTAATAACCAAAAGTCCACTAATAGTTCACCTGTTTATCATTGGAGCCAAAATAAAAGATTATGCTGTTGCATAAAGGGTTTATTAATGCACTAAGAGCTGGTGATATGACAAGAATATCATTATCAATTTTCTTATGATGATTTTTAAGAAAGACCAGAAACATTTCATGACAATTTTAACAGCCATAGTTCTGAAAGCAGAATACCAAACTCAATTATTTTAGCGAATAAAATATTTATCAAAATTCTGCCAACGTGTGTGAAGCCGACTTCAGATTTTCAAAATAAGTTGCCATCCTTAAGACACAAAGTCTAAATCACTGGCAATCTGGAGCTACAACCACAAACCAATGACAATTTATTTTATATTTGCCTTCAAAATTAAGCAAAACTCCTAAAGTGTCTAATGATTACAATTGAACTATTTAATATAGTTTAATATAGTTTCATCAAAACTATATTAAAATTTTAACAGCGTCTCCTGTTTTCCAGCTTAATATCCAGAACATGTTGCTCCAAACACGTCCTACACTTTGTAAGGAGGAAGCAGGATGTATAATGTAGATGCTCACGACTGAAGTAGAACCGTTAACCGTTTAGTGCTCAACCTACCAGTGGAAAAATTAATTTAATTAACTTAATGAAGATCTGTCATTATAGACTGCTGATTTTAGGCTTATTCTAACTAGTACAGATTTGAGCTTTGCCACAAAAGCCACTCTGTGTATGTTATGAGGTATTGGGGATATGATTATTTAGAACATAAGGTTGTTAACCAAAGGTTCACTTATTACAGAAATCTTCTTGCAGAATACTGTGTGATGGTTTACTGTATTTCAGCCCAGCATTTCGCCATGTGGCCCATAATGCTACACGGAGACACCAGGTGCGTTCTGCTGACACAAAGATAAAATGACATCAGTTCAATCAGTGTCACGAGTCTGAAAAAACCCTACCAGGAGGCAAAAACCATAAAACCCCGCAGGGGGGCCTAGACATTTGTGAGGGGTTTGAAACTTTTATGTGACAAAGTTAATTAGACATGTTCATCGCTTTCATCGAGGCCACCTTTCTTTGCAAAGGTTCCATAACTCTATCCAGCATAAAGGCAACACACAGGCATTTTGGCACCAGTGTCAATCACCAACGCCGCCCCGGGTTCATTTGCGGCTTTTGTCGCTCGTTTTTATTCAGCGGCCATCAGTCTTGTAAAGAGGCAGAGAAAGGTTTCCCAAATTAATTGGATCAACGATTAAGTAGGAGGCATTCTGCCCTGCTGAGCATTGACAATGGTGGAAAAAAGGGTCAACACAGGCGCTGGTGAAAAATTGACACTTGAATTAGATAATGAAGAATAGAGGGCAGAAGAAAAACACAGAGGCCTGTCGGTGTGAGGTCTTCATGGAGGTCCAGACTGTAACCTGTGCAATGAGCCCACAGGGACGGTTTTGATTGACTACTGTTTTGTAGCAAGGCTGGCACATGAAACTTTAAAACAAATTTCATATTTCAGCAATTTTTTAAGTAACTTTGTCATGACATATATGGACAACCACATATTATATGGTTGCAATTATCATGAAATAGTTACATGAGCATTTTTTTTTTTTTTTTTATCTAATTCGTCAGTATTATTAACACTGACCACAGATACAGATGTGATCTGAGGTTCTGGGACAGAGGTTGTGTCCCAAAACCTCTGGAAATGATTATTCAAAGGAGGATTCCTCATAAAATTAAAAAAAAACAAAAAAACAATAAAAACATGGACAACCCTGAACATTAAACGACAACATTGACTTCAGTCAGAGTGACTTCATGATTGCTACAGCAGATCCTTATTTTCCACAGTCATACAAAAACTGTGGAAGAAAATGGAAAACCTGACTTCCCTCTGGCAAGTGAATTTTTGAATTGAATTAATTTTAACCTGGTTGGTATTAGAACCAGTTTTTGATAAGGATGAAATTCAGATCATAGTTCATGTGAGTTTGTAGACGACCCTTCTGCTGCCCGCACATTGTAGAAAACAAAACCACTAATCAACTCTATTCCATGGTTTAATAAGGACCCTATGTTGGAAGAAAATGAAAAACCTCTTGGTTAAACTTTATTTGATGGGTTGTGAATAAAACTGTTGTGTTATGTCATAAACATGACATAATACCTGTCATGAACATGAGTAAGTCTTCATGAATATTTATGACTGTTGTCATAAAGTGTCATTCGGTAAATCATGACACGTTTAATACAAAATTGACATCATTCAAAATGTCTTTGTTATGACAATTTGATATCAATCAAGAAATCATGATCCGACATTAATTTGTTATAAAAGTATTACTGATTAAACTTTAGCTTTAATAACATAAAGCGACAATTTTTAAAGTTTAATCAGTCAATCAAATACAGTGCTACCAACCTCTTCATTAGTTTCTCCACTTTCTATGTGTGCAGCTGTAAAAAGAGTAACCAGGAACATGAACGGTGTAATGTCTGGTTGACATTTGTGTGAATAAACTGCAGCTTTTTCTTAAACTGAAACGCTGCCAGAGGTTTATCAACCATGTTTCAGAGAACGTCTGCACCCTCTGCAAAGCTGTCTGGCTTTCATTCCCAGCTGTTCAGTCGATGGTTCTTCTCCTCTCGGTGGTCTCAGTGAAGCAACGACAGCTCGTGCAGAGATGTGATGTATCTCGGCCATGAAGTAAACCCACAGGCAAAGCTTCTGCTCTCTCTGTCGGACAGAAACCCCGACCGAGTTGCAACATAAAAGCTCACAATGAAGAGGTGGCAGTGGCACCGAACCTTAGTCAGTGGTAGAAACTTCTCGACAACACCAGCTCCTCTGCGCCTCTTCTTCCCTCCCCTACTTAATAGAAAGCTTGAAAAGCTTCAGCTTATCCCCTCCAGACAGTATTTATTATCGAGTCATTTTTACACTGCAACTAACTGCAGTTCTTTTGTACATTTTTTAAAATTTAGTCTCAGTTTATACAAGTTCATACATGTGACATTATCAACCCATTTCACAAACATATAATTGGGAAAAAAAAAATTTCATGGTGGCTACCGCTTGTGGTAAATGGAACTGAGTGTTCCTTGTGTTTTATAATAACTTGTAATTTGGAATAATTATTTAAAACATAAAGACAGGAAAAGTAACTGAACATTTGTGTTTGCGTTTCAGGCCTACCATCCAACACACTTTTTATTGAGCTGAAAGAAGTAGAGCTTCATGTGTATCTGAGTTACAACAACTGAATGCACACTAAACCAGGTAAGCTGATAAGGATGGAGAGAATGACTGGAAACCCTGGTACTGGATTTGTTCACTGCTTTCATCCACTTGGGAAAAAGTTCCCCACAGAAAACCAAACACATTACTGTCTATTGCACAGTGTATCAGACGGAACAGGATGAACAATCAACCACTTATTATTTACAGACTAAATAAAAACCAGGAAAACACCATGGGACATTGAATTTTTAATCATCAAATATTACCAATACCTGATAAAACAACTCATTTGTTCAAAAAGAATTGCGATTGTGCACTTGAAAAACAGCTGCATGATAATCCATTTGCCCGCACTCATCCTGTTCACAGTGACCCCCTTGCTTTGTTTCTACATCGTTTAGTGAGAGATATGCTTGTCGTACAAAAAAAAAAAAAAAAGCCCTCCAAGTTTCTTCAAGGCCTTCATGGCCAATAGATTCTGGATAGAGGGGAATATACCTCCTCCAGGGTCCTGCAGAGGCTGCTCGCACTGTTTTGTGTTTTCAGTGAAAAGAGCAAGATCAGCAGGGGATTCTAACTGCATCTCAGGGGCCCCCTTCTTTATGAAAACACTCTGCTTTTCCACAGTCCTTGGAATGTCCCGAAAAACTGCAGGAGCTCTAGGTGGCTCTAGGTGGCTGATGAGGGGCGTTGTGCTTTTTGCCCCCCATTTCTTTCCCTCCAATCGGACAGGAAAGGTCAGAGGTCCTTCAGACAACAGACTGGACTAGGGGTGGACTGAGGAGAAAAAGTTCCCCACAAGTCTGGCCCACATCCATCTGCTAGGCTTAAATTTCAATAAAAAAAAAAAAAAAAATTTAATTCCCTTCTCTCCCTTCTTATCCTCTGAGCTCGGGTCCTCTACCAGAGGCCTGGGAGTTTGAGGGTCCTGCGCAGTATCTTGGCTGTGCCAAGGACTGCACATTTCTGGACTGAGATGTCTGATGTTGTTCCTGGGATCTGTTGTAGCCACTGCTCCAGTTTGGGGGTGACTGCCCCGAGGGCCCCGATGACCACAGGCACCACTGTGGTCTTCACCTTCCAGGCCCTCTCCAGTTCCTCCCTGAGGCCCTGGTATTTCTCCAGTTTCTCGTGCTCCTTTTTTTTCCTGATGTTGCAATCGCTTGGTATTGCTACATCTACCACAACGGCTTTCCTCTGTTGTTTATCCACTATGACAATGTCTGGTTGGTTCGCCATTACCATTCTGTCTGTCTGGATCTGGAAGTCCCACAGGATCTTAGCTCTGGCATTCTCCACCACCTTTGGGGGTGTTTCCCACTTTGATCTCGGGGTTTCCAGTCCATATTCTGCACAGATGTTTCTGTACACTATGCCTGCCACTTGGTTATGTCGTTCCATGTACGCTTTCCCTGCCAGTATCTTGCACCCTGCTGTTATGTGCTGGACTGTCTCAGGGGCCTCCTATACAACCTACACCTTGGGTCTTGTCTGGTGTGGTAGATCTGGGCCTCTATTGCTCTGGTGTTCAGGGCCTGTTCCTGGGCGGCCATGATGAGGGCCTCTGTGCTGTCCTTGAGCCCAGCTTTTTCCAGCCATTGGTAGGATTTACTGATATCAGCCACTTCGGTTATTTGCT
This sequence comes from Poeciliopsis turneri, assembly GCA_922788865.1. Classification (NCBI taxonomy): domain Eukaryota; kingdom Metazoa; phylum Chordata; class Actinopteri; order Cyprinodontiformes; family Poeciliidae; genus Poeciliopsis; species Poeciliopsis turneri. The sequence continues at coordinate 1,785,289 of CAKLNU010001114.1, forward strand.
GGTGGTACATCCCATGTAGGGGCTTGTCCTCCCATGATGGTATCTCTCTCTCTCTCTCTCTCTCTCTCTCTCTCTCTCTCTCTCTCTCTCTCTCTTACTCTCTCTCACCCTGTGAAATATTTCCTCTATTTCACAGGGTTTAGGAATCCTACCACATGCCAGGTCCATTTCTTGCACTCTCTGACAGTGATTCTCCTCACTCCGGTTTTGCTCTTCAGGCAAAGCGTGGGGTTCTTTTTGATGGGCAACACGGTGAAAATGGCCCTGGAGGGCAGGAGCGTGAGACCAGGATCTGTTTCCTGCAAGCAAAATATCTGTCTTTACTCCCAGCATTTTTCTGCACCCATGAGAGACACACTTACATCCAAGAAAAATGAAGTTGGCACTCAGTAAGTTAAAGGTAGAGAAGACAGTGTAATCACACACTGTGGATATACACTTCTTTCCAGCTGAACGAGGGCGGGGTCACGTTTCAACAGAAAGAGCTGGAATAACAGGCTGATCCATCCAACAATAATTTTCATTTCTTTCTCTCTTTCCAGATAATAATAGAATGTGAACAAGGCAATGGAGAACTTTACATATGTGCGTAAAAGTTTGCTCGTTATGCCTGATCACTAGAAAAGATGTAAACGACTCAGGTGCTGTTGAACGCTGTCCAGGCCTCCACATGATGTCACCTGTGAGTGTTCAAGAAATGCAATTAATTCCCTAAAAAGAGGGAACAAAGGAGACTTTATGGCTCATAATTTGAAGGAAAAAAATGCAAACATTTTTAAACACTGATCAATCAAATAACCCAATTCTGCAACGTTAGAGGGTTGAGCTGCACATTCACACAAAAACCAATCAATGCTGTGCCAGAAAACAAAACAAATGCAGAGAAAATGAGAAAATTTGAACCAAAATTGTAACCTTTTGTCGTTTATTCTAACGACAAAAGGTTAGAATGAATTACAAATCAATTAAGGTTTGCGTTGATAATTTATCCACAACTTTCCTCATGAAATTCCTGCCTGTCATGATTCAAATACTAAACTTATCCATTTTCAGTAATATGTTGATCATGACATATTACTGAAATGACTGGAGAGCTTGGTAGGACTGTCCAGTCCAGTACTTCATTGATTTCAATCTTACATAACAGAAATTTCATATCAAAGCAGATGTTGTTCACATATGGGGTACCCCAAGGAACAGTCCCAGGACCCCTCCTATTCCACATGTAAATGCTCCCACTGGCTCAGGTCAGAAGTGAGAATAAGATTAGCCATAAAAACTATGCAGATGATACACACCTCTACATTACACTGTCACCAGGTGACCCATACATACACTACATACATGTGAAGAACAGATAAATGTGTGGATGTGTCACAAGTTTCTCCAGCTGAACAGAAACAAAACTGAAGTTATTATCTTTGGACCTAAAGAGAAACAATCAAGAGTCAGCTCACAAATTTGGTTGTTACATTTAGAAATGAGTAAGTTGGTCCAAAATCTGGATGGGGTTATGAACTCAGACGTGAACCTTCAGAGCCACATAAAGACAGTTTAAAGTTGGTCTTCTTCCCAGGCTTAAAAAACTAATGTCAGTTTGCAAATCACTCTGTGACTTTGCACCAATACACATTAAAGATATGATATTCTTGCTAGCAACGATATTTCAAAGTCTACACTCTGAGCTACAGGAGCCGTGGTAAGGACTTTAGGACTGAGGTGATGTGCTCTGTCTTCCTGGTTTTAGTGAGAATGTGAACAGCAGCTCGGATGTTTTAGGCAGACTGAGACACTGTTGCAGTAATCAATGAGACTGGCTTCATGTTAATACCCACTTAATCACAAATAGAACAGAAATCACCATGCGGTGACAGAACCCTTGCAAACCGGGTATTCTGACCTGCAGAAATCAGAGACAAGCAAACAAATCCCTCAACACCATAGTCAGGTCTAAACAGCAGGGATTTAAGTTCCTGTAAGGAATAAGTGAAAACAGGCTCCTGACTTAAACCAGTGACATCATTTTCTGCTCAGAATAAATGTATAAAACTTAACATTCCCAGTCCTTTTTCAAAGGAAAGACAAACTGCTTCCATATGTGCTTTTTCCATATCCTGCTGCTGGTCTGGAATTTCGTTCACTCACATTGTCAGAATTCTCACACTGTGAGAATGTAGGCATAAAAGCAATTAGGGGTCAGAGAGGAAAGCAGCTAGAGGGACTGGGGGATCTGGGTGTGTGGTGCGAGGGTCTGTTGAGCTTTGTTTGTGCGTGTGGTTTGTTCTGAGGGGGATCCCCAGGACAGGGTTTGGACTTGGGTTTAAATTCACACGGGAAGCGAGTTGATGGTGGGTCTTCATCCTGTTTTCAGCTGATTATCCTCTCTAATAATTTCAGGCCTGACAAGACGAGGGCCTTGAGAATATGCAAGAAAATGAACAGCAGTTTTCAATGCATTTTCATGATATTCCTTTAAAAACCCAAATTTATCTGATCCAGTGACAGATAAGTTTGCGTATATTGAACATTACCTCACTAGTAATCTCTTTGATGATAGACTAGCGTAGGCAGTAGTGTTGTCAATTGATTAATCGTGATTAATTGCATGGCCTAACTTTGTAAGCGTGAGATATAAATAAGCATGCAGTTGTTCAAACCCCTCCTGCCACATTCCAGCCAATTAAAATGCATATAACTTTCAGTTTTTTTGTTTGCTTTTCTTTTTTATAGCATAAAGCAGGTAGAATGTAGAAACTGAATCGTCACTGTGTACATGCACAATGAGATTAAAGCCAGCTCCAAAACAGTACAAACAAATATATACAATTTAATCATAATTATGGAGATATTTACAATGTTATGTACATAATGAGGACACGCATACAGAAAGAAATAAAAATATACACATATGAGCTTCCTTAAGGTCGTGGTGACCTCCTTGGTTTTCTTGAGGTTATTCTCTGAACGCTCTCTCTGCTTCATCACCCTGTGAGATGAGTCTGATCACCAGGGTGTCGTCAGCAAATTAACAATGCAGTTGTTGTTGTTGTTGTGGGCCGGATAGTCGTGGGTGTAGAGGCACCACAGGAGTGGGCTCGGCACACAGTTCTGTTACCAAGCATTGTGTCTACACCAAGGCCTGTCAAAGTCAACGTGTGGGGTCAGTCTGAACATTTTAATATCACCTGACAGAATTATCAACCTATCTATTTTTTACCTGAAATCCTCTCTCCCACTGTTTCTGCAACCAGATGGCAGCAGATGGGTTGGAACAAATCGTGACCAGGGTGTGGGGAGTCTTTTAAAACGTTCCTGGCTTTCCTGGGGCAGTGGGAGCTGCGGAGATCTTCAAGAGAAGGCAGAGAGCAACTGATGGTCCTCTGGGCAGATTGCATGATTCTCTGTGCACAGCAGCACAAAGGAAGACTCCCCAGAGACAATAGCAGATGATGTTTACAAATGAGCATCAATAGAAGGACACCAGCAGTTTTAGAGAAATGTTGTTTCTCCTGTGAACTTTCAGGAGAGTCTACTCGGCCGTGTTTGAAGTTGTGCTGTCTTTTCCTCCTAGGCCAGGTTATCCATCATGTGAACTCCCAGGAAACAGAAGCTTGACACGCTCTCCACCCGGTCTCAGCAGATGTATGGTTAAATTATTGAAATGATAAAAAAAAAATAAAATAAAATAAAATTTACTTGCTGGCTCTGTTTGTTGCTGCTGCATTGGGGTCAAAGTCAACCACCAATGATGTGACAGTTTTCTGTTTTAAGGTAAACAACAGGCCACAAATCCCAATCCTATATTGGGAAATAGTAATAGTACATACAGTGGCAGAAAATAGAAGCCAGATAGGAACAAATATTAATGTGAAACACCCAAAAAGAACAAGGTTCTGGAAGGAAAAAGGAAGAGCTTTGTGGTTGAAGGTTGAAGAGGTCCAGATCCACAGACATCATGCATGCATGGTCAGGCCAGATGCTTAGAAAAAGCATCTGGCTTGCTTGACTACACTTGCTTGGTACCACTTGCTCTCTGCTCTTTTCAAAGAGGATTAATGGCAAGTAAAAAGGAAAGACTTTCCCCAAGCTGTAATTTGAAACCCGCTATTTGAGTCATCATGGTGAAGTCTGTGTGTTTAGCCTGTGTTTTTTTTTTTTTTATCCTTTAAGCTCCGGAAGCCTCAACCTCTGCATAGTGGATATGGGTTAGCAACACAAAATATCTTATTCAAGAGATGCATATCAATGCACACGACTGTTTCTTACAGCTCTGTGCTTCAAACTTCTGGAATTTCATGTGAAAAGTCAGCATCCAATCACCTGGAGAACATTTCTATGATTAAAGGACTGATGTCCCAGCAATAACGAGAGAAACTGATCCATTAACTCATACATTGCGGCTGTCTAATTAAAAAGTTAATCAACTGATCCAGAATGCTGCTGCTAACATTCTCACTAAAACCAGAAAGATGGAGCAGTTCTAAAGTCCGTTCAGTGGCTTCCTGTAGCTCAGAGAATAGACTACTGTTGTATCACCCTAAACACATTAATGACCTGTTGATGTTGTTGTTGTATCAATACTCCAGGTCACTCAAGTCTTCTGGTTTTGCTCTGCTCTGCATCCCCAGAATCAGAACTTTGTTGCCTTGAGCGAAAAGATGCAAAAGTTGTTCCGAGGCAACAGGAGCGGGAACATCTCCAAAGCGCAGCACTGTCGTTTATTCTGTATAAATAAATCTGATGTCAGAATTGCATCACTTTACAATATTGATTTCTACTGCTCATTTTTAAGTTTAAAATTGTTCCGTTGAGCAAATGAAACAGGCAACTCCTTGAATTATGTGATTCTGACATTTTTTAGTTGAGTAGTGAATAGAAATGTCCTGACGAAAAACCTTGTATAAGGAAAAGGAAAAGGGAAATATAAGCGTTTGTTGACAAAAATCCACATTTAAGGAAAACAGACATCCTTTGATGAAAACACGTGTCAGGAAAAGGACAAACACAATACATATATTTCTGCTTTCATGTAATTATGTCAGTTTTGGTCCTCCGTAGCATCTTGCTGTGCAGTGAAGTAATTCTGTGATGTAACATCAAGGAAGCAAACAGGGAAAGCAGGAATACAGGCCGCTGGGGGATCCGATGAAAATGGCACTAATGTTTCCCAGACCATCATTGAGTGAACAGAATCACTATCTCAATGCTTGATTATGGTTAGTAGGAATGTAATTAGAAAGTCCCAAAGTTTGGCTCCCTCTAGTGGTTTCACTATTCACAAAGTATTTATAAATCTGACATAAACAAGATGCTAGCATTGTGAATGTATCTCTCTCCATCCATTACCTAAAGATATAAATGCAAACGCCCCTTTCCTTTTTTATTTTTGCAACAGCGACAGATTTTCTTCCAACTGAAGTTTCTGCAGTTAGACTGGTTCCAGTTCCAGTTGGAGGGTTTTGGGTGAAACATGTGGATGGACATGACAAAACTGGGAACTAATCTTCCATGGGGCATTTTTGAGTTATTGGCAAATTCTGATAGCGTGAATTCTAAGCTGTCCAATGATGTCAAACAGGTCGTAATCAAAATAAAAATAAAGGAGATATGGTGATTTAAATGTGGGAACTTTACAACCAAGATCAGGGAGAAAACAGCCCTCAAAATATTCTTCATCATCAAGTTTCGCTCTGAGCGGTTACTGTCTGACCGCCTGGTCGTTTCCTGTTTAGATTACTGTAAGCGGTCAATGTCTGACCACTTGGAGTGTCTGTTTCTCATTATTCTGGGAGTAAATATGGACAACAGCGCCAATGTTGGGACATGCCAATGAAATTGTTCGCAGCAACACACATTGGAGAACCTTGAGGATGTGGTTCTGACTCAAATAAATGCTGACGTTGCATTTTCTCTTATGGAAATTAATTGCTGGCCCAATCATAATGAAAGTAACTCAAATGACCTTATTATTTTTGCAATTTGTGCAAATCTACCAACTTAGTGGCACGTTATTTGCCTTTTTTGTTGTTTTTTTTTTATTTTTACTTGGAACCTTTAGATTTAGGTAATGCCATCATAAGAACTATGGGCTACATCAGAAGATATGTGGAGTCGTCCTATTAGACTTTTCAAGTTTGATGTGATTGATCACAACTTGCTTTTAGAAAAACTTGAGCTGTGTGGCTTTAAACCAGGAGCACTGATCAAGAGCTACTTGTCCAATAGATCACAGATTATTTTAATTTGCACTAAAGCAATACTCAGTCAATTTCTTAACTTCTCCACTCCGGTGGATAACTCAGACACAAAACTGTCAAGGACTGAATGATGCAGAGTCACTTCATAATATGAAACAGGCACCAATTACCTTGTGACCACAAGTATTCCCCAATCTGTATATTGTGGCAAAGGAAGTGTAGCGAAGGATTAATGATGAAACTCTAAAACTGATCTTAACTGTGCAGACAATGAAATGACTTGTGGTGATTCATCTGTCCCAGGTTCTCCTCACAATAATGATGGATTATGAGCAGCGTTGGCACAGCCATGGCTGCTTTCCTCTGCCTTCTGTCTTCCTCTGAGGACAGAGTGATGAGTTATTTTTCTGCAGCTTGGCACAGCATGACACGTTCAGCTCCCCAGATGGCCTCACCGGTGATTCATTTAGTGCCCTGCCTGTTGCTTGGTTGCACGTCTAGGCCAGTGGAGCATCACACATACTTCAGATGTTGGTTTCATGTGGCAAATGCCGGCAGCCAATGGCACAGGCTTTTACTTTTATCCAAAGGGAATTCTGAATTATCTTTCAGGCTTGTAGGATCTGTGTTTCAGAGCTTTGGTGGCAAGCAAGTGAGACTGATTTGAAAATGTCACAACTGTTAGAATCATCCCATCTTTAAAGTGGCTCATGACTTATCTTTGAATAAATGACCTTAAAAGTGCGTCAAAAACCAAAGAGCTCACTGACATTAAACTCGCCCACCAAGGAACCAAGACTATTTAAAGATGGAGCCAGGATCCATTTGAGTTCTGTGTACTTGTGTGTGGTCTCTTTTCCAGAGGGTCTTGTGTTAGAGATGCACTGCATTCTTATGGGACTGTCCTGCTGATTTCCAGTTGGTGACAGCGGTCCAGTAAACATGGTCAGAGAAGTCAATGCCCCACTGTCACTGGTCGCAGAACATCTTACAAACATCAAACATGACCGGTAACACTTTATTTGATGGGTTGTGAATTAGACTGTCATAAACATGACATAACACCTGTTCTGAACATGAGTAAGTCTTCGTGAATATTTGTGACTGTTGTCATAAAGTAAAATGACATGTAAAACATTTTTCGTCCCTATATATACTTTTGGGAATGTCATCCACATGCATGTACATATTGATTATTTCATAAATAATGATCTTCAGCAACTGAAAAACTTTTAGTTTGTCTCTGGAATTGAAAGCTTAATGTACATGTTATGATGAACACCTGCCATCTTAAAGATTACAATCTCAAAATAAGAAGAAGAAGAAGGAGAATGACAAAAAGTCACATCTGTAAAATGTATGTTTGAAAACCCACAAAAAAAGTCTTAAAAAATTTAACTCCATTCTAGAACATGGATTTCTGCAGCTGGCTCGTTGGCATAGTCTTGTGTTTGTGTTGGGCAGCAGGGGGTTAAGATGGCGGTGTTTGTAGGGGAGGCAGCGGCCGGGTCCAGGCCAGCAGCCAAACAGATGTTAGTTTGTTTCAGGGCTGTGGTTAAATAGCTGGGTGGCGTTCCAGCACACAGAGAAGAGACACGGATTAGAACTGCAGCTGCACAGACAGAACAAGGACAGTGGGAGTAGCAGAGAGCAATAATGGAGACTTGATGCCGATGAATCAGCGGTGAATAAAAAGGATGCTTTTCCAGTTCAACCTCCTTTCCTTCTTCACCATCATTCAAACCACTGGCAGACAGTCATTACATTTTTATAAGACGGTCATGACTTTCATTTTGTTACTTTTAACAATAGTATGCCAGTGAAGCCAGTCTGAATCTTAATTGTTCATATCATAAAGTAATCTGTCAAGGTGTGTGTGTGTGTGTAGGAGGTGTAGTCCAAGTACTCAACTTGGACTTTCAAAATCCTGTTCCATTTCAAAGAGCAGCTTTCCCGCCACATCTAACCTCATGTGACTTACATCTGAAAGCACAGCTGAGTTTATGAAATGAGGCAGAGAAGGGGAGACATAATAAGTGGGCCTGTTTATATTCCTGCTGTGCAAGCAGGATGCTCTCGGGTCTTGGGACCAATTTAGCATCAATTTGTGGTTGAGAAGGTGACAGAAACCTCAACGTGGAGGTAAACAGGACAGCCTGCTTCTCTTGGTTACTCAGCTGCTGCCAACAATGGCTCTTCATTTAGAGATCTTATTCATGGAAGCAGGAGGCGATTTTTTTTAGGTATTGTTTAGAGAATCCCAGCGGTTTCAGATTTCCGTCATGTTTTAGCTATTGTGGGATAGGCCTGGAAATTACCTTTAACTTCAGTGGATGTTTTTGCAGCGTATTCATCGATTACGATCAGCTTTGTTTTCATCTCACCTCAGCCCAGTGTGATGTCCTGCCCACCAGTATCGGTGCCCACGTCTACACACAGCAGAGTCTCTCTGGTCGGTTGACGCTCCGCGTTCAGATCTTTCAACTCCAGTGTCTGATGTGTCGGATGTGCTTGACACACGTTAAACGGTCAAAATAATCGAAGCGCTTCAATCGCACAGCGCTTGACGCGTGAGATGCGTCAAAGTCATCCACGTAGACTTTGAATGTAAACCAGATGCACCTGACGCTTAAATGGCGTTTGGTGTGATCGCACTAACAGGAAGAGAGGAACGACTGGAGAACTATATGTCTACACATGCTGCACACTACTGAATGGGAATAACATCTCTAATCCATAAGGCTTTCACAGAGTGACATATTTTACAAGCTTTACATCTTTAACCATATTTCAACTGATGTGGAGTCAAACATGGTTATTCTATGCGAGCTTCACACAGCTTCCACATTATCCGTATAGTTCATACACCATGTGCACATGAACACATTAGACAGTCGAATGTGCTGTCATTTCTATTCTTAACATAAGGGTTGGCTTATCCTTGGGTAAATATGACTGTTTCATTTGGAAATATGGCTCACACAGATAGATGTCGCCTACTCGTTATTGATCCAACAAGGGATTTGTTCTTTCAGACAAGGCTGCCATTTTCGTCCTTTTCACTGGAACGAGAACAAGAGACGATTGGAGATGGCCTCCAACAACAAAGTAACCAGTCAAATTTGGGCAGAAAAGGCTTTGATGACTAACCTCACTCCCCTTCATCTCTTTTTCTACTCTCTTTGTGCTGCGCTTCTTCAAAGCTGCAACCATTTTTATGTTTGCTTGTTCTGCCGCTCTCACATCAAGCAATTTATGTAATGCAGTCAGGTTTTTGCCTGTCTGAATTTTAGCAGGAAACAAATTTGCAGTCGTGTACTTTCATTATTGCACAACGGTTAAATTACATGAGTATGAAATGGACGGTTTATGCATTATGAAAGTAGGAAAGGATGCAGAGTGACTAAGGTTTGGTGAAGAAGCAAACAGGTCTGGAGACACACTAATGTGCCAGTGAGTAACAATCTATGCAACGAGCAACTGCCTGGAGTGGCTCAACCTTAACATCAGCAGCATATTCCTTTACTTAGCATGAGCAAAGTTCTGGATACCAGGACGCATTCATGTCTCCACACAGCAGTAGCTGTACTTTAACACAGTAACCTGACATTACTGGATGTGCTGTTTCCATAAGTCTACATGTGGGTAATTACAGTCCTTACATTTGACATGCTGCTACAGAGGTGAAACAGCCTGGTAATTATGTGTTTCAGTTTGTTAGAATTCACTGGATCTATTGACTTTGTTTTCATGCCTGTTGATTTATGGTGTTTTTTTCTTGTCCTTTGCGTATTTAATATATGTCTGTGCACACACAGCAGCTTAGTCCACATGAATATATGGGAAAAGTAAAGTAAAGGGAGCGCTGAGGCAACAACATGAGATTATTCCCACTACAAGAGCAGCATGGATTCAGCACAGATTCTCACCACATCCTACTGTGATCCTTCCTGTGTTCAGCTCAGTGTCAAACCAAAGGCCCGGTGGCCAAATCCGGCCCGCTGTAAGGTTTTATGTGGCCCTATGGACTCTACAAGGACAAATGCATTAAACTTTTAAGATGATATTTTATTATTCAAGTCAAAGTAGATTTTATATGAAAGCTGGCAAATTAAATCAATACATAAAGATGTATCACTGAGAGAGATTTCAATCATTTATTAATGATTGAAGGAGTATTTTCGATACTCCTCTGGTTTCTGCCACGCGGTGTCCGGTCATGTGATGTTTTGATGTTATGTCGGTGTTAAAAATGACAATTTGTTCTCAAACAACTTTCCCAGTAAAATAAAAGTTAGAAAAAAAATCAGCAGGGCGCTGATTGTGCAACAGCCTGTGGATCTGGTAAAGAACTATGCAGGCACAGTCCATTTATAAACATACAAATCTTTGTCCTGTAGGAACATGTACTGTGTAGTGGGGAAAAAAAAACAGCTGCAGAGGAGCCACTCTCACAGTCTTTATTCACCTTTAGTGGGAAAAGGGCATCAGTTTCCAAAATCGTATTGTACTATTGCTCATACACACTATCCATGTCAAACAAGGAGAGAAAGGTATGGAAGGTGAAGGTTCCCCGTTTCCATTTGTTGTCCTTCTAGCTGGATTTCCACCAGAAACAGTCTTTGATATCCTCCAAGCGGATGCCACAGAGGAAGCCTTTCATGATAAGCCAAGGTGGGTTGAACCTGAGAGCAGTCCATGTTGTCTGACAGCTGAGCCAGCCAGCAAGCTGGCTTTTCACACTGTTTTTTTTTTTGTTTTTGGTCTGAGTGTTTCCTTTTGTCTTCTTTGTTCAAGTTTGTTTACCCGGGAGACAAAAGAGGACCTTCTGTTCTCAATGTGAGACGCTGCAGAGAGTTTGGAAATGGTTCTACGCTGCAGCTTTTCAGTTCAACTTTTGCACACACAGCAATTAGCAGGTTCTGGACAACTTTTATAACATAAATTACATTAATTTAATAAATTCCACATTACATTATAAACAGAGAGATAAGCGTAAGTGGAGGAGCCGTGTTTGTAGACATCAAACTGCATCTTCACATTAGGGCTTATTCGGAAAAATCTGATTTCCAAAAGTTAAAACTGTTTATTTTAACAGAAGATTCTCTCTCTACCATCAATGAATTTGGTCTTATGCAAATTAGGGCTGCATCGTGTTGCATTGATTAGCATTGTTGCCCCAAAGCAAGAAGGTTGTGCATTTGAACTTGCTTGTCTGCTATGGTGAAGTTTCCATGTTCTCCCAGTGCCTCTCGGTGCCACGTTCCCAAACTGGAGGGACGGTTGAGTGGGGAAAATCCTGCCGCTTGCCAGGACACTCTAAGATTAAAGATTTCTAATCTCAATGAGGTTTTTTTTTATCCTGGTTGAATAAAGTTTGATGCACCTCTACACTTACGAGAGTCATTTTTGCCCTCAGTTCTGTCATGTTCTCCAGGACATGTTATGTTTTTTAGAGCTACAAATAATAACTGACCTTCAAAAATATTTGATAGAGAATCTGTAAATTTACTGAGGTTTGAATTGTCTATTTCACTACAGTTCTTACTCTGTTTAGAATTTAGTTGACTTCATATAAAAGTCAGTATCAAATGGATGGATTTGATCATTAGTTTTTTATTACTTCAATATCAAGACTCAGACTTGGATCCCAGGAATTCAACCACATCATACAAGTGTGAAGAAAAGTAAGTAATAATAATAATAATACATGATCCTAGTGCACCAGGACCAGAGCATGCTATTTATAATGATATTATTTATATATTGAGACTTTGGCCGCTATTGTATCATGTGTTCTTAATACAATTATTTAAATATTGTATCTATAATGTACGTGCTTTAATTGCCTGTTGCTTTGCTGCTCTGAAATTTCCCATTTATTGCACAATAAAGGATCAATTAATCAATCAATCTTATCTCTGTAGTGCATTTGAGTAACAAGGCAGATCAAAGTGCTTCACATATTAAAAGTAATTTCTTTTGAGCCTCCAGTGCCTTTTAGAAGGCCGACCTCTCGTCAGACCTTTGCTTTCTCTGAACTGTACGGCAGTGAGGTTTGGAGGGAGTGATGCCAAGTTAAGCTCAACTATAAAGCTGCAGATGATAATCAACTAAGAGCCACTTGGCTCTTTGGGAGATCTTTTCACTACTGGACTTCTTGAAGTTGTGCACCCACTGTGACAGCCCACCACTGGAATGCCCATGATGGTCAGATTACCAACATGTGAAAACATACGCAATAGGAATATCTATTGACAAGTGTGCAATAAGGCAGTACAACACGCAAAATGAATTAAAAAACAAAAGCTCTCCCGCTCCATGATTGTAATGAACTTTGTTTCCTTAACCAAATGTTGCCGCTCAGAATGCCTCGACTTCCTGTGAGTGAATCCTTTCATCCCAGCATTACATTAATCTCGTCTTTCTAGTCTGTCTTTAATCCAGCTCCTCTCTCTGAGTAGAATACTCAGTTGAGCTCGAAGGCAGGTCTGTGCATGTCCCCCTCCCACCCACACACTCTTTCTCACACATGCAAAACCTCCACTCCACTCACCCCGGGGGATCTGAAGTCATGGGAAATGTCTGAGACCAGGCTACAGAATTGAGTCCTGCCACAAGACACAATTGTTGTTCAACACATTAAAACCACCTGTTTAGCATGATGTGGGCCCCCAGCACCACTCTGACCTGTGAACATGTAAAACAGACAGAAGTGAGCAGTCAGCAGAGCCTCTGTGGTTCCATCTATTCTCACCTGCACTGGATTGCAGCAGCAGGTTAATTGCAACAACAGTGAAAAAAGAGTGAATGGGTCACAGGAGCATCGAGCTGCTTGGAGCTTGATGGAGGTGGTCCGACAGCCTTCACCTTGAGTTTGTTTCCGTCATTTCCTGCGTCGACTCTTCCTGGCTTCCTGTGGTCCACGTTCAGTGCAGCAAACATCAAGTCACCAACCAGCACAGTGTCCACTTGTCGCTTGTTGGCAGCCTCAAATAGTGGCGCCACAACCGTTACGAGTCTGAATTTGCATAAATGTTTGACTTATGTAACTATTGATCATTTGTTATTCATGAATTTATCGGTACAAGTGCAGTAATTACCAATTCCTGGGTTGTTTGAGTTGTTTTGATTATTGTTTTGTATTCTTCTCTTTGATTAGATCAACCTTGTTTCTATTTTACGTCAGTTCAGTTCTTCTTAGTGATTCTGGGTTTGTTATGTTTATTGATTTCTAGTTATTTTTTGTTATTTTTCACCTCATTTTCCCAGGTCTCCTTTTGTGTTCCCTCCCTCGCCCCCTGTGCAGGTCTCTCTCTCTCTCTCTCTCTCTCTCTCTCTCTCTCTCTCTCTTCTCTCTCTCTCTCTATCTCTCTCAAGGGCTACAAAATACTGTACACAAATGTTCTCATGAAATAACAACTTTGGTTTCTGCAGTTCCTTCCAACCATTGGCCATCATTGACTATCTCTAAAGAAGTCCAGGGTCAATCTGGTGACTTTATGAAATTTCTGTATATTCCCAGTAAATTAAGGCCCGATCTTCATGTTTACTGTTCTTTGGTACATTGTGGTGCTGCTGGTAATTTCTTATCCCTTAATTTTAACTAATTAGTCTGCTTTCTGGCCTTGAGCTTTGCTTTTCCCCTCTCCATCTTCTCTTCCTATTCTGCTAGTTTTTCCCCATCCACCTTACCACAGGAGACCATCAGGCCTCGTCTGTGGCTCGACCCAAATCCACCGAGGCTTGTCCTCATTATTACAAAAAGATCTGTCTCAAATGACAGCAAAGCCACAGTTTGTTGTGAACGCCAATTATAAGATAATTAGCAAGTGTTTTGTTTTGAGTGCACTGTGCAGAGCTGCTGCCTCAGCTTCAGTCAGAAGGCCAGCATCATGGTTTCAATTAAAAGCTCCAAACTTCAAAACTCACTTCAGGTCAGTTTCACCAAATTTTTTAGTCTTATAAAGTATAAATTACACAATATTTGGAAAATCATTTTCAAACAGAAAGTAATGTTAATAATAAAAAAAAATAAGTCCTTCATTTTTATTCCACTGACAAAGACTCATAGCTCTGTTTGCTGATTTGCTTATAAGTTAGATTTTCCTGTATAGGTTATGTACTATAGGTGTGATGTGGAGAATGAATAATTCTGAGTTTTCCTTCTATCTCTGTTAGCTAGTTGCTAAGCTAAAGCTAAAAGAGACACTCTCAAAGGATACTAGGAGCTATGGAATGCCCCATTTGCCTCTACTTGGGTAGAGGCAAACAAAGGAGGTCACTTGTGTATTTTGGATCTGGTTGGAAGTCAGCTGTTGATTGGTGGATTGGCTGTGGGGGCGGGTCATCCGCCAGACTTCTGAATCAGAGGAGCTTGAGAACTTCTCCATGTCTTTCATTTTGACAGCTGGTGTCAAAAATAAAAAAAATATTTTGAAAGTTGTAGCAGAGATTATGAAAGAGCCAACCCGGCTTCTTCAGGCGTCCATGATAGATTAAAAGACTAACATGGATGGATCGAGAAACTCATCCATGCATTTATCTTTATTCGTATTGATTGGTGTAAGTGTTCTCACAGGTCTTCATGAAAAGTCAGACAGACTCAGCTGATCCAGATTGCTAACCACGTTCTCTAAATGAGAAGAGAAAAGTCCAGAGGTGCAAGAGAGAAAAAGTGTCCAGAGAAGGAACTGAAACTGTCAGGCTGCGATTGGCAGCACAGGTAAGTTTTCCTTAGTGGGTCAGAAGAAAACTCCAGAACTTGAGGCAACTTGAGATGAAGAACAACATTTCACAGAGACAGCAGAAGTTCAGTAGAGCTCTAGAGCTGAAATAGCATCACAGGTAAAAGTCCAGCAAGGAACGTAGGTTCTGCAGCTCATTTTGTGCACCAGCCAGCTTGATGAGATGATTGGAGCCAGGTGAGCAGCAGCACAGAGGTCCAGAGCTCTCCAGCAGTGAGTTCCTGCTCCACATATTTCAAACATTGTGTGAATGAAACTGTGCATTTGATTAATTATATGCCACAAATCCAGTCATTTTAAGTTTTTAATGTTATTTCAGATTAAAAGGGTGGTGTGCTACATCCCAAATGACTTGACTTGATTACATTGCCTTTGCTTTTCCATAAGCCATTTTTTTAATCCCTCAACACATGCAAGTCTAAAGATCTTCCTATCCGGCTTAGAACAACAGTGGTCTGTGAAGAGCTACGAAGACTGTTGTATTTGGCTGCAGTGTGTTTTCCCAAGAGCAGGAACTGATTTTTTTCAGGGGAACCAAATTTCACACAAGATCAGTTTTCGCTCCATCTGTAAAAAAAAAAAAAACTGTTTGTATTCTAACTACACTGGATTTTAAAGCTCTCGTTTATAGGGGCTTGTTTGTTTCAACATTGTGAAAATGACAAACAGCTTCCTGTAAGAACAAAGAAAATGGGCTGTTTGATGCACAAATAGTGAAATTTTCTGTGTATTTGGTATTAAGGCAACACAGCGTTTTTTTCTGTGGATTTCCTCAACAACTTCAGTTCAGTCTCATTTCAAAAGCTACATACAGACAGTAGTTTTGTCCAAACGACGCTGCCTTCTCATCTTCTTTGGTTTAGTGTTTACATCTCATTCTAGGGCCTGTTTAAGCTGAGACTTGGCACAAGGAAACGCTCAGAAAACGCATGTCCTTTCCTGAACGAGGCTGTAGACAGAGAGCAAATACTCTCCAGAAATCTCCATCAGGTCGGGGTTATGATGATGATTGTTATGGTTTCCAGATTAGTGTGATTTCTCTCAATTTATCTGCCCACACATCTAATATAACAGAAGTACAAATTCTTTGTACTTTGCTTTTATGCCAGTGGGATGCTGTCAGGAATGTACAGCAGAGGTGCTGCTCAGGTGTACCGCACAGATGTGTATTGGTTCTCCAGAGCAGACTGGAGTGTATCTCTGCTACATCGTTCTGTTCTATTTTCCTTTTATGTTGAGAACTTTGTATTATTTTCTGTGCATTTATTCATGCTTGAATGACAAACAAGCCTCCGGCCACTAGGTGGCAGCAGTGCTCAAACTAATCAACAGGCTGCCCGTTTGGCCCAGTAGAGAGGTAATCTACACAGTCAGGGACTCTAGTGGTGGAACAGCAGTTCATCTGAATCTCTAGTGTCAAATTCATAAAATGTTTTACTGATGCCAAAGGGAAATTAAATGTTGTTGTGGCTCATTTAATGACAGCGTTATTATGGAATTGATGGCTGTTGGCAGGAAAGATCTCCAGCAACAGTCTGTATTACAGCGACTCTGAACAAGCCTCTGACTGAAACACTCTGCCTTTCTAAAAGGATGGACAGTGTCGTCCATAATCTTCTTGATTTCATGAAGAATCCTTCTTTGCAGCATCAGCATCATCTTCAGAGGTTCCAGTTGTCCCCAGAACAGAACCAGCCTTCTTCATCAGGTAGTTGAGTCTTTTCAGGTCTCTGACTCTGATGCTGCTGCCCCAGCAGATGATGGCTGAAGAGATCATAGAAGATCTGCAGCATTTTGCCGCTAACATTAGAGTAAGAAGTACAATCTGCTCTTGTCGTTTATTAAGATTAAGAGGAAAGGTGACCGAAAAAGAACAAGTGCTGTGACGTGGTGCACTCAGCTTCGAATGGCTCCAGTCCTGATTTGCTACTGTGCTGGAGTGGCGCTGTGTCCCTGCAAGCTGAGTCACAGAACGCAGATGTTCCACCAACCTGCCGCGCTCAAGCCAACGCCATCTGAACTGACAAATGAATGTTTTAAATGGACTTGTCATGAAATTGTCAAAAAGCTCTACTTAGAGCAGCATCAGTGAATCTGTGATTGATCTCATTGGTCCCTTGAAGAAACCTGTTGCTGCGGATTCACCTGAATTACTTCAGCCTGGCTCGATATAGCCGCACCTCCTGAGCCCGGTTTGGTCTTTGCGAAACGAGTAAAGCCAGGATGAACTGGTGTCGAGCCCGGCTTCATCTCTCATGCTAGATTTCGTGATCGTACTTTTCTGAAGCAGACCCCCGGATCACGACAGGAACTTCGTTTTTGTTGCGGGTTTGTTTGTGTCACCAGAATGATGCAGCTATTTGACATTTCAAATTCAACTCACCTGCTTAAAATATTGAAGTCATTTGTAGCTGAGGTTGATTCAGGTGTTGGACCACGTTGCAGCACGCTGGCCTCCAAGGACCGACGTTTGGTATTTGATTAATGTTTTTCGTCTACCCTCTTCGAGGCAGCAGCGTTGTTTTTACAACCATGCTGCAGTAACATGATGCTCCTAAACATCCATTTTTGTGTCAGTGCCGCTACAGTTCAACTATGAATGATTTATACACAAAGTCTCACACATTTCCACTGAGAAATGTAAATCTAGGAAGTTTATGTAAAGCGAGTTCGGAAGAAGACTCAACAATCCAAATGTTTCCTCACTCAGACGCGATACAGATGCGGAAATTTGACTTTCACATTCCCCTGCATGCATTGTCCAAACGAAGCCTATAGCCTGCAGGCGTCTTCACCTTTCTGAATCAATATTTCAGTGCGCCGAGGCGTCGCTCAGCCTCCATCCACCTGGAACGCAGCCAACAGCCGGTTGCTGTCCAACCAGCAGCCTCTGCAGAGTATGGCTTCTGCCCACACACACATTTAAAGGAACATCCAGACCGAAAAATAGCTGCCGCTACGCTTTGTTTCATTTTACCAGGTGAAGGGATTTAAAATGCAGACCTTTATTTATTTATTTTTTTCTTTAAAGCGGTTTGAAAACTTGCGGTCGATTTACATTTCTGTAGAACGAAAAATAACCTTTGACCTTTGCCTTTACAGGAAACAGCCGGTCTTGCCAGAGGGCATAAAATGTGAACACTTCACTAATGCACTAAAGGCTTGGTACATTCCTGAGTTAGTTTACATGCTAGGTGGGTGTATATCCATGTAATTATGTTTTTGAGCTACAGTTATAATCTTCAACCTTTAAATTTAGTGCAGCTTCCTGAAACAACTGTTTTTGACTCCTTAGAAACGTAATGTGCTGCGCTGTCTTTAGAAGCATGTGTAGACAGAATATTAAAACAAGGAATGTCATAATTTCAGCAGCATTTAGAATTAAGAACAACATATTGGATTAAATCAAGACTCAAATCAGACTAATATCACAAAGTCAAGTACTTTAGATGTGACTTTATTAAACCGCAAAATATTTGGAGATTAATTGGGACTTTAACAGTTACAACCCAATAATTCACTTTGATCAATTATTTATCTACTTGCTACTTAGATTTTTTTGAGTGAAGATTAATTTTATTTGTTTCCAACCTCCTAACAAGTAACATCTAAAATAGCGTCCAGTCATTACACAAGGATAGAAGCATAAAGATGCCAGAAACTGAGCAGCTGTCAGAAATATAAATCATATCATTTTCTCACACCAAGGATCAAGTGATCAACAATAAATTAACCGCAGGGTGTGGGTCAAAGAAAAAGTGAAACTCATGTTATATGTATTTATTTCATGTAGAGTAGACATTTCACTGTGAGTCTGTAATTTTTATGAATATGGATTGCAGGAGAAAACCCAGATTTCAGCGTCTCATGAAACTAAAATACTTTGAAATACTGGAAACTCATGGTGTCTCTCCCTTCTGAGCCACTATAGAGATTGTCTCTCCGACTAAATAGGTACACTACATTATCAGTGGGATGATTGGACACATTTTATGTGTTTATTTATAAGGAACCCCATTAGAGTCCACTGATCTTCAGTTGATGAAATACAAGTTGGACCAAGCCATACAGCAGCAACCAGTAGGAAAATTCACCTGCCTAAGAACCACATAACCAGTCAGCTTGCAGAGGATGGCCAGAAGTTATGATGCTCTTATGTCCACTTCTGTAGTCTGTGTGCATTTATAACATAAAAATCCACAAAGAAACACAAGAAAATGTTTTTCTTTTAGATAGTTGTCCTCTACAGTGACTGCTATGCATGAAAGAGTTAACACACCATTTCTGAAAACCTGTTTTGATCAGTTCAGATTTGAAAGAATCAAGACTTATCTTAGTCAAACTCGATGCAGGAAGGTCTGTTGATGGAGCCACTTTTCTTTGTTGTATGGGGAATTATTCATGTGCAGATTGGTGTGATTCTCTGTGTTATCTGAGTTTTGATGTGTTTTGTACTGAAGTCTGCTTTTTGTTGATTAAGGGCACAGTCTCAGTCCCATATATGTATCAGAGTGCGTGTGTGCGTGTGTGCATGTGTGCGTGTGTGTGTGTGTGTAGGTGCGTGTGTGCGTGTGTGCATGTGTGCGTGTGTGTGTGTGTGTAGGTGCTGTAGTGCAGTTTCTCTGCTGGAGAGCTCGAGCAGTAAGTAAGCTCAGAGTGGCTTCAGTAAGTTGACCGGCATTAACAGTGGTGGACACGTGTTGGCTCTCCCACCCACCGCTCCTCTGAATCCTTTTAACAGATACTTGACAAGTGAACAATGGAAGTTATAAAGAGGAGGACAGTCTCACTACACCCACATACATACACTAAGGCTAACTCCAGGGCACTGGAATCAAATGTTCTTCATTCTGTGAGGAAGAAAAACACGACAGACCGCAGCGTAAAATAAGGCAGCAGTTTTTTGTTTTGTGTCTCTGTTTTTGTTGCCTTATTAATCTGGAAAGCTGTCAGGCTGATCAACAGGAACTAAATCCCCAGAAATGCATTGAAAAATGAATCAAATTAAGGTAATAACAGCTGCAGCTCCTATTAACAAAACAACCAGCCAGTTCTCATGTCTCTTATTTGATGAAGATTCTTCTTTTTCGTTCATCTTGGCATTTTAAGTGCGGCATAATTGTAAAGAATTAGGGCACTTTGTCTGCTGTGCTCAGAAAATGCTTTTCCTCTGCAAGACTGGGACAGTGCTCAGACTTTCAGAGAGTTTGATTGATCACATTGCAACCAGTGAAAGAGCCCCATTTGCTCATGATCATCATTTTGCTGCTTCACTGTTTTGTACCAGCTGAAGCTCTTGGCCAAGGGATCGTTTTGACACTTTAATTTGTACTTGTGGTGTAATGGAGAATTGCACAGTGCAGAACCTGATAAAGTAGAGCACAATGTTAGATTGTGTCATCTACGATTACAACTTCACTGTTGCAGATGCACAAGTTTTACTGATCTTTTTAATTTGCTGATTTTTGATTGCGGGCATCGCCATTAGCACAATCCTGAACAACAGTGTCAGTCTCCCTCAAATGCTCCCAAGACCATGGCTTAGTGGTCATGACCACTAAACAACCTGACTCAACATCAGGGTTGTTTGAGTCCTCATCTTTGTCTTTTCCCTGCAGAAATAATTTAATTCACTGTCTGTGACGTGAGCCAAGATGTGGTGGTTTCTAATCAATTCAGTGCCGATATTCACCTAAAAATTTAAGACTATTGTCCATATTGGCCTTGGATGGCTCATGTTTTCTTAACTGTTTTAGAAAGGTGGTGTTATTTGGTAGACCACATGCTGGGGATGCTGCCGGCCTACCAGCGCCATGGACTGTTGTTAGTAAATGCTGTTAGTTTATAAATCATTCAGTGGCTTCGCACCAAAATGTATCAAAGCTCTACTGTTGTATCAACCTGCTGCTTTCGGACCATTCAGGTCCTCTGGATCTGGTTCCGCTCTGCATACCCAGAACCAGCATTCAGCTTTCATGCACCACAAATCTGGAACAAACTTCCAGAAAACTGCAAAACAACTGAAACACTGAGTTCCTTTAAATTGAGGCTAAAGCCCCACCTGTTTAGAGTTGTATTTGAACCATAATGAATGAAACATTGACCCAACATATTCAATGTATATTGATGATCTTGATCAATATGTAATGTCTGTCACTGCTTTCTTGACTGTCTGATGTTTCTATGACTTCTAATTCTTGTCCATTTATGATGTAAAACACTTTGAACTGTTTTGCTTTCTTGTTTTGCTATGCCATGCAAGTAAAGGTGATCGATTGAAACTTTTTTTCTTGTGATGCACTAACAGAAAACATGAAAACATACCCCACACTGGGGTCCAGCACCCACTGCCCCCGGCCTTTTTCTCATTCATGATCATGGAAGGTCATAACGCTAGTTAGTGGTAACATGGCTGCAGGCTAGTGTGACGAGTCTGAACTTGGAAGGTCAGCTGTGCTAACAAGCCAGTGGCTAGAGAAGCCATTGAATTCCACTTTCACTCGGTGGTGGTGCGTCACTCCCTCATCCCTGCTTGTGTCCGTTTCCTTTTCTCTCCTTTTGGCTATTCACTCTCACTTTGAAGCCATTTTTTCCAGTAGCAGCACAGGTGTGATCCCAGTGACACAAAGAGATGCCCCCAAATTGAAGGAAGAGGAGGAGGAGGAGGAGGAGGAGGAGGAGGAGAGCTGGAACTATCATATTGCAATGATTAATTCAATGCAGGAGCTTTGCAAGGAGAAAGGAGTTGTGAAGCAGGCTGTACGCCTCAGGGCATCAACAGACTCTTCACAACCTGGGACCTGGTCTCTCTCTCTCTCTCTCTCTCTCTCTCTCTCTCTCTCTCTCTCTCCATGTCTGACCGGAGTGGTCGGTGGGGATTTGTAAGTCATGCACACCTACAGCAGCGGTTTAATATTGACATGACATGACAGAGGCCGACCTTGGAAGTTTTCCACCCTCTTGATCCCCAACTGGCTGTTTTGCTCTGGTCTATTCTTTGTCCTCTGCTCTTGTCAAGCTCTTTTTATGTTTCTCCTTAAATTTACCGTCCTCTGTCAACGTCCTCCAGCCTGACCTGCACAGAACTGAACCGAGGGTTCCACCTCATTTTTCTTCTGTAGGTCAGGTCCAGGTCAGCTGGTTTTTCTGAAGATAAGAATCTGAAACTGTTACGGGACTTCTATTGCCTTTGCATAACGCAACTTTGTAAGGAGGCATTTTCTAAATGCGTGAAAGAAAATCCGGTTTAAGACTGAGTGTTGCAGCTTCTGGGGTTCAGACAGTCACTGCATTGGGATGCAAATGCTGCAAGAGCTGCATTTCTAAATTCTGTTTGCTTCAATTTTACAGTGCTTTTGACGTGACTGAGCAGAAGGTAAGTCAGCTGGTATTTTTTGGCTCTCTGCAGTTGTTGCTATGACATTCACTATTTTTTGCAGTGAACTGATGCGTCTCCATCAGTTGGAAGACGCGTCCTGTTCAGGCTTTCTCGTCAGATCAAAAGTAGCTTCTGAAAACAGCAGCCTTTGTAGCAGGTATTAGACATACGTTTCATCAAGCTCCAATTTCTGCATAAAACATTTGTCCTTTGGTTTGATGTAATGTTGTGAATCTTAAATGCCCGGGTTTTGTTTGATGTGAGTGGGGAAATGAGCATAAACAGAAATCAGAAAGTTGTCTGCGATGCCATTGCATGTTGTTTTGCATATTGTTTGTCCATGAAACACATTTTTGACTTTGCCAAAACATCTGATGAGGAGTAAAAACAAGAAAAACAAACCTTGAGCCATAAATTCATGAAAATATATTTAGTCTACCCTGCAAAAGAGGCAAAACTGATCTCCATATCATAAACACCACAGATTTACTTTAACATTAAACCAGAGAATCATGTTAATTATGTTTTGTTTAAAAAGGATTTAAAAAGATGAACTGCTACTGCATTGTGCAAAATGTTTCAGTTTCCAAACCCAATGGTTAATTTAGACCACTAGTCTGATAATAATAAACTAAATCATGGCCTCATGTTCAGATGTAATTCATGAGACACAAAGCTCACTGTTTAAACTTTATTTGCAGGCCTCATTCAGCCAATAGCAACTCCAGAAGTTGCATTTGAACAACACGCAACCCGCAGAGCAAACTGTTGATGCAGAGGATGATCTCAAAGAGGGAATATTCCAACATGCAGAGGGAATTAACAGGAGCTGTTTGATGTGATTGTCTTTAAGTTTCCTGTAAACCTTAAAGTTTGGAGGAATTCTGAGTCAACACAGGGAAACTGTGTCTGGTTCTTCAACATGCAAAGTCTGTAGTACAACATTTTTAACGGTGTTAATGCTCTTGCTCACATGTGCATGAGTGAGAGTGTGATTGCAACACACACACACACCTACATCTGGTATTCGCAAGCAGGAAATGAATCTATCATGAAGTCATGACTACACATGAGAAATATAGAACTAGAGTAGCTTAGAAAGGACTAGACACAAGAAATAAACAGAATAAACTAAAATTACCGAGGCAAACCGCCTTTTGTTCAACAGTAAACTATTTAGAATCTCATATCACTACTGACTGCGAAAGGCATGTGTTCATTCATCTTGTTCTTCGTTCATCTTGTTCTGTGATGTTTGGACAGAAGCAGCTCAGACGAAGCCTGAGTTCACCTCAGCAGTGGCTGAAATGCCATTTTAAAAACTGCAACCATCTGGATCAAATTATTTGAGCTCCTCTGTCTGTACATGTGACAGGAGCCCCGCTGCGCAGGCAGCCTCTGAAGGGCACGTCACGTCAGTTCAGTTTCACCGGCATGACACAGATGTCCCAGCACCCTCTGCAAACCACCGTCAATTACAACCCCTCACATTATACCCCCCACGAGGAATGCAGGATGGTCAGTAACACTGTCCGTTCTTTACTGGGCTGCTTTCACCCCAACGTTGAGACGCAGTCAGGTCTGCTACATAACTGCAGTCTAATCTGGGTTTAGGACTCCTGTTAAAAATCATGCTTTACTTATTTATGTTAAGGTTCTGCATGTTATGTCTTCAAAGTTATTTTGTTGAATTTCCACTTGATTTCCTAGGACTTTCCAGATGCTTTAGAGTTGCAGTTTGTAATTTTCTTCACACATTTGTTAAAATTGTTACTGGGTCGTGACGGTGTAAACTGAAACAGATCATCAATGAAGCAAATCGGGTTCCTCCGCCATCTCCCTGTGGTCCTATTGCTATTTGCAGAAATACGCCGCTGGGTCGAAAACAACCAATCCGAGCCATTTTCTCATCACAGTTTGAGAGACTAGAGGACTGTGTGTCTGACCAGGTGCAAAGGAGCACCACAGGGCACTGTACTTCCACCATTCCTTTTCACTCTATACACTTCAGATTTTCAGCACACGTCCGACTTCTGTCATCTACAGAAATGCTCAGATCACTCTGCAGTTATCGAGTGAATCAGAAATGGACAAGAATCTGGTGGAGTGCCTTATCTGACGATGTGGGAACAAGCTTTGCAGCAAGATGCTGCAGTTCCTCACTAAGTCTGTTGTTGAGAGCGTCATCTCTTCTGCTGTCGTCTGTTGAGGCAGCAGCGTCAGAGTCAGGGACGTAAAAAGGCTCAACATCCTGATAACGAAGGCTGGTTCTGTTCTGGGAACGACTAGAATCCCCGTAGATGATGATGATGATGATGACGCAAAGAAGAATTCTTCATAAAAGCAGGAAAAAAAAATGATGGACAACCCTTACATAACAGTGTCATAGAAAAACAAAAGATCTGCTTCAAATTTCTCTACAAGAGATCTTTTCTGGCAACAGCCATCACTATTTACAACAACTCTGAAGAAACATTTAATTTCATTTGGGATCGATAAAGTATTTTGGAAGTGAATTGAATTGAAAAGCAATCACTACTTCAAGTGTTAGCTAGAATTTCTTTGTGCCACAGAACATTGCACTGCATCTGTAGCCCTGCACATGCGACTGCTACGTGGGTTTAAGAGTAAAACAACGCTGTTGGGGCTGTTTGGTACGCGTGCGTCCCAAGCTTGCTCTGGATATTTTTGGTGTGAATATGCAGACGGGCACACCTGCTGAAATCAGGGGAGATCAAGGTTAAGAAACCTAGCCTAGTGGCCCGTTTTTGTGTGCGACCTCCTGACAGCCCCGGCTTGTCAGCCGGTGACAGACATCCTGCGGGGCCGACTGTGACGGCAGCCGACATGATGTGCAGAGTTGTCGGTTTGACAGGCGCGGGACCTGAGACGTTGATCACTTTTGTCAAGCTGAGATGGTAAAATGCTGCAGCGACCCATAAATATTGAACCTGCCCAGAGGCCTGTGACCTGCACCGGCTAATAGCGGCCTTTCCGGGGAACCCAGCTGCGTGTGCGCGTGCGTGCGTGAGTGTGCGTGAGTGTGTGCGTGGGTGTGTGCTTGTGTGTATGTGTGTGTGTGTAAGTGCAGAAGAGAGAGAAAGGTCAAGTCTGCTGCATTTGATGAAATGTTGCCTATAGTAGGTGGAATAATGTAAAAGTAAGCAGCATCTATTCCCTTCACTTTTTGAAAGTATTCTCATACATACATAAACAATTCGAATCCACTGAGCATTGGAAGCATATCTGTGGTTTTCGGCAATCTGTGTCCATGGTATGGTCACTGCCACCACTTTTAATACAACAGGAAAAGAAAGACTTGAAGATTTTAACAATGGACTGATTAGATTTTAGCTTTCAAAAGTAAATCAAATTTAACCTTTGTGTGCACACCCACAGCTTCGCTTTAATGACCAGAATGACTATTTGATTAAATTGCTGAGGAAGTGCAAACCACTCGTGCTTCTATTTTCTATTTTTTTAGACTACGTCTGTGAGCACAAGCCCTGTCGCTTCGGTCCCATGCGCTTTATCAAATCCAGAGGACCGCAAAGACCGTCTAAAAAGTGAACTGCTCTCAAAATACATCAGTGACATCGAGACAACAAACGGAGGAGTTCCACTTTAACGGGTTCTGAGCTCTGATCTACACAAAGCGATGGACTCTTTTTGAAACACTGAAATGCGTGAAGTCGTTCATCCTGATACAGAACAGGATCATTTCACCTGACTGAAGAGTCTGAGCTGACGTCACAACGCACCATGAGGCACAGCAGCAGCTGCAGAGAAGCTCCAGAGACTGATGAGCTCACGGCTGGATGCTCCTCCTCATGTGACGGCTGCGATTGGACCAGTCACTGGAATCTGACAACTAATTATTACAACTGCAAACATTATTATTATGTTTTTTTTTTGTTTTGTTTTTTATGTGAAATACCACAACCACAATTGTGGAGTAGAAAGAAAATCATACATGATTCAAAAAATGTTTTATAAATGACAGGCAACTTAAAAGTGCGGCATGCAAAAGTATTCAGACCCCTTTTTTCTGAATGCAACCTCTTGCCTTCAGAAGTTTGAAAACAATTTAAAAAAGTACAAATGACTAGAGGCCCCCTGTATTTAACGGGGAGCCAACGGAGGGAAGCTAAAGCAGGAGAAACACAATCTCTTCTTATCGACAGCATTGGACTCGCCTCCACACAGATCCTTTTGTCTGTATTGTAAGCATTTGATAAGAAAAATTCATGTTAAAAATGTATTTGAGTGATTCATAGTTATTTATGTAGGAAAACTTATCTCACTGACTAAATTTATTCTAATTCAACTTGGTTCATCTATATAGCTCTAATTCACAACAAGACACTTCGCAAGAAAAATCAAAATCACATTCAGATGCGTCCAATCAAATAAATCTAATCCTACACAAAGACACAGAGTCGTACTTTCTGATTGGATCCTGGCTATCAATAAATCATGCATTCAAGCTTTAGTCATCATTCAAATGTATGAACAGTTTTCTAAGGAAACCCAATTCATTACATGAAGTCGGTGACTTTCGACTTCCACTCTTTGGACTAGCATGTAGCAACAGTGGGCAGTCGCTCTCATTATGTCAATGTCACTGCAGCGAGAAAAACTAGAACTGGAGAAATATGATTTCTTCATTTGACTTTAAGGTAACCTTTGAAGTTCTTTATGTATTTAAAGAATAATTTACCTTTGAAAAATCAGCCAGTTGGCCATGAACATCATCCACAGTATAGAGAGGGGCCTAAAGCTAAGCTATACTCTATACACACGCACACACACACACACGGCTTTGGAGCTCACACTAATGAATGTTTACATGAAATGCTGGCAGGCAGAGTAGGCGTAAAATGGAGATCCGGGGTGCACTAGTGTCTAGTTCAGAGTTTGCAGCTCGTCTTTTGCTTTTCAAGGTTTCCTCTGTAATTATGGAGGGCTTTTTTTGTTTTGTTTTTTTTTTTTTCCCCTGCAGCTGCTCTGAAACAACCATATCTGGGTGCATAAACCAGATGGGAAATGGAAGCAGGAACACACTCTTATTGTTGTTATTATTATTGTTAGTATTAATTCAGTTTGTTTTTACTCATCAAAACATTTTACATTATAAAGCAGCGAAATAGTACAGAAAACGGGTGGGGGGAAGTACAAACACAGAAAACGAAACATTTTGAGGGAAGCAAGAGATCTTAAAAACCAAGAATACCAACGATGACCAGGCAGAGGAAAAGAAAAAGACACCCAAGCAGTGCCAAGATAATGACAGGTTGTCACCTCTTACCATGGGGTGTGTGTCCCACGTTTCATCCCCCTTTTCTTCTTGTCGTCTTAATTTAAAGGTCACACGCTCCATGCCTTGAATACTATTAACAATGCACATCGACTGTTTGATACAGAGGATTAGGTTGCTAAGCCTTTGCTTAGTTATCTTTTTTTTTTTTTTTTTCCTTGCCATCGTCATTAGTTTTAGTTTTGTCATTGCTTACAAAATAATGCAAAGTTGGAAATTTTAATGGACTTTTAAGTCCCTTGAACATCAACAAATGGATGAGTTCCTCTAGATCTTGCTGTGATATTTGTCTTTTAATCCTGAAAATGTTCTTCAGGTGATAGAAGGCCGACTTTGTAACCGTCTTTAGGGGCTCTGAACGTTCAGGTCAGAGTCCATCACCACACACAGATATCGGACCTGATCACTAGTTTCTGTCTGTAGCAACTGGAGGAATCCTTCCTCCTTTGGAAGAAAAACTAAAACTCCAGAGAGAGAAATCAGGCACTGCCTGCTGGAGCTCTGGTAAGATTTTGTAGCTCATAAAATAAAAAAACTGCAGGATTCAAAATGATGTTGCTTTTTATTTTTGATGTAATCAAATTTTCTGAGAAATGCACGCCTGGTTCCAGAAGCTCCACGGACGCTGCAGCAGGACAAAGCAAAGAAACAAGTGAAACGGAGCTCTTATTTGGATTGACCTGAATTATTTGTTGGGCCAGTCTGAAGAACAACAAAGCACGAAGTCTGTCACCACTTCAGGATAATTAGGAATGAATAGAAACTGGGCCATTCAATCTGGACAAACATCTTTATTTCTGGTAATGCATCTATACACTGTACATTCAGTCACTGTAGTATATAAGCATGGCTATTTTCAAACATAATCTCATAAAGTCCTTTACAATATAGTCCGAGTCGTTAGAGAAGGGAAGGGGAAAGGTGTCAAAACACGGGGAAAAAAAAAATGGACGTAGATGAATAAGCCAAGCTTCTTTTCATATTATATATGTGGCATTAATACATGACAAAGCTTGCCTCTTACATAAAAATATTTCTAGAACTGTATATAGTATCAGCAGCAGCACAGGGCTAAAAATAATACATGAGGACGAGGGGAGAGGAAGTCATGTGGACCGGCTATACGATGCTGAACATTTTGCTTAAAACCTATATGAAGTGAAA
Organism: Poeciliopsis turneri; assembly: GCA_922788865.1. Lineage (NCBI taxonomy): Eukaryota > Metazoa > Chordata > Actinopteri > Cyprinodontiformes > Poeciliidae > Poeciliopsis > Poeciliopsis turneri. Next base: position 1,814,092 of record CAKLNU010001114.1, read on the forward strand.
AAAAACGATAATTCAGTAAAAACTATTTAGTACAAAAAAGAAAAAAAAAAAACAGGATAAAATGTTTATGAAGGGAATATTCTCTGCATCAACTGTTCCTGAAACATTTTTCATTACAACACAAACGTAAAAACAATAAAAAAAATAAAAAAAAAACGGAAAAGAAAAATAAACAGCTGCTGTAAGAAAAGATATGGAAACACCATGTACATTTATAATACAGTATTGTAAATGAAAAACATATTTACACGTGTAAATTTGTATTCAAATCTTCACACTGGCTAGTATTTGGCCTATTAATAAGGACTGTTATTGCTGCTTTGCTGCCCATCACTTAGAAAAAAAAAGATTCTCCTTTAGAAAACAAGACATCATTAAATCGATTTTCTTCTGTTTTTTTGTTTTTGTTTTTGTTTTTCCTTTGCTTTGCACGGGAGAGCAAACAGGCCAATGTTAGCGCTTCCCTCTGCCGTAGAAAATCAGAACGTTCACTCTGAAGAGTAAAAACTACTAGAAAAATGTACCAATACAGGTCTGCTGGAGGGAGGCAACATCAGGGAACATCTGTAATGCTGGATCAGAAAAGGCCCGTTCCAACACTTGCATCAGCAAACCCAACTGTAAAAGTCCTTATGTACAATTTATAGTAACAATTTACCAAGTTTTTTTTTTTTCTTTTTTTTGTTTTTCTTCAGGATCATTTATAAAATCTCCTCTGAGGGCATGCATATCACTGGTTCAGACATCAGAAAGAAAAAAAAAACAACCCAAAAACATTTGAAGCATTTGTTGAGTTTTCCGCGCTGAGTTCTGTAAACTGCTGATTCAAGGAAACACTGATTAAAGCGCCGCAGAGCACAGAAGGGCCTCTTCGTTTCGGAACCTGCGAATGGGAACTCGACGGCAGCGCCACCGCCAGGTTTCTGACTCTGGAAACCTTTCGCCCATCTCTCAGGCACTTGAGGTTGTCCAGCATTGCACTCGTTTTTTGTTTTCCTCTTTTAATGTTTGTGTTTTTTAGGTTTTTTTTGTAAATGTAAGTTGATCTAAAAATGGCATTTGGCTTTTATTTAACACCAATGCTTTTCCTGCTAAATAAGACAAGTTGCTTTATGTTGCATAATACAATAAAAACCCTTAAATGTACAGTATCAATGCCCAATAAGTGACTATATGAATGGCAAACTTTTTTCGTTTCTCATGCATAAAGAAGATGCGATTCCTACCGAAAACGAATTGTGAACACAACAGACAAGCAGTAAAAGTATTTCCACATACAAAAACAACATCCAAGAGTTGACTGTTTGTTTGTTTGTTTGTTCGTGCAGCTGTAACAGTCCAGCCCGCAGAGATCTGAGCTGCTCCAAACTTCCTGAAACGTCCTGCCTGCTGAACATTTTCCTGTCTATTTACAATCAGCTGCTGGAAACCGCAGCAGCTCTTCCTCACAAAACGCTCGCTTGATTCTGAGGCCACTGGATGACAACGGCGGCAGTAAAACGCGATTAAACTGGATTTGAACTTTTTTTTTTTTTTTAAACTTTTGACGAAAGTGCGATTTATCACTGTGAAGTACAAAACAAAAAGAACCTTTTATTTTTTTTTTTATTTACACACCTTAACTTAACAATCAGACATTTTTGTGGTAAGTGATGAGAGCCCACTGAGAGGCTCCCGGATAACGAAGCTGATCTGGAGGGAAAAACCCCCCCCAAAAACACGCCGTCGGTCTGTCATTCAAACGTTACGAGAACACAAGGCCACGCTCACACTGGAGGGAAAAAGAAAAAAGAAAAGATAAAAAATCTAAAGTAAACCTATGGCAACCAGCGTGGATGTGTGTGAGACTGTCCTAACAACAAGTGCTCAGTGAAAACAGAGAAGGTGCCTTTAACTGTGCCTCAATGGATCCATAGCTGAATGACAGGAAACCTCCTGAACAAGCACACCGTGGTGGAGTTTGCATCTTTTATATTTATTGTCTGTCATATTCATTTGTACTGTCTCTGCTTCCACTCCACCAGCACTGACAAAAGCGTTTTGTTTTTTTTTCCTGTACATGTCGCTATTAGTCTTTAGATAGCTTATAATGTCTTGAAAAGCCTCTGCCTGCTTCCAGTCATGAGCCGACGCTGGAAGCCTTTTATTTGGGAGATCCGGCCCGGCCCTCTGGGCTGCGGCCCCTCGCTGCAGCTGTGATGTAATGACGGCCTTCCAGCAGTTTGTTAGTGCGGAGTGAGAGTCTCGTTTCGTTTCCTGGTGGGCGCAGCTGCGCTTGGTGAACTCCGGTTTGCAGGTCTGAGTGTGAACAGTGAGTCAGTCGGTGCTGGATTTAGAAATGCGTGTCCCCTGGCTGCTTCTGCTCTCCCTTCACCCTCCATGGGTCTGGATCAGAAAACACCTGCGTGTTTCCTCTGATGGGAACTTTTTTTCTTTTCTTCTGGACGATTTGGGTTCAGGTGTCTGTGACGGTGGGTCGGCCCAGAGCTGCTGGAGCAGCAGGCTGTGTCGTGTGGGATGAGAGCAATGAGGGGGAATGATTGAGTGCCGAGGCTTTTCTCGGGTTTTTTACTTGTTAGGGGGCGCTTCTTTACAGCCAGGTTTGGGCCAGAGCTGCTGTTGGAGCTCCTTTACCACTCTCTCCAGGTGCTCCCTGGCCTCCCGCTCCTGCAGCAGGTCGGCTCTGAGCTGCTCGCGGTCGGCCTCGGCGTGCTGCAGCTTCATCTGGAGGTCCTCGATCTGATGAACACAGAGAGAAGTCTTCTTAAGAGACAAAACCTTCAATTCTATTGAAATAAACTTCAAACACAACGATCGGTCAGAAAACTGTGGTAGGTGAAGCCCTAGTCTGGTAAAAACCAGATCGTCGTCCTACACTTTGCTTCGTCCAGAGGGTCTGGGCTCTCGGCTATTGAGAAATGATGGCTTCCTGCAGGTGTGGACTGTTTCAAGTTTGACCCAAATGCTAATGTTTGCCCGTGACTGATGCGATGCGGTAGTTTGACGCTATGAAACTCAAACTGGCGCATCGTAAACAGCGAACCTCCACTGCAGAGACAGAAGTCACAGATATGCCTGATGCTCATTCAATATTTGGAAGCGTGACCAACACAGACTGAACGGCTTTGTTCACTTCCTGATTCCTCTCAGCTGCTGTTCTTTTTCAAGCCCAAGGTTTCTTAATGTTGTCATGGCAACCGTTCAAGGTCATGTTGTGAAACAGCCTTGCTCAATCTAAAGTTCCCACTGGAAAAATATCTCATGAAAGGACAGCTAGAATCAACCAACGGCATCACTGTCGTCGTGAGCCATTTTGAGTTTCGACTCGTCCTGCTCGTTAGCTACATTAGCTGTGAAGCCAAGAAGCGCAGGAAAGACGGAGAAAGGCCTGTGCTCCCGGGAACAGAGAGTTAAACACGGCTGATTGTGGGTGCAGGGCCCTCCCTCAGGCTGGAGACATTCAGCTGTCCCAGAATAACACGTCTTCCCATTGGCTGAGGTTGCAGGATGACCTAAAACAGAGCTCTGATAGGCCACCACAGTGTGACCTCACCACACCATGTGCTCCTCACTGCAGCCACATCCACTCAAACCAAAACAGAGGGTTGCACATGGAGACGTTTGCAACAGCAGCAGCTGCAAACGTCCTTCCATCCAGTATTTTCCAGAAACGGTGATCAGGTTTTGCTGCCAGACAACTAGTTGGAACTGGACCACAGATCAGAGATGAAGAGCTCGTGTCTGACACTCATCCAAACCCTCTGCTGCTCTCACGTCCTAATCCTGTTTGTTTTCCTGGCTGCACTGACAGCGTCTCCTCTCTGAGACGGCCACGTCTCCGCAGGAGGACGTGGACACAGCTGGACACAGCCTCCCTCTTTGTTTTGTCTAAAGCTGCCTCAGGGAAGCTGACGCCTCTTCCTGTTTCCTCTTCCAGGGGGAGGAGCTGAACTACACCCGTTCATTTCTGACCGGGAGGAAGGGAACACTTTCTGTCTCCCCCTGTCCAGAAAGTGAGACAATATGATGGCTGTTTACACACAGCAGCTTAGCAACCTTCAGGGTTTGACGGTTTTTCAGTATGTCCACATTTGGAAGTTAGAGGGTGAGAGGCTCCAGTTTGTGCCTGACCTGTGCAGAGTATTTGGCGCGTAGACGGCCGGCCTCGCAGCCTTTATCGCAGACCCTCAGCTGCCGTGCCTGCTCCAGCTCCCTCTTCAGACGGATGCGCGACTCGTTCGCCTCCTTCATCTTCTTCTCGCTCTCGGCTCGCAGACGCTCAATTTCCTTCCTCAGGCTGCGCTTGGCCTCGGTCGCTTCTCGGAGCTTCTCCTTCTTTGCCACCCGCAGGAACTCCAACTCCTGTGAAGAAGAGACGGCCACAGTTAGCCTGCAAGTTCTCCGCGTTTATCTCCATGTGCAACACAAGTCCTTCTTATTGGCAGGTTTCTAAAGTCCTTGTGTGTTTGTCATCAACAAATGACTGAAACCATTTAAAATGTTAAATAAAACTAATGCTACAAAGAGTGAAATAGATGCTATTTTTAACAACTGGCAGAGTGTGACGTAGAACAGAAGAACAGAAAACCTTTACTGTCATTGAAATAGTTCAACAAGTTTTGGACTGCAACTCCACAGTATTAGAAGACATGAATAATTAAAATTCACTCCAGGTAAAATACATTCACTCGACAAAATGACAAGGTATGCATCAGTGGTTATTCACTAAATAAAGGGGGGGGGAAAAGCTCTTAGAGAATCTACAGATCCTGGATTTGTTGGCTCTACAGCGCCTGTCAGAGGTAACAGTTGGAACAGAAAGTGACCAGGATAAATAATATCCTCCATGATGTTTCTGGCTCACAAGGGACGCAGGACGATCTTTCTGCTGTCTTTATGATTCTCTGTGTGTTTCTTGTCTGTAGCCAAGCCTATAAAAAACCTGGAGTGACTGCAGCTTCCACAGGAAGGCACTGCTAGGTGCTGAAGGGTTCCAGGGAAATGAACCCAGACGTAACCTCAGAGTCCAGCAAGGCTGGGTTTCACAGGAAGAAAGGCCCTTAAAGTCACCTGACTCAAACTCTACATGGTGAGATTTAACTAAGGTGCTTCCAAACCCAGCTGGGGAGGAAAGGACTGGTTCCTCCAGTGCCTGTCTATAAAATCTCACGTGCAGCAGAAGGTGCTCCACTACATACTAAACATTCTCGTCATGAATGGGCCGAATACTTGCGTGAGTACAGTCGCCAATAAAAGTGACTTTAGTTTTGAGAAACCAGTTGTGAGATCAGTTTTATTGACGTCCTTCTTTGATTAGTTTGTTGCACATCACTGTTAGCAGGGTGCAGCTGGAATGTGGAGTTAATGAGCGCACAGCCTCACTGTACCTGCTGGAGGCTCCGCTTGGCCTGCAGGGCTGAGCCCAGCTTCTCTTCCTGCTTCACTCTCATCTTTACGATCTCATGCAGGAACTTCTCCTTTGACTCCTTGGAGTCCAGCCCGCCGTCCAGCGCCTGCCTGAGACTCTCCAGCTCTGACTCCAGCCCCAGCTCCGAGGGTGCCACGGTCACAGCGGGGACTGCAACGGCAGGGACGGAGCATTCTGCCGACGTGACGGTGCAGACCGGCCCTTGGGCTCCCGGTGAGCTCAAGTCCTTCGCTGAGCTGCTGGATGAGGTGAAGGACGGTGAGGACAGGGAGGACATGGAGGACGTGACTGTGGAGGAAAGATCAGAAACACGTCAACGACTGCAACACGTGTATGAACACAGGGCGCCGGAGCGCTACTCACAGTCATCACGGCTCTCCACCTCCACCTCCACCTCAGAGTCCTTGTCATCCTGCGGTGGGGGCCGGCAGGCGGCCGCAGGCGGGGCACAGAGGCCCTCTGGAGCCAGAGCTGGCAGCTCCTCCATAGCTCTTCTCTTACGAGGTCTGGAGCTGTGGCTGGCACCCTCATCTGAAGGCTGGGACGTGTTGGCGGCAGACGGGGATGTGGGCCCCGCCTTCCCCAGAGGGAGTGGCGTGAGGGCCACGTTGGGGGCCACAGCATTCTCGAGGCTTTTGTAGTTGTAGAAGCTGCAGGACAACGACAGGTGATGTTAAGGCTCATAGCGTTCTGGGGGGTTAGATCACAAAGTGGACCATGGGGTGGTGAGCTGGACTCACCTGTCTCTCAGCAGAGCCAGAGGGTGGGGGGGCGGCTCCTTCTCCCCAGCAGAGATGTGAGGAGACCATGGTCTGAAAGCTGAAGGTCTCTGTCTGGGCTGCAGGCAGTTCATCCCCTGAGAGACACAAGATCTCACTTTAGACCAGCAGACTTGATCTGAAATGATCAGGACTTGGAAGTGCTTTTAGGTTCATAGAAAAGTTGGGAGATGGAAACACAACTTCCATCTGAGCTCAGCCACACCAACCTTGTTTGAGGAAGACAGAGACTGCAGCCAGTCATGCTGCTTCTCTTTGTCACCGAGCGGAGACTGTGATGGGACGTCCTCCAGTTTGGACTTTTTCACAGGGATGCCATCAGACACCTAAAAGACAGACAGGAAGTTGACATAAAGACTCCATGTTAGTGGTGTCAGTGCCACTGAGAGTTTCACAATCATGTCAAAAATACTTCATATGTTTTATATAAAAAGCTGGAAGAGTTTTCACTTATTCCAGATGGAGAGAAATGAACGTGGGAATGCATGTGCTATAGTCTGTTAGCTTGACTCCGACATGAATGATTCATTCCTGATTCCTGAGTTTAATCTGACCGCTGTCCGGAGCACGTGAGACACTGACTGCCTAGAGCTAATAAACCATAATCCTAACAAACTCCGAGGGGAATGCATATCAGAAATGCCGCCCTGATGTGGCCACTCCAAAACAGAACACATCTTTACCAGAA